>JACGCM010000851.1:0-417459 GCA_014058105.1 Kingdonia uniflora | reverse complement strand
CAAACGCTATCTGAACTGATTTCGCAGTGCTTCCCTAACGTGAACACCTTCGACTCTAGTATGCCAGTACTGCCACCTTCACATCATAACTTGCGACCATCGCCTGTTCTCCCTCGCAACATTAGAACGAATGTGCAACTGTTCTCATTCAACTCTTTGATTCGAGTCTCCAGTACCATAATGGTCCCCTTTGTGAGCTCACTCTCCCATCTCTGCCTTTTTAGCTAATCACTCGTCACCTTTTATGCCTTGGTAAACGCTATCATCCAAGCATTCATCTGCACGAATCACAAATACTCCGACTAGTCAGGAGTTCTTGAAGCATAACTTTAATTTTAATTATCCAACAACACTTACCTGATGCCAAACCTTCTTAGCTCACCGCCTTGCTTCATCTGGATTTACGCGTAAAGATTCATCATCGACTCTGCCGTTACTCGAGCATCCTCCTCTTATTTTGGCTGAGAGCCCCTAGCTTCGGCTTGATCATCACCTTCGGCCATCTTCCTATGACTCCTCTTTCGACCTATTGTTTTTGATAAGTGGGCGGTTGAACCTTCGTCAGGGGTTTTGCCTTTTCCATTTCTTGTCTCCATTGCTGCATCGGGAACAGTCTCGAGCACGGTCGAACGAATGGATATAGGCACTCCTCGACGAGCCCTCGGTATAAAGCTTAACTTTCGCGTCAGATTATTGTAATCCATCTCATCTGTCTCTGTCGATGTATCTACCTCCTTCTTCCTTCCTCGATGGCTCAGCTACAACTAGTATGCTCCTCAACAACGTGTCCATCTTCTTGGTCTTTTTCTTACATGCCCAGCTTCCAAAATACCTTATTCACCCACTCCTCGCTCTTGAGGATAAGGTCGCCAAGATAAGTCCTCGGGTGCATTAAGCATTATTGGTAGGATCTGCAAAAACCGCAAATTTAAAGTCATATTTCTATTCGAGCAAATAAAATAACTTCCTTCACCTATTACTTACTGTTTTTAAAAGAGCTTATTCTTCAACCCAAACTCGTCCTCCCCCTGAGCATTCTCATACCTCACCTTCACTATCACCAAGTCTTTATCCCACCCACGTCCAGTTGAACATAAGTCGAATAGCCATGGTTTGTCCGAATGACACTAGATATGTGATACGTACTTACCTTCTTATTCGCCTTCTTCGAAAAGAACGACACTACGTCAAACCATTCGACATCAAACCCCCCTTCGCACCTCAGCTCCACATTCATACCCTCAATCGCTCGCATCACTCATAAAAGTTGTCGTTCATCTGGCATGGAGCCACATCCCAGAAGTTTGGCACTTGCTTTACTAGCCTTCAAAGAGGCAGTTGCATCCCTAAACGAATCTGCCCTCTGAACCCCATAATTCCCTCCTGAGGCGAATCCATAAACAAATAATCGGCCCTCAAAGGTACCAGAATAATTCCCCTCTTCTCCAACCTATGTTTTGTCATAAATCGATCCAGCCTCGCCTTTTCTTAAGGTGAGACCGGACCCACATATGTTTTCCCCTCATTTCTCTCTTCACTACTATTAATATCCTCCTCTTCCCCTTTATCCCTCTCATTCCCCAAGGTTTGACCCCACCTTCGCACCCTTTTCCTCCCCTCTTCCTCCTCCTCGTCACTCTCTTTTCTGACTAATGCACCTACGCCGGCTCTCTCTTCGACGTACCACATCTAACTCTACTATAGCCAACGTATGTCTGTTGCAATTTGTAACTCTTCGACATCACTGCTTACCTCTCCTCGACCAGATATACTTGGCCCATTTACTTCATCGTCATCCGCATCTATTAGCCTCATCCTCAAAGCTCGACAGGTACGCATTATACCCTACAGAAGAAGAAGATTGACATTAGCTCAATATATTCAAGTATCAAGGTTCGGTTCCATATTGTAACATTACCTACCCACCCTCACTCATTGGCCGTCCCACGACCGAATATTCGATTACTACCCCTTCGCTCTCCAAACTCATACCACTTCGCCAGACTTCCCACCTCGCCTATTACCGCCCTACCAAGTTACGCCATTACCAGAGTCTCAACAAATACTTATCCCCCCTACTTCTAAAAATAAGAAAAAAGAAGAACGAAGAAGCGACGAAAAGAGAACAGTTATCTTTACCAGGCTTCAAAAGATATACCTGTTTGATTAAGTTGGATATCTCAGATGAAACCCAAGAGTTACAATGGTGTTTTCTTTTTTCTCTCATCCCTGCGTCTCTCTCTTTGTTTGTTGGATTGAAAATTGTGTAGGTCTTTCTCTCTCTTTCTCTCATTTCTTTAAGTAACAGCCCCCAAAACCACCTCAGTTTCCCCAACCGTCATCATTACCACTACCCCCACTCCTTCTCCTATTTCCACCCATTTCTAGGTACTCTGAGTATTTACCATACTACCCCTACTTATATATACGTACGTGCGTGCCACATTTCCCTAGGGCTGGCAATGGGTCAGGTTTGGGGCGGGTGGGGTAGTACCATATCCATACCCGCCAAATTACCCTGCCCCTAAACCTGTCCTATTACCAGTTAACTTAAATGGGGAATACCCAAACCCGCCCCATTTAAATTTGTTTATACCCAGACCTGCCCTATCACCCATTTAACACCCCGTTTATCTTTATCCTAAATGGAGATCCCCAAACCCGCCCCGCAGCCCCGCCCCATTTATGAAATTTTATAAAAAAAATTAAAAATCACCTGTACAGGAAAAAAAAAACCATCTCGGTGACCTCTCGCCACATGCAGATTATAGTTTCAAAAGTCCAAATCAAGTACCACATTGGCCATGATAACCTTAAAGCTAAAAAAGTATTTTAACAAATACTCGGGAAACTAGTAGGCAGATCCAACAGTAAGAGAATGGTCGGAAAAGGATACTAGTGCAATGCAGAGGAACAAAGTTCATAAATACCAGTACATATAACATGCTAATCCAGTCACTCAAAATTTTCATCATAACATGAAACAAATTAAAAAAACACTAAAAGTCTGAATAATTTATATGGTTAAAAATTTCCCCTCAAAAGAGTATTTCCTTCATTCTCTCGAACCCTCGATACCCTTTAAAAATCAACAACTATACATGTTCCTCCCTTCGACAATACTCATCCCTCGACACCAGGTTCTTGACACCCTATCCGGGCCTGCCACATCACCTTTAATTACCCACACGTGGCCTCCACCCCATTCCCAAGGAAACATAATTATGGCCTGCTACAACAAACTTCCCCATGAATAGTATCACCTCTGATACCTCTACCATTCCGGTTGTCCGCTTTTGCAGTCAAAGCCTCCCATACTTTCATTTTAAGAGCCATCTTATACACTCAACCATCGTCGCACCCCTCGACCACATTCGTTCAACCATCGATCAATGATTTTCGCTATTACCGAAGTCTTAAAAATTTTATTACCATTCCTATTCGTTTTCATTACCGAAGTCCAAAATTCAAACCTTAACCGCACCTACATTATCATCGCCTACATTACCTATACTGTTATTCTGCCACACATCGATAACCACATCTTTGTTTTATTAAAAAAACGTGGGAATACATCAACAACAACAACAAAAAGCACACAAATAGCAACAACGCCAACACCTCACTCTGCATACCCACCCATAATATCATAGAACCCCCCTATTTACATGCGGGGCAATTCTTCCAGTGTCCTAAGAAAGCCTTGGCAGTGTTTTTGGCTTTAACCAGTTGTTCTGCCATGTCCTATAGCAAATAAGACTGCTGAGTCACGCTCGAGAAACACCACTACATTACTCTCTACTAGTACATGAATGGCTGCCCGCAGATCACCTCTCCTGGCTCCAGCTCCACCAGGTCTAGCATCGGCACCCCCAAGTCTCGATCCCCAAAATATTGCTGCCTCATAACCATCGCCTTGGCATGCACTCATTGATTCTTCTCCTCCAATTTCTTCTGGTAGCGCGTGTTCGCAGTGGGTTCCATTACAGTACTAAACAATGAGGAAGATGAAGAGTACTTGAACATTTCCCCCCAAATGTCCCTTATTTATACCCTGTTTAAGGCACATTAATTACCTCCTTAATCAGCAATATCTTAATTACCCTCCTCGAAACTACCCGCATTTACACCAGTCAACTTTTCAACTTCCCATGCCTAAATGTTTTTCTCAGCACGCGCCATCTACAATAATTTTCAAGGCCCCTGCTGAGAGGGGGCAAATGTAGTAGCCTACTCGTAGCCTTCCAGTCGAATACTCGAAGGCTACATCGAAGCCTACCTAGAGACTCGAAGCCCAGCAAGACTAACATCGAATTTCACGAAACCTTCCGAGATTAATCAAATACTCGAGCACTCGAATGTGTCATCGAAGTAAGTCAAAGCTGAAACCAAAGACAGTCAGTCAACATTGACTCCAAAATGACTTCAACCATAGTAATACATGGTCGAAGGCAGACACACCTGACAGCCAACTCACCAGACATAATAGTAGAAACAATCGGCTAGACAACTACAGTATCAGAACCGACTTATCGTATAGGAGAGCTGCCCTAAGGGGTATACATGTAATCTGACCTCACATGGTCACTCACCCCTTTTCTATCTCCTATAAATAAAAGAGAAGAACCACTATGGAGGGGTTAGAAAAACTTTGCGTAAAACCCCCTTATGGTTACCTTTGAATACCTTGCAACCTTATCTTAACTCGAACTGTCATCTAACTCGATATATATACCATCTTCTATTCAAATCCTCGCTAGAGGTCGTGGAGAACCCAATTCATGGACTCCACTCAAGTATGTTAGCACATTAAACTAGTAGTTTATAGTCCTGTATATTTGCCAAATTCCCTAGCCGAGGGTAACCTTCAAGGTGTAAGAGCTAAGTGTCCCCTCTACGAAACTAGGCCCCTACAATGAAGGTAGTTGATATTATTACGGGCCCAACTTACACCTGTGAGATTATATCCCACCTGCTTTCTTCGTGAACCCGTTAAAACCCGAGATTTTTATTTTTGAGGGGGTCAAATAATTTTGCATGTTCATGTTGACCAAAGCGTCATGATATAGGATGTTTGCTCCACTCCCTGAATCTACAAGCATCCATTTGACCAAGACTCCTCTGATAATGATCCAAATGACCAGGGCGTCATCATGTGGGTGGGATACTGACCCCGTGTCATTGTCTGTGAAGTACATAGCTTGCCCGTAATTTATTTTTAGGACTGCAGCAATGCCATGAGCTATTTTTTGGTTCTCATTTAGTCGATAACACAACCATGTGGAGTTAGAGATGGCATTGTGGGATGGCACCCCGTTAATATCCCCATGTATCATCTTGTAAACTACAACGTGCCCCTGTATTGGTACAATCACTGCAGGCTCTGCTAGCACGTCGTGGGTGAGCATTTCTTTAGAAGGGATTGGTCATTTTAAGTACTGGGTGTAGCATCCTTGCCTGAACCATGTCTCAGTCATATTGCTTACAGCGTAACATTTTTTGGTCTCATGGTCATTAACTTCGTGGTGAGCACAATATGGTCGTCCGGGGTAGTCTAGTTTTGGGCGTGGCATTCTCTATGACAGGTCTTTCTTGGTGATTAATAGGAGGTATGTTTGTGTGTTCATGAGGTTTGCCCTCTCAGGGGAGGGGGGTTCGGATTTTCCCCGCGTTTCTTGCTTTCCTTTTCTTTTGCTTTTATCCTCATCATCTCCTTGTTGTTTGTCTGGGTGTCTCTAGGGTGTTTAGATGTTCATGTACACACTACTGGCAATGAGGTTGAAGTAGTACTAAGAAGGACTGTTGTCTGGGAAGCTGGCGCTCGGTTGTAAGCTTCTACATTTTTGTACTTGCGTACTTTTTCATAGATATTTTCCAAAGTTTATGGTCCTTTCCTGCGTAAGGATTCTCGTAACTTCGAGCTAGCTAAACAAGCTCCCATGAATATTAGGCAAGCAATCTAGACATCTACTCACTCGATAAGTACCAGGTCGGCCTTAAACCTTGTAAGGAACAAATCAATGGTTTCTCTGACCTGTTGTTTTAAAGTAAATAGTTCAACTAACTGCTTCTTCGATCGTTGATTATGCAGGTATTTTTCCATAAAAGTCAATTAAAGTTATTCAAATGTGGATATTGAATTGGGCTCGAGGCTTTGGAACTAGGCGAGGGCCCCATTCGATAGGATTGAGGGGAATAGGCGGCGCATGTGCTCGTCTGTTTGGTACTGCAGGCCGATATTGTATTAGAATTTAGAGATGTGTTATTTAGGGTCTTGACTTTCGTTGAAGGGTTCTATTTTTGGCCTGGAATAGCTTTGTCCTCGTACGCAATTCTGAATGTTCTTTGCAAACGGGGTACTGTGGACCTTCCGAAGAGTCTCATGTGTTAACCGCTTGGCCGAGTCGCTGACCCTGTGTTGTAAGTTTCGTACCAATACCTCTACAGAAGCGGTTGTTAAAGGTAGTTGGTCACTTTTCCATTCTTGTCTTCTTGGGCCTCGTCCTCCCCTTATTGATGATTCATCATAGTAACTTTCTTCGTCTGCTTGTATGACTGCCCGAATTGTGAATTGTTGCCTTCCTTGGTACCGCTCATTGTACCTATTGTTGTAAGTAGGACCATTCCCAGGTGGATAGGATGGGTCGTCAGGACTATACTGTTGATGCCACTGAGGAGGATTCTAGTGGTAATTGATGTAAGAGGCCCCTGTGTAAGGTGGAGGAACCGAGGGGGACGCATCTGGTATGCTGGCGATGGGGGTCATTGTTCACCGGGGGGTTATACTGATTATTTAGTCGGCTGATATTGGTTGTAGATCGGGTTAGCCTGGGGCGCGTACGCTGGATCATACATCGGCGGTAAATCGGATTGAGGTCCATCATTTCGGTTGTCTAACAGTATTATTCCACGATGTAGCAGAAATTGGTTGTAAATTGGTGTAGACTAGGGGGCTCCTGCATCAAACCATACATCGGTGGTAAATCGGTTTGAGGTCCGTAGCTTCGGTTGTCGGCCAGTACTTTGTTCGACGTGAAATCTCTCATTGTTTCAGAGGCTGCTCGGGCGCCGGCAGGCGTTTGATTTCCGACGATGAGAGTTTTGCGCATCTCATTGTTTGCTACCTGAAGCTGCCGGATCTGAGCCTCTTTCATCATCATTTAGTCTTGTAATTACAGAAGTGTCATTCTCATATCGGTCGTTGCTTGCTCTTGCGTCTGATTTCGTGTATAAACTACCATTTTTGCGTTTGTATAGAATTTGGTCGCGGGGACGCAGATGTCGCCAATTGGTAGTTTCTTAGGCTTACGTGAAATGAAATGTTGTTTAGGGCTTGACACATCTCACTAGAGGAGGGCACCACTCAACTCTCTCTGGGTATCTTCCCCCTCTTCCTCTAGAGTTACTAGGGTTTAGTAGATGGAGGAGGAGGTTCTAAAAAAAGTTATTGGGGGGGTTTTAGACCTGGAGGTGCTTGGGCTCACGTGTGCTAAGTTTAAATTACCCCTGTGGGGTTTTAAGCTTTACCTTTCCACGTAGGCCTGACATAAAGTATTCACGTCGGTTGTTTGCTTTTGACATGGTTTATGGATCGTCGAACGAGCTCCCCCTGAGATGTTCTCGTCTAAGGGGGGGGGAAGCCTTCTATGACACATGGGCTCGGGGATAGCGAGAGTGTGCTCCTACATGGACGCAGTCCCGCACATTTACCTATTTTGTGTAGTCTCTCAAAGGTAAACATTGGGGAAGAGGCAAGGTCACATAGTTTTCTTATTATTGATAATGCTACGAACGTCAATCCAAGGCTTTCTCTATCGCCGATATCAACAATGGCTCGATCTAAAGTGTGTCATTGACTTTTATGAATTGTGATTGCCCAACAAAGAATTAGAGGTATTTGAGTTCGCTGGCACAAAGTACCAGAAGATGTCTTCGAGTTTATAGTTTGAGGAGGAATCAAAATAATGTTTGTGCTCTCGCGAAAGATAGGACCACGATAGTTATCAAAGTCTATCATAACTGCAAGTGGTATGAATATACGATATCCACAACCGTTCCCTTCATATGGTAAACCCTAATGTACCCTGCAATCAACATTTTAGAGCACCTTCAACAGCAAGATATGCAATTCTGGTTTGGCATACCGGTATACCTGAATCGCATACTGTTTTGGTCCAACAAGGAGTTACGGTTTTTCACCCGCGCGCTGAACCGTTTAGCTCCAACATATAAATAAAGCAGGAAAAAGCAAATGATTTGTTTATATAAGGCTAGGCACATAACAGATAAGTGTAGGGGGTAAAAAAAAAGTAGTGAGCGCTTAACCGTTCAGCTCTTGATGATGTGGGCGGTATGCGAATACTCCTCACCAAGTTCAGGTTTCACATGCTTTGGAGGGGTATGGGGGTGGGTATGCTGAACCCATACCCCTGTTGGAAGAGAAGGGGTATGCAAGAGCATGTGAAAACCGTAACAACATACCATGCTGTTGGAGGTGCTCTTAGTGCTGCTCCAGGCACCCTTGTACTCTCCCCAAAGCACACTGTATGTCTCTGCATCCAAACATTTAAGAGCATGGCCCCTTGGATATCTTTTGGTTGGTACCGACAACAAATTAAGAAATCCATAAAGAATTCAGTGGGCAATGCTGCCCCGACCCAGACAATGGCACAATTACAACATTACATTATTGATTAACGTTCCATATCTTACTTTCTAATGACACAATTATTGAAATCAAAATAACAAATATATTATCACTCAATTGAAACCATAGAATTATACAAATACAGAATACAACATTCATAAGTTAAGTAGAAAATAAACACCATTATAATTAAAAACTTAAGTTTTGTTATCGCTTCTTTTTTCTATTGACTAGGATGATCTGGATTCATAATTTATCACCATTAGCCCGATTAACCCTGGAGCACGTGAGATTCTTGCAGACACATGCTGATTAAGTGAGGATAAATCCTGGCAAGTGGCCCCCGTTGGTGGTAAGGCGAACTCAGAACCATTGGTCCCAAACCCCTTCACCAACCCGCATTGGTTAAGTTCGATCTTTGCTTGGTAGAGTCTCTGCACCACCATTAACTAACGATGGATCATGTTGCCCTTCCTTCCGTTTATTATCAACATCCACATCATGCTCATCCTCTAGTAATGTCTCCTTATTTTGGAGTTCTTTTACCATCATATATTCATCATAGTGCACTCTCCGATGCTCTCTAAAACTTTTGCTCCTTTCCAATTCACCGTCTGAAAGTTCCAACATAAATTTGCAAGAAAAAAAAATCAGGACTGGCTATTCATCATAGTACTCATTTTGTGAATTTTAAAAATTAAGGGAACTAGGAAGAATGATATTCCTCAAGAGAATAAAGCTAGAACAGAACCGCTGTAAATCAATACACGCCTAATATGCATAATCCATGTAGATTTAGAAAAAGCAAGTTCCCAAAACTTCCCACCAGAAGCAAAACTACAAAAAAAAAAAAAAAAAAAATGACCCATGTATGAAGAACTTCATAGTAACGGCCCCAAAATAGAAAAACTGTGATCCTCAGAGCAATCCTCTCCACATATTACTCTTTCTTAAATAACAGCCAACAGTTCACCACTTACCCAGCAGCAATTTATGGGCAATTATTCCCAAAATAAAGTAATTACCAAACAGCACCAATGCAGAAAGAGAAGACCCTTTTAACTCTCAAGCTCACTAAGGTCAGTTTTGTGCGTAGGCAACACCAAAAGCATTTAGAAGAAATGAATCACAACCCGCCTCTTAGACTAATACAAAAACTAAGAGGTAATTGTGCTTCTTTTATACAACAGATTTCTACATTGATTTTCAGAAAATAAAATGAAGCACAATAAAGAAAGGAACCATTGAGACTCGAAACTGGGACGATGGAAGCAGGAAGTTGATCAACGATTGCCTAGGAAACCATTGGAATATTTACAGCCAGAAAAGAAAACACTTAATATAATTTTGAAGAAAACACTTACAAAATTTCTAGTTCTCATGTCCTTGACAGGAGAAAGGATGACATTTACGCAAAGAAGAAGGCGTAACCAGAAATACTATGCCAGCACACAAATTCAAATACACCAAAATGCAATTCATTATATGGGAAGCAATGCAATATGATTATGTTGAATCACGTTAAGTAAAAGGGTTCAATCATGTCAGCTCACTAAGTCTAGTATGCCCAGTAAATACAAAATCTTTTCCAACACGCAAAATTATTATTATTTGTTAATAACAAGATGTATATATGTACGAATAGTGGGTCGTAACACTAAGGCTATTATGCCCAGTAAAAGGGTCATAATTCAATTATTCAATTAGCAGGCCAGCTACCTCTCCAATTTCCCTACAGTTACTAGGACTTTGCAGTAATGTGGTAACAGAAGATGCAGTAAATGAAATTCATGTAGTGGTCATGAAAATTCATGTATAAAAACAACAATATAGTCGATAAACATTTAGAAAATAATAGTGTAGCTATCTTGAAAGCTATTTGGAAAGAAAGAAAGAACCTTCATCTGCTTGCTCAATCACATCACCCTCGTCTTCAGAAGATGCCCATCCCCCAGAATGCCCAGGCAGGTTTTCACTTGACGAAGTTTCGTCATTTAAAGCACTCAATATAGCTTCTGTATTTTCATCACTACCCATGCATGCATCAAAATCTCGTACAGGAGACATGGAGTCTTCAAAGTAACAATGATCAACATAATTTAGTATTACTTTCAAAACTCCAATAGAAGTTAGGTGCTTAATGGTCGAAAAGAGGTACACAGAACACTAATATACCTTCCTCAGCACTCATGGGATGGTACGGTGTCTTAGGCTCAGTGATTTTCTGCCTTACAGGTTTATTTGCCGCGATTTCATCCAAGTTAGCCTCATTCCATCTTACACGTCCACTGATCCCTCAACAAACAAAACAAAACTAAGATAAGGACTTGGACATTGGACAAAAAGATAAATATAATACATGAGGCAATTTTTCACAAAAATAAAGAGTCCATCAGGATATAACAATGCAACAAAGCTTGATAAGTTAATGTACATCCTCCAAAATAGCGTAATAGCTATTTATGACTCAAAACAGACCCTACCGATCTTTTGGTAACCTTAGTATTGTTTTGGAAACCTTAAGTGATTACTAAGAATGAAAAGTAAAATAAATAAGCAACTACTATTACGCAAAACCGGAAAACATGCTTGCATATCAATCTCTACCATGATCCACCAGAAAATGAAGGATCTGATAGATATCATCATAAAGTAAAATCAAGTCGCCAAAGCAAGAAAATGAGAAATTACGTTAACCTAATTGTGAAATTAGGGTTTCTTCTAAATTCTAAACAAAATTAAAACTCAAATCAAAAACTTTACTGAAAGCTAAAACTTAATTCTTTTCAAATCATCAACTGAGAAACAATAGAATCTAGCCTCCAATTTTATAGAACACAAGGGGGACTAGAATTAGCAACCCTAATTCTAATTCAGATAGAAATCTACTAAAATTGGGAAAACTGACTTTCTAACTTTGTGTTAGTTAAACAAGCAAGTTCCTACAATCTACTTAGCATCTCCAGCAATGGAGAGGCTTGAAACAAAATAACAAAAGTAAAGATAACTCGTAGACGGTGAGAAACGATCGTGAGAGATGCTTCACATCAAATCTCTCCGTCTTCGAAAGATTTCGACCACGAAGTTAAGGAGAAGGTGCTCTTGAAGAAGCACGTGCAATCCATGTAGGCTTATCAAAATCATCGTCTCCACCGTCTTATGTCAAAACTCGTTGAACTGTAGATACCATGCGATCTAGAACGCCGTCAACTACTAAACCAACTCGTTTGAAAAATTGTGAACAATCCCGTTTTTGGTGACCCGATTTTCCACACCCATATCAATTACCGGTGACGTAAGTACGCGAAGCAGTATTGGTAGAACTAGTTGGTGCTCCTGTAGTGGAAGGTAGTGGAAGCTACTGGATGATTCTCTGCAATCTATAGTTCACTCGCCTGCTTGGCTAATTGGACAATCTCTGATAAATTGTAAACTTGTTGATGTCCAATTAGTCCTTAGAAGTTTCTTGGCTAGACCACCTTTATACCTCCTAACTTTCCGTTACTCGGTCTCACAGAGATAGGCACGTGACTCAAGTAAATAAAATTGGTCGGTGTACTCCTCAATAGAGACCCATCTTCAAAGATTGAAGCTTACCAAAGACGACTTGATCGTAATTCATTGGGATAAATCTCTCTTCCATATCACGTCTCATCTTTGACCACTCAATAATCATACAGATAACCCTGAGATCTGTGAGACTGTTGAACATTGTTTTACCGTGTGAGAGCATATCCATAAAGTCGAGACTCAACTATTGCTACCTGTTTCAAATCTCCTTAACATTTATTAGTAAAAATCTTCTCAACTTTGTCTAACCAATCAATAAAGGCATCTGCATCAGACTTACCGTCAAATTTTGGAACTTTTAAATGTAAATCATAGGTTTGTTCAGTAAGAGCCTGTGCAAAAGCCTCAATATCAGTACCTCGACTATGACTCTACGGTTGACACTCAAATCCTATATCTAGTAGGATATGGATGTCGAGGTGCTCGTGGGGGTGATCCCATAGGTCTTTGTTGCTCCTGACGATCACACGATGGGGTGTCAACCGGGGGGTTAAGACCACGACCCCAGCCTTGCCCGTTGAACTGTTGCTGACGCTCAAAATGTGGAGCATACTGCCCTCCCCTTGGATGTTGTCTCTCGTTCTAACCCCTGTATAATGTGTACACTAATCCCATCATCATCAACACCCTCCTGAATCGTGCCTAATTCCATTGCCTGGGGGAGGCAGTGTTCCTGCAGAAAAAGGTGGGTAACCTTGAAATACACCGGGAAGTGGTGGCTGAACTGGTGGTATCGAGGTAGTAATCACAGGTTAGTGTCGTCTGACTCGAGTGAATGGACGGTGTTGTTTTGGGTAGATGATTTTCGTCAATTATACCCATATCAAAGTAACGAAGGTCGGGCCACGTCCATCGTGTCTCCAGACTTTAGGTCGGGTTCCCAAAGTGATTTGGAGAACCGACCCACATTTGTAGGTTGGGGGTCCCACAGTTCTGCGCAAGCTTGGGCTTGACAAGCTCGAGCCCAAGAATTATATTGTTCACGGGTCATGTGAACAGGGCTCGCAGGTTGGCTCATGTAGTGTTGATTCATTGGTTGGAACGAGTGACACTGTTGGAGCTGGTTTGTAGTACCCAAGTGCAGGTCACGCGTATTGGATAGTGGGTTGTAGAGTTGTTGGGTAGTTACTGTTGGTGCAAGCATGACGTTATCACATGTGTCCCATGTGAGTGAAAAGCAGGGATCGGTGATTGTGTTGTGGGCTGGAATTGAGGAAAAAAGTGGATGACAAAAGAGTTAAAACTTGGGTCAACTCGGTGATGGTTCATGGGTTGGATTTGTGGGAAGACATGCGTCCCACCTAAACTTAAATTTGATGAATTGTATAACCCGTGCGGCATACATGTCTAGTTCTGAAGCAAACCCGAGTTGTAGATCTGGGCTGGACTTGAGATGTGCTCCTGGATCCGGCCCGGGTCTAACAACTGATTTTCACTCACATGGGACATATGTGAGAAGAAATTTGCGCACAATGATGAAAAAGAAAATATCCATCATATTACAACTGATCTTTTTTCTAAAAGATACAGTTGTCAATAAAACATAAAATCTGTTTCGTGAGAACCTGCAACATCGGGGACGGGTTTTCAAACTGTGACCAATTCTTGCCGAATCTCCAATCGGATGGCTTCCCTGGACTCCGGCAAGGACTCTGGTAGACTCTCGGATCTGATTTGTTGTCTCATTTGCTCCACTCGCCTCTGCAACGTCAGCGACTACACTGAACGTCGACGCCGATTTGGATATGGTTTCTCTCCCGAAACTGATCGGTCTGGTTCTGCTGCTGCTGTGTCCACTCCGTTTGCAGGGTTCGGCAACAATGCGAAAGGGTTCACGTCTTCAAAAAATTTGAGGTTTTTCACGAGGCTTCCATCGGACAGGCACAGTTTGTAATGAGTTCGTCGACGGTACCTGTTGGATAGGGATTTGGAGAGTACTCGAAGCAATTGCCTCCATAATCCGGACGAACTTGTTGAACAATTCCTCGAATCCATTGACTTTGTTGGTCAAATCGGCTACTTGGCGTGCAAGTTGAGCGTTTGTTAGAGTGGCGCCATAGGAAATGAACCCTGCTCTGGTTAAACAAGCAAGTCCCTAAAATCTACTTAGCATCTCCAGCAATGGAGAGAGGCTTGAAACAAAATAGCAAAAGTAAAGATAACTCGTAGACGGTGAGAAACGATCATGAGAGATGATTCACATCACATCATATCATGACTTCCTTCTCCATTCTCTCTTGCCTTACAACCTCCTCTTATTTATCTCTAACCAATTATCCAAACACCAGAATAGAGGAGAAGTCTCCACATAACCTTATTTCCATTGGAGGAAGCACTAGTATCACAATCAGTACGGGAATCATCTATTAAATCAGGGTGGTGGCAAAACATGCCTGCGTATCTTAAATATCAATCCAAATGTTTCTAGCAAAAGGAAAATGAATAAAAATAAGCTCTATCCAGAATTTTCTTAAGTTAGATTCTACATTTTACAGTAATTTATGGATTTCAAATTTACAGTAATGTCCGATTGCTAGTTTCTGTCAAATTCTGAAGATACAGTTTTAATTAGTTACCGATACTTTTTTCAGGAATTCTACTAGTTTATTGAGTTGTTCTACCCTAATTCTTAAGTTAAAGGAAGGTCATAGTTACTTTATAGGTTGAATGAGCTAAGTTATTTCTTAATAGGATTAAAAGATGTTTAAATAACTTTCTTCGATAAATGAACGAGTATCTCATTAATCAAAAGGGCCAGAGTGGCTAAGGAAATGTGAATAGAAACCAATGCGGATACCCCAAAGGATAGAAAGCAATCAAACTATGCATACATTATCTATACAGCAGATGTAATCACCAGAATTTTAATATAATAGAAAAAATTGTAATTGACATTAGGAATTGACCCAGGTATTTTCAAGTTTCTTCTTCTCTACTATTACTCTTATTTAACTACTACAATTAGTGTCCAATACATTGCTGTTCCCACAATTTTGAGGTTTCTTATTCCTTGAAGTATCAAGTGTTTTTATCTTTTGTAACAACTCCACCAACCATGGTACTTACTATCTAGCACCTGCTTCGATTTAGTAGACGATAAAAACGCAAAATAAATTCAACTCATTATTTCCATTCTAGCCCTTCGTGACTCCTTGACTTTCCCTCTCTTTTCTTCAGAAGCAATTTTTTTTTTTCCAACTCATTATTTCCATTCTAGTCCCTTTGTAACTCCTCGACTCTCCCTCTCCTTTCTCTTTTGAATCACTAACATTTTGGTCATGACAACTGATACTGTACTTTATTCTAAGGTTCAATCCCTCTTTATCAAATCATGATAGTTAATGTCCACAAATATGTAGTCTACGAATAAAACATGCATAAGCATCCAATTAAAACTTCTAATTTTTTTCTTGGTACAGATTACCTCATTTCCCTTTAACAGCTCCAAAGTGATTGAACCGCACTGCACGTCTACCAGGTCTATCACAAAGAGGAGGAAACTTGCATCAGAATCTCAGTTATTACAACAATAACAACAACAACAAAATTAGCACAGAATGAGGGAAACAAACGTTCCCTATTAAATATGCTTAAACCGAGAAGAAATTTGCGCACAATGATGAAAAAGAAAATATCCATCATATTACAACTGATTTTTTTTTCTAAAAGATACAGTTGTCAATAAAACTGAAAATCAAACAAACTCAATACATGTTTTCGAACCACCAGAGGTCCTTTCAGAGTGTGAACCCGAAATATGATTTGTGTCCGTTTTCATTTTTCAAAACAGGAAAAAAAAAAAAAAAAAAAAGGAATAGGTGGGAGAAGAATATTTTTTAAGACTCCCTCTCTATCCTCTTCTTAGGCTCCCTCTCCTCTTCCCATGCCCTAATTTCCCTCTCTTACTCTCTTCTTCAACAAAATGTTTTAAGAGGTTCGATGTTCGATTTATAGTGTTCATGGAAGTCCTGGCAAACTTTATTGAAAAAATACAACAAATGATAATAAATATGAAGCCATTATAAGTACCATTTAAAGAAGTGGGGGATATGAAACAATAAGGTGAAGTATTAATCTCACCCATGAAGGCTAGCAATGAAAAAGATCTAGCACCGCCATATATTTCAGTCAAAGGTGACTTAGCTTTTAGTCCAACCCATGAAGATTTCTTGAATTTCGACCGGTGGAAAGATTTTGATTCATTGCATTCCACACCATACTTTGACAAGGGATTGTATATCTCAGGTGAGAGAGAATAAAAAGTTTAAGAATTGCTGGTCGAACTCTTCTCTAAGAGTTTTTGGTTCAAGTCGCCCTTGAAACACCTCTCTCTTCCTATTTGCCACTCAATCAAACATGTGTATTTCATGTTATGTCGTACGTCTATATACTCCCCTCTACGCATCTACTCCTGCTTTATACAGTGTTGGTCTCTCTGCATTACACACAGATTTTCTCCTTCTGAGCATGTTAATTTGAATCATCTCACACGTCAATTTCAGTAAAACCCCACATATATTCTGATATTTCAACGCCGTCTCACTCATTATACCAATTGAATAAACACCACTCAAGGTTGCCAACCAAACTTATTTCCTACTAACCATATAAGCTGAGAAAAAAACGACTGCACTAGGCGTTCTTTCAAACTCGTGTTTCACTATATTCAATCACCATAAGTTGGATAAAAGTATTTTAAAGCTATGTCAGTCACTTGATAACAGCTTATGAATGTGACTTGTGATAATGAGTTAGAATAGAAGTTGTACCTTACCTATAGATGGTTGATTCATTACTAAGTCGAAAATATATTTTCAACTATATCTTTGTTTATATTAGCTCTCGAGCATCTAATGATTAACAAATTAAAATTGAATAATATTGCATTATTTAATTTCCAACCTAACAACAAACCCATTTATTACCTAACAAAAGAAACCTAATTTTCCAGAATCTGAAATGTGATTATAGACAAATTCATAGCAATCATCTTCAAGAAACCCCAAATCACAAAACAACGAAACAAAATTGTAGAAATTGAGATGGCAAAAGCAAATTAAAGTACCTTTATTGTGATTTACAAACAAACCAAATTGTAGATTCAGACTTCAGAGATCATTTATTTATTTTCTTTTTTTTGTTTAAGTGAGGGTCAGGGTCAGGGTCAGGGGCAGGGGCAGGGCTTTCTAAATATAATATATACATATTTCTGTCGGGTGTCGGCATGGTTTTAATTGGGCCCTCACTCTTTTGGGCTGGGCCGGGCACTTCGAACTTCAGCAGGCCATAGTTTTAGTTATGAACAGGCAATATAAACGAAGCTTCTCCATAAATTATAATATCAAACTGAAGATTAGGCTCGTAGCACGTCTAGGTAGTCCTAGTCTATGTTGGTCATTCCTTTTCCATATCACTATAACATACGCATTAGAAGATAATATTATTTGAATACACAGTTATTATGTTGTCACACTATAACATACGCATAAAGGGTTTCTTCTTATTTTACTTTTGATTCACAGGACCTTCTCCTACTAACCTAACCATCATCCTAGGGGGTTTCCGAAATCATCCCGGAATCTACTTTATATTAAAGCAACATCTTGACTACTTCTCCACGTCAAATATAAAAAACATCATTTCCATACTCATTATTGTATAATTATACCCACCTTCACTCTCACATTCCCTGAAATGTCCACAACACTATATCACATACTAAACAAAAACAAAAAGAAGCAGGCCAGTCTGCCCCATACCTAGTCTCTAATTTCCACAGATGGAGGAGTAGAGAAACTTCCTTTGTGTTTTCCTTCCGCCTTCCCACTATTTCAAGTTGACCATGTTGATGTACCAATCTCATCTCTACATAAATCATTTCTCCATTCTCACATCTCCAATATTATTAAACACAAGTTTCTCATATTCTTCTTTTCTCATAGCTTGGAAGGAATATATATCTAAGCCATCTCATATATATATATATATTTCTATATTACTCTTCAATGGAGAAAACATCATCCAACACCTTCTTACCTTCATTTTTACTAGCTGACATTCTTGAATTCTTCTTATTACAAGGAGTTCTAAACTGGGTCATTAGAATTCAGAAGTACTATTCAAGTTCTCGATGTTTCTTTATTGGGATATCGAAGGGTAGAACTGAGAGGACTTTTACAAATTCAGAATCATTCAATGGGAAGTCAAGTTTATCTGAGAAGGCCGATGATGGGAAACTAGCTAGAGAAGATGTGGAGATGGTGATGAGAAAGTTAAGGATTGCTTGTAATCCAAATGAGGAGAGGCTTCAGGAGTGATTGGGTTTGAATGAGGTTTCCTGCCTGTTTGAGGAGGAGCCTAGAGTGGAAGAGGTGAAGGAAGCTTTTGATGTTTTTGATGAAAACAAAGACGGCTTTGTAGATGCAATAGAGTTGCAAAAAGCTCTTGGTAATTTGGGTTTTAGCGAAGAATCAGAGGTAGAAAAATGCAAAAACATGATCAGCAGCTTTGATGAAAACCGAGATGGGAAGATAGATTTCAATGAGTTTGTGAGGCTAATGGAGAGAAGCTTTTGCTGATTCCATATTTTTGAAGTGTAAACTTGAAAAAGATATTCATATAGATTCCAAAGACAAATTGTAATAGAGATGCAAGCGTTGCCGACATACAAGTTGCGACAAGCAGATCTGAAGAAGGACACACCTATTCAGCCTTGAATCAAATGTAAGATCGACTGAGAACATTCTGTATAACTACAGCGAATCATATAAAACTACCAGGAAGATTATGTGAAACAAGCTGCGTTAAATGTATCAAGACGAGTGGGCCTGACAATCTGTATCAATTTGGAGGCAAAATTTGTAGATAATAATACAAAAGAGCGAAGTATAAATCCATTCGAGATTAATGTATTCGAGTTTTTTAGACTTAAGTCCTGATATTTATATGAATATTTGACTTAAGTTCTGCCATTTAGCAAAAAAGCAATTATAGTCATTTATTTACAGTTTTGACCATGGTCAACTACAATTGACTGCAGTTGACCCAGTTCAAATTTGGTTGTTTTGCAAAGACTAAAATACCCTTAAAGTCGCACGTGTAAATCATAAAGTACAAAATTAAACAACCTCTGTTCATAAATATATTAGACTTAACCCCCTCTGTTTGTAAACAACATAAGTTTTAGTCATTTCTCTATAAAATTTGATTTATAGACTAAATAATGTGAAACGATCGAAAAATTGATCAGGCTCGTCCCCTGATTAAACTTGTGATGATTATGCGTCCCTGACATCAATCCAACTGCTTGTAAAGCTCCAACTCTGCAATTTCTCGGTATCCAACTGTTGAATTCTCTCAACGGTGGATTCTGAAGTGGAACAATCCCACTCTTCCTCGGAACACGTAAGCGACCGTGAATGTAGTGATGGCGAACTCCATTCCGGGAAGTCGAAAGCACTCCTTGGGGATGCATCACTATTAACAAATGTAATAAAAGAATGATTCAAAAGCATTTCAGTTGTCCATCGCGTCATCGGATCCCTCGCAAAATACCTAATCAAAAAATCTTTCCCATCATCACACAACTTATCTGGGATCACTGGAAGTTCTTCACCAAACCCGATACGATACAATAAACCACTAATATCGATATTGGACCGACAACTCCATGACGGTTTTCCCGTTACCAACTCCGAAACGACACAGCCAAGTGCCCAAATATCGGCCCCGGTTTCATAAACATTGCTTGAAACCGATTCAGGCGACATATACAATGGTGTTCATCTTAAACCCGAAACCCCATCATCGAAATCACAGTTTCTCTTCTTCGCTAACCCGAAATTGGCAATCTTTACCTCCGTCGACCCCCAAACAAGGATGTTCAGTAACTTGATATCACAATGAACGAACCCCTTCTCATGAATCATCGATAAACCTCGAAGAATCGACCTTGTATAGTATCGAACATCCGATACAGGCAACCCCATATCGGATTTTTTCAGTAGCTGATGTAAGTTACCTTGTGACGCGAATTCAAGGAGGATATTATAAACTTCTTTACCATCTTCCACTGTAAAATCATTGCCAAAATATCTAAGAATCTCAGGACAATCCCCAAACTGTGTTAGAATATCTTTCTCCCTTTCAAGCAGAGATGATTGTGAAACTGATACCGACTTCACCGCCATTAGATATGGTGTCTCTGCAGAATCTCTTCTTGGGGTTGCTAAGTAAACAGAGCTGAAACTACCTTTACCAATGACAACAGTCGAAACATTATCTATTGATTTTTTTATTTTTTATTTAAATACTAAAAGGGCAAACTTGTCTTTAAAATTTGTTGATTCAGTCAAATGTGGGTCAACTGCGATCAATTGCAGTTGACCAAGGTCAAACTACAAATAAGGGACTATAGTTCATTTTTTGCTAAATGGCAGGACTTAAGTCAAATATGCATAGAAATATCAGGACATAAGTCTAAAAAACTATAATGTATTCATCACCTCGTTCCAAGGCTTAAATTTCTCACCAAACTACAAGCAACTTCAGTTTTAATATAATCCTTCTACAATGATGAGAGCACTATGGTCTTCTGTTGAGAATAGAGGTAGTTAATCTCTCTTCTACGACAAGAACGATACGCCGAATATGTCAATCAAGTAAACTAAGAAACACAGAACAATAAATAACACAAGGTTTCCCAGAGGAGGGAAGTGGAAAACCCTTATGGATAAAAAACCATTCCCCGAACAATCCACTAAGATGATCAAATAGGTTACAGCGATCTCTCCAAGCTTCTCAAGCTTTAAAGGAGTCTCTCAAATTTTAGGTGATCTCTAGAATTAAACTCGCGTAGGAAGGATAGGCTAACAAATAACCTAAGTTGCATTTATATACTAGATGACTAAATACAAGTTGAATGGATCTCGAGGTAAACTCAATGTTTCGTTCGAACGACTTCTTCGGTCTTCAAATTCCATAACTCAAAATTAGATAACTCATTCGAACGAGCTCAATTTTTGTTCGAACGACTTCGACCTACTTTGAGTTTAACTTTAACTACTCGAACAGAACCAACTCAAGTCTCTAGGTAACTTAACCAGCTCGAACACAGGTAACTTACTCAGCTCGAACTTTTGTCGATCCCAACCAGTTTGAATCTGAATATTGAAAATCTTATTTTCAATCCGACTTCAATCCTTGAACTAAAATGACCTCGGACATAATTTGAGTTCATACCTTAACATCTTCATTCTACCCTACATATGCTACAGTTGCTACCTTACATTTGTAAGTGTAGGAGCACGCTCACGCTAATCCCGAGCTAGTGGGTCGTAGAAGGCTCCCCCGTCCCTGGACGAAAGTATCTGATCAAGGAAGAGCTCGTTTAACAACCCATAGGCTACATCAAAAGTAGTTATACAGACAAGAATTATTTATGTCAGTCCCACATGAAAAAGTGAAGCCCAAAACCCCGTGAGAGTGATTCAGACTTTACGCAGGTCACGTGAGCCCGAGCACCTCTAGATTTAAAACCTTCCCTATAAATAGGGAATGAAAGGGACCTAAGGGGGGACATTTTTCAAAATCTCTACCTCTACCTACTAAACCCTAGCAACTCTTGAAGAAGAGAGAAGAGAGACCCATAGAGAGTCAAGTGGTGCCCTCCTCTGGTGAGAAGTGTCAATCCCCAAACTAAGAACGATTTATTGTCGTCCCTAAGAAGATCTGTGGGATTGAAGTAAAATGCCATCCCCAATAACTCTGAACATTTTTTAAAATAAAAACAACCTCAAAGTAACTAGATACATTTTTGAAGTAAAACGTCATCCCAAAAAAATACTGAGGACGTTATTGAAGTAAAATGCCCTCCCTAAAATACTAGGGCGTTGTTGAAGTAAAATATCCTCCCCAAATGCTGGGGACGTTTTTGAAGTATAACACCCTCTTAGATATATTGGGGGTGCTTCTAGCGTAAAATACACATAGGGAAGCAGTAGACGACCAGTCAACACTCTTTTTAAGAACAATCTCCAGAGCAGGTCGTTGTCACTTTTTAGTAAGGCCACATAAATGGCCATACTCGCCGATCCAGCGAGAAACACATTAGTAAGTGGAGACACGAGATAATAAAATAAAATACACAATACACAATTGAAATACAAGTTTTTTATTCATGACATTAGGGACAACATTATTACAAGTTCATTTAGGCAAGACACCCTGGACACCAACATTTCTTCTTCAGTGACTGGTAATCTTTGTCGTAGTAATACTCCTAGTAAAGCCTCAGCTCCATAGATACCATCGTTTGCAGCTCAAAGCTACGGTCGCAGGAGTTCAACATAACGTCATCACAAAACAAAACATACAAGTTCCACCCTTCCTGCACCTCCTTTCGATCGCGTTCAAGGAGAGACTCCAAAATAGGGCACTAGCGGAATTATGGAACATTATTCAGGCCCTTTATCCCCAAAAGGAAAGTGGTCCATTTTTTGATCACCGGAGCGATCAGAACCTCTATCTCTTCATAACGGGTTTGGGATCGGGTTTTCATCATACACCAGAGCAATATAAAGATCAAAGGTGAAAATGAAACACAAAAATGGGCAGGTCAACCCCCTTTATAGAAAGAGTATTAAATACCATCAATAAATATGGCAATAAGCTCAGCACCATCAATTTTCATAAATGTGACTTGACCAAGTAAACCTTGCTCCTTCTCATAGTAACTCGAAAATCCAAATCTTTTATCGTATGGCCTTCATAACGATCAATGACAGTAGTCCAACGGGGACTAGTAAAAGTGTTTGAGAGAACTCCAAAAATCCCATATATAGTGTTAGATCGTCATAACGACCCATGCTAGTAGTCCAACGAGGACTAGTAAAAAAGTTTGTAGGAACTCCAAAAATTGCAAGTATATTTTACGTTAGAACGCCATAACGACCCATACCAGTAGTCCAACGAGAACTAGTAAAAGTCTTTGTGAGAACTAAAAAAACCTAGGTATATTTTGTGTTGGGTTACAATAACGACCAATGCTAGTAGTCCAACGAGGACTAGTAAAAGAGTTTGCGGGAACTCAAAAAATCCTAAGTATATTTTGTGTTAGGTCGTCATAACGACCAATGCTAGTAGTCCATCGAAGACTAGTAAAAGAGTATGTTGGGAAAATAATGGCTTAGTATCACCTGGTAATGAGCATGTAGTAAATTCCTAGATCTGAACTGAGTCTGGAACTAAATGTGGACAGAAGCAGGTACTAATTTGAACTAGAACTGCAAGTGCAATAGAAAGAGTGTGAAGCTCGAGGTGTGAATTGTATACTCTTTAAGAACAATTTTCCGATCTGCCCAGAGGTACTGGCAATGTAATGATCAGTTGCTCCCTAGGATGCAATGAGCAGGAAACTCTATAAGCGCAGCGGTACTGATTACGTTGTACTTTGGTTGTGCCACCAATCTCAATATCTCAGACAAAAGGCAAGAGCAAGAGAAGGGAGAGTTAAAAAATGAGAGACAGAGAGATAGTTGTATTTTTTGATGATTGAAAGAATGGTGAGCTCAATCCCTTTTATAGGTAAATTCTACAACGGCTAGTAATTAATATGAGCAAAATGGTTTTGTAAGTTATGAAATAAATGTAACTATTTCGAAATAAATATGGGCAAGAGTTACAAAAATGTTTTATCCGTTGCGAGAGTTATAAAGATAATTAAAATATAGTTGTTATAGATATATATTTACAAAATTTTCCTTGGACTTTTTAGTAAAAAGATTACGTAAGGCCTAGCCCAAGCCCCAAGAACCCCCTGGGACTCCAGAGCCAATTTCCCAAACCTGAGCCCGTGCCCAAGCCCAAGCCGGCCCGGTAGGCCGGGCCCCCCGAGAGGTGTCTGTGTATGAGATGGTCTGAAACCTTCTCCCACACACTCACTACTATACACTCCCTCTTATACTACTTGCATACCAGTTACAAGTCTACCTTGGGTTTTTATCTCTTTCCATATACGTTTATCTCACCAATGTGGGACTAAAGTAAGAAGAGAATATGAGTAGTTTGGATCACCTAGAATTAATTTTATAAAACTATTTTTAAGTAAAAAAATCCAACAGAGTGGGAACTCCAAAAATCTCAAGTATATTTTGCATTGGGTCGCAATAACGGTTAATGCTAGTAGTCCAACGAGGACTAGTAAAGGAGTTGGTAGGAACTTCAAAAGTCCCAAGTATATTTTGCGTTTGGTTGCCATAGCAACCAATGCTAGTAGTCCAACAAAGACTAGTAAAAGAGTTTGTGGGAACTCCAAAAATCTCGAATAACTATTTTTGCTAGGTCGCAGAAACGACCGATATAAATAATCCAACGAGGACAAGGAACTAGCACATATCAACAAATAGAGGAATGCTTGCACTTAATAACATTATATCCAAATGCTAAACAACAAAAGTTAGCAGTTTATAGTGGGCAGAAAGTATCAACCCAATGTTAAACATCGTCACTACGGGCATCAAAGCAAAAATCATTACAGACCAATTTTGAGGACATGGCTCATTTCGACAACCACAACAGCATCCTCTGCAGCAACTCTGCCTCATCCTTGGAAGTGATGTCCTTTTCAAAACCAGCTGGAATAGGACCCTGCTGACTGGAGTATCCGAGGTGACGCAGCTCGGAGACATCTTGGGATAAGCGCAAAGAAAACAAAGGAGGAGCAAACGTAGCGACCCACCAGTTGGACAAACGGAACTCCCTTTCCACATTTGCCAAGTTGTCCACGACCTCCCCCATACAGCCCTGCAGGTTTGCTGGCACCATCTTTTTACCCTTGAGCTGCTTACGGAATTGTTGCTCGTCCATCGCCTTTTTCAACACCAGACTTTTAACATGGCCGTTGACGGCCTTCAAGTCCCGCTGGAGTGTTAACTTCTCTTCCCTGAGAACTTTAGCCTCTTCCGCCAGTACCCACATTTGACAAATAACATATTCAGCTAGCTCGCGCTGGACTGCTTCTTTAATAAGCTCCTTCTGATGGGCCTGCATATTAGCGTGGCGCTGCTCAAGACCATTATTACAACATGCAAGATTCTTGCCACGTTGAAGGGTCACTTTCAAAGTCAGCATACACTGCAAAACATAAAGTAATGATATGCATAAAGGCCGAGTCATTTACACACAGGATAAATATAGATAAAAGCATGCATAACTAGAATTCTTACCCGAATAGCAGCAACGACTACAGCAAGCCGAGCACGGGGGTCCGTGAGAGCCTCGATCAAGCGAGCCTTCTCTTTGTACTTGTAAGGCGTACTCTAGACCTCACACTCTAGCATACAACATGCGAATAACTTATCACTAGATTCACTGCCCACTGAATGGGTCGTCTCTTCTACAAAGGACTGAGATAGCAATTGTTATTCCTTCCCTCTTAAATCTTTTAGTTCATCATCTACATTCGACCCCATGGAGCGCCGACTTATAGCGCTTGGCACTAGGTGCATCCTTCTTTGAGTAGATGCTAACACCCATTAGACTAGGGCTCACACCAAGAGCAAAAAGGGGAGTCTGCGAGGCAATTGCAGAGTCCCTTCCCTTTGCAGCAAGGAAACGAGGCTTCATATCAACGATCTCAAAAGACTTGTGAGAGTTGGCACTTTAAACATAAATAGTATTACTCACAGCTCGTTGACGTGGCTCGTTATACTTTGCTAGTGACTAATACTTATCTGCCACAAACTCCCCATTAAAAATACGGGTTAGCACGTAACACTCTCGATTTTGCAGGCCTAACCAACGCAACTCAAAACTCTTGTAAGTGGCACCTACAAGGACAGATAGGACATAAAATTACATATAACATATCAACGATGAAAGAATACACAAATATGAGAAGTTAGCGCATACATTTAGTGTTAAGTACATTGTGACAAAAATGATGATTGAGGCCGTCATCAAAATCAAAAGCCCCAGTCAAAAGAATGGGGTACCGGCACCAATAATTTCCCCCTGTGGGCAAATTAATTTTTTTTGGCTCGCCTGTCTTGCGAGCAATATAATACCAGTGCCTCCACTCAGGAACACAAGTACCCATGACTTTCTAAACTTTCGATTCAGTTTTCCTTTTCTTCTTAATAGGAGATTTCTTAACTGTACCTCCCGCCCTCGCCCTTGCCGACGTACAGGTTTGGTGTCATTCGGGGTACGCTTTGGAACGGGTACGAGTCACAAGGGGTGAAGGTGTGGGCACGTCTGAAGCACCCATTCCCTCAGCCTCGTTTACAGGCTCCACGGGGATAGATTCCCATTGTCGGGGATAACGACCAGTCTTATAAGCCACCATGACGCCTGTACAACCCACGTTGTAATGAGGCGACACAGACTGGTTAATAAACCGATAGCCCATCATTACCCTATAAAAGTTCCCATTCATCTGACCGGGTGTTCGTCCAAACGAATTTAAATACTTCTTTGTTAGATCGTCCAAAGAGAACCGAAGACCAGCATCGAACTACCCATTGTAGCAGATACGTTGGTTCGAAGTCTAACAATTAGGTCAATCCATTCATCACTCCCACTTGCCTTGGCACACTCACTGACAACGTCCTGATATTCTATTTTTATCTTGTCGGTCTCGTACTCGAACAGAGAAAAAGTCTCTTCGAATAGGGTCTGTTCGAATAAGGTCTGTTCTAACAAAAAAAAGTCTATTCTAACAGGGTCTGTTCTAACAGAAACCTATTTTCTTCAAAAAAACATAATTCCTTTTTGACCTTTTATAAACTATTAAGGGCCTGATATTTTAAGCGAAGAGGTATAAACCCACATACCTGTTCAGTGTCAGTCCAACTGTAGTCGCTCCATGTGCAATCTCTGACGACGAGTAACTACGAGGAAGTGTTGACACCTATTCTAGACACGGAATGAAACAAACTCCAAATATGGATGTTTCACAAATAAGTTAAATTCTTGAACCAGAAACTCATAGCTCCAAGCAGCAGCAATGGCAAAATGAAAGTAAGTGAGAAAGAAAAGAAAACAGCAGAGAGAAGAAATAAAACAAAGTGGTTAAAACTCTTAGATAGAGAAGAAAGTTGAAAAGATGGCTCCCACGTGTGAGCAACACACATTTCTCAACCGTATTATTTATGGTAGTTGATGCACGCCACCTCGAGATACGTAAAGCTGGCTACTTTAATAATAAACGCATCTTTCTAAGAAAACAAGGTGATTGTCCATCGTTTTGAATAAAGCCATGTGTATATTACCAAAGCTCGTAACCTTGACAGGTGAACGTTGACCTCCCCCGTCCTCGCAGAGAGTGGGGTGGGGCGATTGTAGGAGCACGCTCCCACTACCCCTGAACCAGAGGGTCATGAAAGGCTCCCCCGTCCCTGGGCGAGAGCGTTTGATCAAGGGAGAGTTTGTTTAACGACCCATAAGCCGCGTCAAAAGCAGTTATACATACAAGAATACTTTATGTCAGGCCCACGTGGAAAGGTAAAGCCTAAAACCATACGGGGGTGATTTAGACTTTACACAGGTCACGTAAGCGGGAACACCACTAGGTCTAAAACCCTCCCGATAAATAAAGAAGGAAGGGGACATAGGAGGGCCTTTTTTAAGAATACCTCAACCTATTAAACCCTAGCAGCTATTGAGGAAAAGAGAAGGGAGACCCAGAAAGAGTTGAGTGGTGCCCTCCTCTGGTGAGAAATGTCAAGCCCTAAACTAAAAACGACTTATTGTCATCCCTAAGAAGATCTGTAGGACTACGTAAGTGTTGAATTTGAAACTCGGGTATGCTTTTAACCACCTGGGTTACTCAAGATGTTTATTATCAGTTACTTGAATGAGAAACAAGTTGGGAAATGAAAAGAGAAATAGAAAAAGGAAAGTCCCGGCTGGTATTTATTATTAGACATGCAATATTCGATAGATCTAATGGATAAATACAATGGACTAAGCTGAATTCTAGTTTTCACCAAAGGATAACCACTCTAGCTAAGAAATAGATAAAAATACTAACGTTCCGTGGTAAGTTTAGTTTTTTCCTTCTTCTTGTTTGGTAAGATTATTAAGCAATTTGACAAAATGTCATATCTACAGGACTCTACACATTCCGTATGTGCTAACTGGAGCCTGGAGCATAAACGAAATGTGAGCGATGAATACTTCCATGCATGAGTAACACAAAAATTCAGTCCTTAGCGCTCGGGATTGAATTAGTCCTTCCCTCCTAAACGCCTCACCATTAAGAAAACCAAGGCAGCTTTGTGAAACATCCATTTTGGAGTTTATTTCATTTAGTGTCTAGTATGGGTCTCAGCACTATCTCGTGGTTATCTGTCGTCAGTGAGTGTACGTGGAGCGACTACAGCAGGACTGACACTGAATAGATAAGTGGGTTTCTATCTCTTCATTCTAGAATATCAAGCCTTGAGTATTCTAAGAAGAATGAAAAATATGAAAAATGTCTGTTTTATCATAAAACAGAGTTTATTCGAATATTTTATATCTTGCTCGAATATTTTTCGGCAGAATAAAAATATTCGAATATTTTCTAATCTTTCTCGAATATTTTTTTTTTCTGCTTAAATTTTTTCAAATTTTGATTATTTTTCTATTTGTCGATTTTTGTCGACAGCAGAAAAATATTTGAATATAATAGAAAATATTCGAGTAAGAATTGCGAAACTCAGTTTTTTTAATAAAAGAGAATTTTTCCTTTTTTCTAACTTAACTTTTCAGAAAACCTATTTTTCTACGGCTTGAGTTTTAGAGTGAGGAGAGATTGCTCTTGAGTGATTCAAGAGAGAATTAAACCTCTAAATTCTTGAATCAATCATCCTTGATCAAGAAACCCTAATTGTGATTTGAAGAGCTTGAGCGATTTGAGTTTTGGGAGTTTCGACGGAAGATTGGAGCGAGGCGTTGCGAGAACGCGAAATTGAATTCACGGAGCGTGATTAGAAGAGAGATAGCCACGGGATGTGTTTATCGAGTCAGTAAGTAGTCATACTTTTGTAATTTGATTTTAAATAGTGGATATTTTAGCTGTCGGGTGATTCAACAGCGACCTGTCGGTTTTTCTCCTGAGAAAGGTTTCCCACAGGGTTAAAAATCTTTGTCTGTATTCTTTAATTTCCATATGCTTGCTTGACTTTAGATAATCGATCGACTTGATTTAGGTTAAGTATAGGCAATTAATTTAAAGGTTTCTGGATCTTTTGATTTGGACCTAAAACAATCGAAATTGATTAGCCTCAAGCAAATATAAATTTTCACTTTGTTACATAAATCCTAGCATATCTTTCTAAACATTTATTTTCCTGTCAGCAAGGTTCCAATTGGGCCCTCCCTCATTCCTGGTTTAGGCTGGGCATTCCTAACTTCAACTTTTCTAAGCAATTATGAATTTGTGAATTATTCGGACGGTCAGTGTTGGCAATGGTCGCCGTCGTACAAGTTGGGTTTGGGTAATCACTACGTAAAAAAGAGTAAAAACGACTTTACAAATCAGTCATTCTTTACCTAAAGCAACTTATTTTTTTGTCGAAATAAGAGTCGCGTTTTTTGCAGTAGTTTTTTGTTCTCAACTTTTACTTTCAATCGTAATATTACGATTGAAAGTTAAGTTGTAAAAACAGTCATGTTTTACAATTTTTGTGACTCATTAGAACGTCGTTTTATGCGTCACAATTAAATAACATAAATAAGAGTCGTAATATTCGTCGCATTTACCGCAATTTACAACAGATATAGTTGTTGTTTTATTAGTTGAATTATAATGACTCTACTATAAGTCACCAAATACGTAACATTTTTTTTTCATTTTTGCGACTAACATGAGGGTCGTATTAAGCGTCATACAAAACACGACATAAATAAGGGTTGTTACAATCATCATTTTTGATAAAACTTTGTAACACAATCCGTTTATGAAAAAAAAATCATTTTATTAATATGGCTAATTTACACTTGCAAAGCCTGAAAAACTCCAGCAATATACTTGATGCACCTTTAGTTTCATACAATCTTTTATATCTAGATATTATATTTATTCTTTATAAAGAAAAGACTTCATAAAAACTTATTTCATTCATGATTAACCCATAAAACATCTAAGTACAAGTATTCCATATAAAAATTGGAAAATAAGCCAAATACATAAGAATGAAAAAGAAAAGGACGATAACTTGAAAGCAAAAAGGTTTCCGGAGATCATGTTATAATAAGATCAAACAAAGTTTTGGACCCAAGGATAATACCTGCAAAAAAAGTAACATAACAAATCAACAATATAGCTTAAACCCTATAAATCTTAGCTTGTTACTTACTTAATGTATGACAAGAAAATTTTCTGGAAATTTATTAAAATATGGAAGGACAATAACCTAATTAGATGAAATGTGACATGATAACAGTGTCGCATTACAACCCTTACCCATAAGTATTTACTCATAGAAGTAGGAAGCTTATCACAAAAAAACCAAACGTTACTTACTGTGCTAGAATGTTATCTACAACATGACTTATCCCTTTTCCCTTATCCCTTAATGGGGCAAAAAGGTACTCTTCGGTTAGGTAGGTAATGACAAACCTATAAACTATACAAACTATTGTAAAACTAAGAGCTACAAAAAGAACTATGATAGAATACTTACAGTAGTCTCAACTTTGAAGATTTTGGCTGGCCAAGCGTTCTTCAGACATTTATATCTTTAGGTTTCAGGAGATTATTCCTTTAAATGCAGGGAAACATTTTGGTACTCGAAGACAACAAGCCTGCAACAAAATGACTAGCGATCATAAGACAAACACTCAACAAACCACAGGAAGAATTAAACTTTTTTTCTGAGTGAAACCATTGCCAATCTAGACCACAAAACAACCATAATAATAACTCCACTCACAATAATTTAATTGAGGTAAATTACGACCATCTAGCGATCATAAGCAAAATGGAAAAATCAGAAAATGTACAAAAGTGCGCAAAAGTTAATAAGGATAATCACCTGGTAAGATCGTCAACAAAAATTCTACTACGGCCAAGTATACATCATAACCAATAAATAATTTGATTTGTGTTACATACTCATTAAACAACATAAATCCAAATAAGCATCATGTAAACAGTTAATGGGGGAAACTTACAATGCCTTGTACGAGCAGTTTAACTACTTTTACAGCAACTGGATATCGTACTGCATCTTTACTAGCCTTGCGAAAATGTAAATACAAACGTGAAAATTACCTCTAAAGAGATTCTTCAGCTTTAAAGTGTAATGTCTAGCGACATAAAGCATTAGTGGAATGAAAAAAACAATAGCATCTCGTAAGACATGCCTAAAATTACCTCACCACTTATTAACAAGGGATTCCTTCCTTCATCAATTAGAACAAAATCAGCTTAGTCCACTATCGCAATATGAAATGGCTTTGGCCTGTTTTAAATAAAACACATCAAAATATAGAACTAAATAGACTAAGAGAATAATATAGGCATAGCTAATTATGGCCATATCGTACGGTACTGGAATGGTAACGTTACTGTAACTGTTGTACTGAGAATAATAAGTGTGTCAAAGTACCCTTCCGCATCATATAAATATTTCATTCTTCTTCCTTTTTAACTTTTCCAGAGGTTATTAGCAATATATATTTCAATATATTGACCATAATCGTACATAAGTATTTTGCATTAGAGGAAAGTGTGTTCCGGGTATTATGGGCATTTCAAGTTATTAGGGTTTTCCCTTTTATTCTTATAAATAGATTGTAATAGCAAGTCTTTTGCATTTTGAACAATGTTTTATTCCTTGGATTAAAGTACACTACTAGCAGTCCGATAAAACTCATTTTACTTGCTAAATTTAGTCCAATACAAAATAGAAAGTATAGAATTAATACAATAGTAACTATAGTACCATCGATAACAAATTTTCCACTCTTCTCCGTAAGATTGTCTCTAAGGTAATCAAAACCAAGCTCCTGCAGGACATTCATGGAGAGGAGCACATATTAGCATATTTTAAGCATAGGTTATAACTGATAATGACCATATTCTTAAAGGAATGAGGCAGCAATCAAGCCACTAATAGGCTGAGGAAAATTGCCAAAGGAAGACGGTTGTCAATGGGCGCGATCAGGGAAGTAGAGTCTAGGGAAGATAAGGAGGTAGAGAAAAAATTCAGGGCAACCAGAAAAAAGTTTGGGGAACAAAACAATGGGGGTGGAGACCCAGCCAAAAGTTTCAACTAACAGCGGGAATTCCAAATACCAATACAAACTCAAAATATTTTGCACTAATATCAAGGTATAGCTGAAAAGCTTAAATTTCAAGCAAACTAACCACTATGTGTAAGTTTATATATATGCATGCGTTAATTTGACGTAACGGGCCAATCAGGTAGAGGTAAATAAATAAAGGAGGAACTAAGGTTCAACAATTGAGAGGATGGTAAGTTGGTAACAGAGGTCACAGTAGGACTAGTTCCAATATCAAGTAGGACTAAATGCAAATAAGAAAGAAGAACTTACAAAATTATTGGTATATGTTATATTACAATGATAGTTGGATTTTTTCTCTTAAGCTAACATACCTCTCTGCACATGCAAAACCAAAGTTTTAGCCGCGAAATTTCAAAACAAACTATGCTTGTACAATTATTACTAATAACATTTAATAAGGCTCAGTAGAGTTCTGACCCTAATTGACAAACTGCTACCAAAGTTTCAAGTTTGATATACGAGTTTATAAAATTATAAATAATAAAAAGGTCTAAAACTTATATATCTGATAAAGGTCCACATATATGCAGATTTAATACACTTCTATCCCCTTTTATTTATTTTATGTTAAGAAAAATCAACTTTCGATTAACAAAATAGTAAATTTGGGTATATTTTTGTTATTTTGACGAATAACATATATTTCATCAAATTCTGTCAAATTTGTTACCGAATTTTAAATGTCAAGTCTGTTTGTAACTCGAAGTTTTCGCCCCAATTTTTTTCTGCATGTTGAATTGCTAAATTGAATTCTAGTATATTTAAAACATAAAAACACCAGTTTTTCTTGAAGCATATACGCGACAAGAAAAAGTCAAAGGAAACCCTTGCATATCTTTCACTTCAAACACAAATTACCCGGATTAGACCGACTAAAAGACCTAAGAAATGATGAACGCGGCCCATCCATTCTGCATCATGCTGAGCTAAATAATCATTTAAGGGCAGCGAAGTTACAAATCTCTTGGTTAGTTGGAGGTGTGGTACAACTAATTAGAGAGTTGTACTTGCATCTAAGGTGTAAATGAGAAACAAATTAGTAGTGGGAGCAACAACTAAAATAACTTGTTTGATCAAATATCTATTACTTGTTTGGGAGCAGTTCTACAACCAAAAAACACCATAATCAACCTAATTCCAACCATAATGCTTCAGAAACTTATAACCCCTTTATCCACATATGTTCTACAATGGCAATAGAACCCCAAATTATACCAAAAAACCCTAAATCACCACTAAAGGAAACAATTACAAAACCCAAATAAAAAACTCACCTTGTTGCTTCAATGACGAGTGCAACTTGTACAAATCAATGTGGTGAATCGAACTCAGAGTTAGTTAGGGCATGAAATCGAACTCACCAAAGCCAAATTGGAAGAGAAATCGAATCAGGGAACACCTCACCAAAACCTCCTTAAATCTAATGGAATCATTAATAGTGGGGAAGATGATATTGGAGAAGTAGGGGGAAGGATAATTTCTGGTTTAGAGGCCCATTGCATTACAGATGGAGATTATGAGGCAAGAAATTTCAAATTTGGAGAGAATGAGATGGAATGAGAGGAAGAGAAGCTTGATTTTGGGAATTAAGGAAAAAAATTGGAAGAGAGGAGAAGTAATGTATACATTTTGATGAGTAAAAGAAATGTATACAGTTTTACTGGGAAAACATGGGTTAAGGCATTCACGTATAAAATGCTATTAATGTTTACTTATGATAGCATTTCACAATTATGTTATAGAAAAAACGCTATCAAATGTCATTTTTCTTGTAGTGATTGCATCCTTATTTTGGATTTGCACGGGTATATTGGTTCTCTCTTCGTTTAATTTGAGCAGAGAATTAATAGAGTTTGTTTAAAACTACTAAACTCATTTGATTTCCAAAATTTTATAGTGTTCTTGATGGGCGGCTTTCTTACTGGATGCTTTATGTCTTGGACTGACGCGTCCCCTCTCTCCGCGCCCTTTTCACTAAAAGAAAGGCACTGCTTCTCTCCTCTGGACCCTCGTAGTCTCGACCCTCTTAATACTGTATTAAGCCCACCTTCTTTTAAAGTCCTAGTATGTTTAGCATTAGCATGTTTAGGGACCAGAGGTCGAATTTTAGCCCTCCACTAGGCTATTTGATTGAGGAGGCTAGACTTTAAGTAGTTAGAGGCCCAAAACGTTAGGGTTTTTTTTTTACCAAGGATTCTTCTTGCCGAAGACAATACCGCCCTATCTTTTTTAAATAGATCCAAGAATAACGCGTATGAATAGCCCAACAGTGCATGCTCTTATTTAACTACAGTGCCTTCTGTCTATTTCTTGTTGGGTCCTCAAAAAGCTACTAAAGGTATAGTGTTGGTAGTGGGGAATGAGCGCCCAAAACTCTATTCTAAAGAAAAATGCACTATAGCCAGCCTACGGCGTTCTTTCTAGAAAGAAAATGGATGATTCCTTCTTACTGGCACAAGAGTTTGTTTTTAGGGAGAAGGATTAAAGTTGTATATTGCTAATCAAATAAAGCGACTTGATCAAACGTCTAAATTAGAATAGTTTTACAACTCTTTAAACAGTCGTATGTTTTAAGACATAAATAAGAAAAAAAAATTAAAACAACGAGGGTTCCAAAATTATGACTTCTAATGAAAGTTGTATTTTTCATTCAAAGTATGACACATGTGCCAAGTCACAAATTACTATCCAAAAGTGTTGGTATTCACATGTTTTTACGTAGTGAATGACCTTGATATTATCTTCATTTTGTGTACAACCTTTTTGTCTTCTTCTTGATTTCCATGAAGCTTACTTTGGTGCCATTTACGCCTAGATTAAAATATACAATGTTGATTTCTCATAATATAGACTCTAATGAAATAGTATAGTAATAATGCATTTACTTACATAAAAGTATTTTATAAGAAACTTACCTCTTGGCTAGCAAACTTTTCAAAAGATGTTGATAAGAGTCATGGAGGCATTTAGTTAGCAAACAAGAGATTTAGGTAAAGTCTGATTATGCAAAGAAGGGTAATTTTTGGTTAATTAAAAGAGATCGGATTGATTTTCCAACCCAAATGAGCAGGGAAGCTCTGTGTAGTCATTTGTTATGATGTGAATATAACGCATAATTATGATCATTTTGTTTCTTTGTGGGGTTTTGCCAAACCATATCAAACTTTACAACCATCATAGAAAATAGTTGCATTTTGTAGTAAACATAGCTAGATTTCTTAGCCTTTTTTTAATACTGATGTTTGTAAGTAATAAGTCCCAATAGATCATGCTGACAGTCAATTTAAGTGATAGATACATATACAGGAATGTTGATCATGATTAAAAAAAAAATTGGTTACTAAATCAGAGTTTCATTGATGTAATCATAAGAGACAACCTTACATAATACAAAAAAAAATCCATATTGTATATGACATATAATTAGCTACATCGTCGAGTGTAAGTATTGTGCTCTCTTATGTGTATATTGATTTACTAAAATGAGCTTCTTGAGTACATTTTGACATCCAATAAAAAAAAGTATCATTTCTGACACGAGCCAACTTAACTCAAGCTTGGTACGTGTGGCATTCAAGGCACGTGCCTCAAGTAAGCCTATCTATTCATCTCTTTCAATCATTTTTAAAACACACTATCGCATAAGATCACATAAAATCAAGGCAACACAAACATTGTACAAAGGGTCTTTGAAAGCATCATTTCATTCATTTATCAACAACAATTACAAAGCTTAAATTCTTTCTCGGATGTATCAGATACAAGTCCTCTATATATATAGCTATTAAGGAAATAACTAATAACCAAAAGAAAACATCAAAGTTGGAGACAAAGCGTACTTCCCCTTTTGCCTAACCTAAGCTTTACAAAAATAAACAAAAATTTATACATGGCTTTATTGCATCCTAAAGCTACTCTGTACAAAATTTGGGCTTGATCGGCTGAGGCGTCACACTCTCTCCCACTCAGCATGGAGACGCCCTCGTCGACTTCTTCTTCCACATCTGTCTATTCTCTTTCCTCTCTTACTTGGCCTCAATCTTCCTAAGTCAGATCAGAAGGGGATGAGAATTTTGGTACTCCCAGATGACTTCTGTTTCTGGCAGATCCTTCCACTTCACTAGGTACTCATAGACTTCCTCCTTGATGTCCGGGTCAACATGGGTCACTTTGTGACAAGAACACTCTCTGGAACTTGGACTGGGTTGACTGGCTTGAGAGGAACCTGAGGTCTGACCGTACTTCTGCTTGGATCTTCTTTATCTTGGTGGCAAGGCTTTAGGGCACTGGCGTGGAACACTGGATGGGTGAAACGAAGGTGGGGTGGCAATTAAAGCTTGTAAGAAACCTTCCTAACTTTACCAATGATCGGCATTGGACCGATATACTTGGGTACCAGGCCTTTGTGTACTCTGTCACTTCTGTGCTTGAGGTGAGAGTTCTTAATTAGAACGAGGTCCCCAACTTGAAAAGGATCTGGTCGTCTCTTCTGATCAGCCCATTTCTTCATTCTGGCGGACGCTTTCTCCAAATAGACCCAGGAAATATAAGTATTTCTCTGCCATTCCTTTGCAAACTGGTAGGCTCTCGGAACACTTCCTTTATAACCGGAGACCACGGTATGCGGTGTGAGGGGCTGATGTCCCAATTGTATCTAAGAGTGACTCTTGTTGGTTGATGAACCCTTCTGCAGATTAAAGCAAAACTGTGCTACATCCAGGAGTTCGGCCCAGTTCTTCTTGTTCGCCCTGACGAAGTATCGAAGGTATTCTTCCAACATTGCATTGAAGTGTTCAGTCTGACCATCTGATTGCGGGTGGTTACTGGTTGAGAAGTTAAGAGTGGATCCCAGTAATCTGAACACTTCCCTCTAAAAATTTCCAGTAAATCTCGGATCTCTGTCACTGCAATGTCCTGTGGCACCCCCCAATACTTAACAACGTACTTCACAAAGAGATGTGCTATTTTATATGTCGTGCAAATAATTAGGGCTGGAATGAACGTTGCATACTTAGAGAATTTGTTGATGATCACGAGTATGGAACCATATCCTTTCGTCTTAGGTAACCCGAAGATAAAGTCTAGAGAGATGCTTTCCCAAGGTCGTGTTGGTACAGGAAGTGGTTCAAGTTGTCCCAGTGGCAAGTCTCGATCCACTTTGTCTTGCTGGAAAATGTGACAAGTCTGCGTATAATCTATCACTTTGTTTTGATCATTGGGCTAATAATAACCTCTGTACAATAGGGATAGTGTTCTGCGCCAACCTGGATGGCATGCCCAAAGGGCGTTATGGCATTCCGTTATCAGCTCTCGTCTTAGTCCTGCAAACCGAGGAACATAAATCCGTTGTCCCTTCGTATATAAGAGACCATCTTCTACCCAAAATCATTTTGTCTTCCCCTGTTTCACCAAGTTAATGATAACTTGGGTCTGAGAATCCACCGCCAATCCTTCACGGATCCTATCTTGGAGAGTGTTGGTAATATAAGAGTGAGACTGTTCGGCAGCTATAGAGATGGCCGCTAGTTCAGCTTTACGGCTTAACGCATCTGGTACATTGTTCATCCTCCCTGACTTGTGCTCGAGATCTAAATCAAACTCTGCTAGAAACTATTGCCAACGAGCCTGCTTTGAGGTCAACTTCTTCTGTGTAAGGAAATGGCTTGCCGCACGGTTATCGGTCTTCACCAGAACCTTTATTCCCAACAAATAATGTCACCATACTCGAAGACAATGCGCAATAGTTAGGAGTTCCTTCTGCTGGGCTAAATACTGTCTCTCTGTATCATTAAGTTTTCTGCTTTCACATGCAACCGGATGCTCATCTTGTAACAACACTCTACTAATAACGTAATCAGACGCATCAGTATGTACTTCAAACGGCTTGGTAATATTTGGCAAGGCTAAGACTGGGTTATTCGTCACAGCATGCTTCAGGTCGTCAAAGGTTGTTTGACATTTCTCGGACCATGACCAAGATAAGTCCTTCTTGAGGAGATTAGTAAGGGGTGCCACGTGCTTTGAATATCCCTCGATAAACTTGCGGTAGTAGTTCACGAGACCAAGAAAGGAACACACTTCTGTAACCTGATCCGTATGATTTTTCCACTCCTCAATAGCGTGGACATTTTCCATATCCATGCGGATTTGTCATCCGCCAATAACGTGTCCAAGAAACATTACTTGTTCCTGGGCAAACGTGCATTTCACCAACTTGACATATAGCTAGTTTTGTTGGAGGACTTAGAATACCAGGCGAAGATGTTCAAGGTGCTCTTCCATAGTGCGGTTGTAGATAACAATATCATCCAAGTACACCACCACAAACTTGTCGATATATTTTTGGAAGAGCTCATTCACAGGAGTACAGAATGTTGCAGGAGCGTTAGTTAGGCTGAATGGCATGACAAGAAATTCATATTCCCCATACCGAGTAGAATAGATCATCTTCGATTCATCCCCGGCAACAATCCTGACTTGATAGTAACCCGATCTCAAATTAAGTTTAGAGAAGTACTTTGCGGATGTAAGCTGGTCAAATAAATTGGCAATGAGCGGTATTGGGTACTTTTTCTTCACCGTTACCTTGTTCAGAGCTCGATAGTCGACATACAATCGCAGACTTCCATCGTGTTTCTTCTGAAATAAGACCGGACCACCATATGGCACCTTTGATGGGCGAATAAAGCCCAATTCCAATAGTCCATCAAGTTGTTTTCGAAGCTCTACTAGTTCCGACGGACTCATTCTATACGGTCCTTTAACAAGAGGTTTGGTTCCAGGGACTAACTCGATCTGATGATCGATAGGCCTTCGTGGAGGTAACACCTTTGGCAGTTCCTTCGGCATCACATCCTTGAACTCAATAAGTACCCGAGAAACTTCCGTCGGCAGGGCATTATGGTTTTAATCATCTAGCTCTAACCGCAAGGTGGCAAGGTAAGTTAACTCTCCTCGCCTTAGTCTCTTCTCCAACTGAAGAGTTGATAATATTCTGCCCTTATCCCTATGCGTGGACATCTGTATGATCGAGGGATTATCACCCAAAATCCCCAAAGAATTGACGAACGGCATCGGCACTGCTTTGTGGTAGTGGAGAAAGTCCATTCCCAAAATAATCTTAAAATCATCCAACGTCACTGCAAAAAGGTTAACCTTCCCACTCTACTGTCCCATCTTAACTGGAACCAACTTGGCAACACCATGTATCGGCATTGGGCGGAATTGACAGCTTTCATCCTGCTAGAATCTGTTACCAAACGCAGTCCCAAACGATTCGCTTCCTGAATGGCGATAAAGCTATGGGTAGTACATGTATCAACCATCGCCGAAGTACTCTGCTCATTAATACTGAGGTCCACGTACATGATTCCCTTCTTAGGTTTCATCTCTAGCAACTGAGTGGTCACAACGTTGAGCAAGTAAAGAGAACCCATGTGAGTTTCACCGCTATCATTTCCCAGGGTGACATCATTGGCTTGGTCTCCTTGCGACGCCATTAGAGCATTCAAGGCCGTCTTCTGAGGACATTGATAGGCTTTATGATTCCCTCCACAGAGAAAACACTTTAAGTTCCCTGGACACCCTTGAAACCTAGACGAGGAGGAGGCACCACCATTATTTCGTGGCATGTGGTACTCTCTCCCAGAATTAGAACTCAAGGCCCCGCCCGTTCTTACTCCACCACTTCTGTTATGGCCATGACCTTGGCCTTGACCTTGGTCTCCCCACTTCTAGCTTGGTATCCCTCATTCTTGCCCTTATTGTAATTATAGAAGGATCCCGTTCTCTGCTACGACTGGGAACTAGACTGACACTAAGCCAGTCGACACTCACCCTGCATAGGAGTGTAGTCGTTGATACGCTCAGCATAGGCCATTGCGGATGCCAAATCTTGAACCCGTTACCTTTGTAGTTTATTTTTGGAACCAGGGTTTTAAACCTTCCAAGAAACCGAACAACTTATCATTTTCAGACATGTCACGGGTATCCTACATTAGGGCTGAGAACCGCTTAACATATTCATGGATGTTGCATGTCTGCTTTAGTTGTCTTAAACTCCTCTGAGCAATGAACTCAACATTCTCGGGTAGGAACTGATTCTTCAAGTCATCCCACGTGTTAATAACGCATTGACCGCTCTGGATCTCGGCATACTTAGTGCGCCACCATAGTTTAGCGTCACCGGTGAGGTACATGGTGGCCATCGACACCTTTGCACCTTCGCTATCAGGCCTGACTACATTAAAGTATGTCTCCATATCAAAGAGGAAGTTCTCTACCTTATTTGCGTCCCTCGCCCTCTCGTACGCCCTGGGTTCGGGGACCTTGATTCTGGGTTGTTCTATACCGCCGCCCAAAGGTGCCGGTTCACCATTCCCAACAACCTTAACTAGAAGATTCACCTTCGAAGGTAGTTCAGCTACCTAATCCAGAAGAGTAGCCATATTCCCTTCAACCACTCCTAGCGTAACGAGACGTTCGCCCTTGATCGTCTGTGAATCCATCCAATCGTTCATCCAAAGTCGTTACCTGATTAATAATCCCACCTAGAGCCTGCATCTTAGACTCTAATTGGTCCAACCGCGTTCGCGTGTTCACCGGCCTGGAATTAACGGGTGGTCCTACCGCCTGCGGGGCAAGGCCCGGGGTGGGGTTTGTAGCATTGGGACCCTCCACCATAGCAACTAGATTGCTTTCTACTCAAACGTTAGCTCTGACACCAACTGGCACGGACCAACTTAACTCAAGCTTGGTACATGCGGCACTCAAGGCACGTGCCTCAAGTAAGCCTATTTATTTGTTTCTTTCAATCGTTTTTAAAACACACTATCGCATAAGATTACATAAAATCAAGGCAACACAAACACCGTACAAAGGGTCTTTGAAAGCATCATTTCATTCATTTATCAACAACAATTACAAAGCTTAAATTCCTTCTCGGATGTATCGGATACAAGTCCTCTACATATATAGCTACTAAGGAAATAACTAAGAACCAAAAGTAAACAACAAAGTTGGAGACGAAGCGTACTCCCCCTTTTGCCTAACCTAAGTTTTACAAAAATAAACGAAAATTTATACATGACTTTATTACATCCTAAAGCTACTCTGTACAAAATTTGGGCTTGATCGGCTAAGGCGTCACAATTTCCGTACTCATTATCGCATAATTATACCCACCTTCGCTCTCACATTCCATGAAATATCCACAACACTATCACATACTAGACAAAAACAACATAAAGCAGACCAGTCTACCCCTTTCCTAGTCTTTAAATTTCCACCGATGGAGTAGAGAAACTTCCTTCGGTGGCATTTTGTAGTTGACAATTCTTATTTGTGTTTTCCTTCCACCTTCCCACTATTTCAAGTTGACCATGTTGATGTTTTCAATATGCACCAATCTCATCTCTATATAAACCATTTCTCCATTCTCACATCTCCAATATTATCAAACACAAGTTTCTCATATTCTTCTTTTCTCATAGCCTGGAAGGAATATATATCTAAGCCATCTCATATATATATTTCTATATTACTTTTCAATGGAGAAAACATCATCCAACACCTTCTTACCTTCATTTTTACTAGCTGGCATTCTTGAATTCTTCTTATTACAAGGAGTTCTAAACTGGGTCATTAGAATTCAGAAGTACTATTCAAGTTCTCGATGTTTCTTTATTGGGATATCAAAGGGTAGAACTGAGAGGACTTTTACAAACTCAGAATCATTCAATGGGAAGTCAAGTTTATCTGAGAAGGCCGATGATGGGAAACTAGCTAGAGAAGATGTGGAGATGGTGATGAGAAAGTTAAGGATTGTTTGTAATCCAAATGAGGAGAGGCTTCAGGAGAGATTGGGTTTGAATGAGGTTTCCTGTCTGTTTGAGGAGGAGCCTAGCATGGAAGAGGTGAAGGAAGCTTTCGATGTTTTTGATGAAAACAAAGACGGGTTTGTAGATGCAATAGAGTTGCAAAAAGTTCTTGGTAATTTGGGTTTTAGCGAAGGATCAGAGGTGGAAAAATGCAAAAACATGATCAGCACCTTTGATGAAAACGGAGATGCAAAGGTAGATTTCAATGAGTTTGTGAAGCTAATGGAAAGAAGCTTTTGCTGATTTCATACTTCTGTAGACAAAATAATGTAATAGAGATGAAAGTGTTGCGGACATGCAAGTTGCGACAAGCAAATCTGCAGAAGGACACGCCTATTCAGTCACGAATCAGATGATGGATCGACTGAGAATATTCTGTATAACTACATCGAACCAGGAAGATTATGTGAAACAAACTGCATCCGCCAAGTTTATAAAAACGAGTGGGCCTGACAATCTGCATCAATTTGCAGGCAAAAATTGTACATATGTAAAAGAACGAAGTATAAATTCTCTCGAGATTACGATATTTAATACCTCATTCCGAGGCTTTAATATTTTACTACAAATTACAACATAGCAGCCTCATTTTTTAACCAATGTCCTTAGGCTTACATAGAAGCCGTAAAATGAATAACCACTCTGATTTTAGCTCCGAGACCGTAAAAATAAAGTTCTTTCATATCCTTGCCTATTATCAAATTCTTGAAAAGTTTGATGTAATTCTTATACATGTCACTTAAGAGAATGGTGGGATCATTCAGGTCTTAACGCTATCTTACATATGCTACGTTGTTATCCCTACAACGTTCTAATATAAATGAGGACGGCAACAAACTCGCATTCTAATATATATATATTTTTTGCCCTTTCATCTGTAGGTGTTGAATCAGAAACTCTGGTATGCTAGTAACCACCTGGGTTACTTTTGATGGCTATCAATTACTTGAATGAGAAACAAGTAGGGAAATGAAAAAAGGAACTCCCGGTAGAAATTTATTCTTAGACATGCTATTTTCGGCAGGTCTAATGGAAAATTTAATGGACTAAGCCGATCAGGTTTAGTTTTCATCAAAGGATATCTACTTTAGCTAAGTGAGAAAAATACTAACATTTTATAGTAAGATTAGTTGGAACATTGTAAATTAAGCAATAACACAAAAGTTCAGTCCTTGGCACTTAGGATGGAAGAAAATTCCTTCCCTCCTAAACGCCTCACCATTGAGAAAACCAAGGCAGCTTTTGTTACATGAAGCACATCTTTAAAATACACAACTCACCCAGGATAGTTAAACTGCTGTCATCTTATCCGGTAACTGATAACCTTCCACCATGGTAGGGGAGAACAAACATTGGACGATTATATTTTCCTCATAAACCATGTATTAAATTTCATGTACAAAACATGACCTTTTCTCTCTAACAAGGACATGTATCAGAGAAGATGCTCTTAGAACGATTTTCCTCTTAAGCATGGTAGACGGTTCAGACTCGTCCAATATACGCACCTACCATCGCCCCAAGTCTGAATCCCTCTTCCAAGAAACTTCAAGACATATTCTTGAGTTTAATCAGTGTAGCTTACAGTTCCACGAAATACCCGCAACATTCATATTCTAAGATACTAACAAAAAATAAATAAATAAAAGGCAGGCCAGTCTACCCCCACATCTTTCTTTCTCTCCACAAATAGAGTAGAGAATACCAATAAATAAAAAAGAGAGTAGAGAAACTTCCTAATTCCTATAGTGGAATTATGTAGTTGACAACTTCTTTGTGTTTTCTTTCCACCTTCTCACCATTGAAAGTTGACAATTTTGATGTTTTCAAACATTCACCAATATCAGCTCTATATAAACCAATTCTCCCTTCCTCACATTCCCATTACAAGCAAGTTTCTCATATTCTTCTCTCATACCTCTCAAATATCTTCCAACTTCTAAACTACTTTACAATGAATGGAAAACACATCATGCAACACCCTCTCACCTTCATTTCTACTAGTTGCCATTCTTGACTTATTATTATTACAAGGAGTTCTCAACTTGGTCATTAGAATTCAGAACTATTATTCAAGTTTTCGATGTTTCCTTGCGGGCAGATTCAAGGCTAGAATGGAGAGGACTTTTACAAACTAGAAATCATTCAATGTGAAGTCAAGTATATCAGAAAAGACAGATGATGGGAAACTAGGTAGAGAAGATGTGGAGATGGTGATGGGAAATTTAAGGATTGTTTGTAATCCAAATGATGAGAGGCTTCAGGAGAGATTGGGTGTTAATGAGCTTTCTAGTCTGTTCGAGGAGGAGCTGAGCGTGGAAGAGGTTCAGGAAGCTTTTGATGTGTTTGACGAAAACAAAGATGGCTTTGTAGATGTAGCAGAATTACATAAAGTTCTTGGCAGTTTGGGTTTTAGAGAAGGATCAGAGCTTTCTACATGCAAAAACATGATCAGAAACTTCGATGAAATCATGAAAACAGAGATGGGATGATAGATTACAATGAGTTTGTGAAGTTAATGAAGAGAAGCTTTTGCTGATTCCAAATTTTTGTATAGTATGAACTTGAGAAAAAGGTTCATTTAAATCAAACTGTAACTAATTCTTTGGTTTAACTTATTTTACTCATTTAATGTAAATCATAATCAAATATTGTGTCTCGGCTATAGAAAAATTAAACACCAATTTACTACAATGTATGAAAAAAAAACTAATCAATTACTTGCAATATAGATAAAAATTAACCAGAGGTGAGAGTTGTAGTCCTTCAAGTGTCCGACCTGGATACGCCATCTTTTTTGTTAGAGCCCATGCAAATCAACAGGATGTAAAGATGATGTATATAGAACACTTCCAGTTTGTGAATCATTAGTTTAAATTAGCCATTATAAACTTCAAAGAATGTCAAGAAATACTATACTTGAAAATCAGCAATAATATATCCTACGTGAAAAAAAGTTACAAACACGACAAAAAGGTCAAGACAAACGATAACACTAAGCAATCAAAAGAAAGTTCATTTAGTACCGTCAATGCTTCACCTTGATCGTGGCCAAGAGGTTCTTCGGACTATCAGCATAATTTACATCACAATTGAACTTACTCCACCTTTTGCTAGTTTTATTATGGTGTCATGAGAGCCTTTATGGAGACAGTTGAGGTATCTGAAATATAACTAACTGTCTCGTACCACTTCCGTGGTAATTGGATTATCATCTCGAACATGGTTTTCAACAAAAGACCCGTTTCATGAAAAAGTGCACTGCATATCCCAAATACTCTCTAATCTTTCTGTAATCATCAACCGAGCTTTCTCAAAAATCTCTTGAAACTTCTCTTTTACGTACTTTCCCCAAAGAAAAAATCAACAATCTTTGTAGGATCAAGTAGAATAAATACTCTTTAGGACAATCTAAAACAAGCTTAGTAGCCAACTAAGCCCTCCCCCAACAACAAACCAAAGAATCAAGAAAGAGTCAACGAGATATCGAAAAGCTCCATGAATGGTCTCATAATCCTGAACGTGAATGAGCATGTGGAAGAAACGGATGTAAATATCATTGTCATGGTTCAAAATGCAATCATCACCAATAATGCTCTCTATAACAGATCCCAGTTCAAAACAGTGCAACTGGTTGGCATTTCTAACGATAATCTTTCTTTTTAAGAGATTGGACATTAGTTTCATCGCTGTATGGCAATCATCACTCGTTCAAAGGATCGTATCCTGAAGACATTCTTGTAAGTCTAAAAACTATAACCAGCTTCTCACAGTGATAGATAAGATACTTTTTTGCGTCCTCCACATCGTATAACACTGCGGTAAAGTTAAGTACATACCCCCATTGTTTTATCGGCAACAAAAGTTCTAGCAGTTTCTCGTGTATCTGGATTGGCATTACATGGCTCTTGAGCCAACTTATCCCAGGTTCTTTCTTGACCTGTCTTTCCCTCAACTTTGGGATAATTATAACTCCATCCTGAAACATCCATTTTGGAGTTTGTTTCATTTAGTGTCTAGTATAGGTGTCGGCACTATCTCATAGTTATCCGTCGTCAGTGAGTGTACGTGGAGCGACTACAGCTGGACTGACACTGAACAGGTAAGTGGGTTTCTATCTCTTCATTCTAGAATATCAAGCCCTGAGTATTCTAAGGAGACTGAAAAGTATGAAAAATGTTTGTTTTATGAAAAAACAGAGTTTATTGAAAACAAGAAAAAATATTCAAATATTTTATATCTTGCTCGAATATTTTTGAGCAGTATAAAAATATTCGAATATTTTCTAATCTTGCTCGAATATTTTTTCCTGATTAAATTTTATCAATTTTTGAATATTTTCCAAACTGTCTATTTTTGTCGACAGTAGAAAAATATTCGAATATAATAAAATTTATTCGAGTAAGAATCGCGAAACTCAGTTTTTTTAATAAAAGGGAATTTTCCTTTTTTCTAACTCAACTTCTTGGAAAACCTATATTTTTAAGGGCTTGCTTTTGAGAGTGAAGAGAGATCTTCTTTGAGCGATTCAAAAGATAATCAAATCACTCAAATCTTGAATCAATCTATTGATCAAGAAATCCTAGTCATGCATTAAAGAACTTGAGCGATTCAAGACTTAGAGCTTCGACGAGAGATTAAAGCGAGGCGTTGCGAAAACGCGGGATTGATTGTAAGAAGATTACTCAGAGGAGAGATAACCATGAGAGGTGCTTATCGAGTCTGTAAGTGATTAAATTCTTGTAGTTCTTTTTAATATAGTGGATTGTTTAGTTGTCGGGGATTCGACAGCGACCTGTGGGTTTTTCTCCGGAGAAAGGTTTTCCCAAGGGTTAAAAATCATTGCGTGCTTCTTTAATTTCCAACTACTTGTTTGACATTAGATAATTGGATTAACTTGATTTAAGTTTATCTTAGGCCATTAATTCAGAGGAATTAGAACCTGACGATTTAGACCTAAAACAATCGAAATTGATTAGTCTCAAGCGTCTAGGAATTTCAATTGGTATCAGAGCATTCACGCTTTGAGGTTTAACAACCTACGCGTGGATCCCGGATAGTTCGCTTGAGAATAATGAGTTTCGAGAAGTTTGGAGGTCCAGTAAATCGCCCTCCACTCTTTGATGGCAAAGATTACCCATACTGGAAAGTCCGAATGGTTGCATTCTTACAATCAATTGGAGAAGATGTATGGATTGTCATTGAGGATGGTTGGTCGCATCCTACTGAGATGCAAGGAGCACTAGGAGATGCCATAGAGGTCCGAAAACCTAGGAATCAATGGACAAAGGATGAAAAGGATGTCGCCGGCTATAATTCTAAAGACCTCAATGCAATATTTATGGTTGTGAGCCAAAGTGAGTTTCAACATCTCTCTGCTTGCACCACTTCGAAAGAAGCTTGGGACATTCTAGTTCGAACTCATGAAAGCGATGATACAGCTAAGGAAAGTAAGCTACAGATGCTTACTTCACAATTTGAGAATATCAGAATGAGTGAAAATGAACCGTTTGATGAATTCTATGCGAGGCTAAGTGATATTTCAAACACTAGTGCCGCATTAGGAGCTCCTTATTCTGATATTCAGATTGTTCGCAAAGTCTTAAGGTCTCTTCCTAAGAGCTTTAGGTCCAGACGCGATGTTATTGAGGAGGCTCAAGATCTAAAAAATTGAAGCCCGATACATTAGCTGGAAAATTGCGAACGTTTAAACTTGAGATGAGGATGGAGAACCCTGAGAAGAATAAGAGTGTTGCTTTCAAGTCTTTATCTTACTCCTCTTCTTCCAAGGGTTCTAAAGAGGTTGATCGCTCATTTATCTCAGATGATGATGAAGGTTCGGATATAGATTCATCAATTGCCCTTATTAGTCAGCAGTTTCAAAAAATCTTGAAGAAACGACAGTTTCTAAAACAAGAACAAAAGCAAGGGCAATTAATGAACTATAAATCGCGGCCTCATGATCGGGTCAAGACATATAACCGGCAAACCAACAGTGATACTGACATTAATCAAGTTGAATACTTTAAATGTCACAAGTTTGGTCATTATACCCATAGCTGTCCCAGTAAGAAATCTGGCATTAATCATAAAGCTATGAATATCAGTGTCACTTGGGATGACAGTGATGATGAACATGATAACAATGAGATTCATTCCCAAGTAGTTGATAACGGAAATTTTATTGCTTATCCTGTTTTTCTTACTTGTGGCAATAGTAATTTTGATGTCTTTGAACTTGAAAATTCTGATGAAAATCAGAGTAATCAAGAACAAGATAAGCTTGATGACCCGACTCTTGAGGACTTGTATGATCAAACTCTCACTAAGTGTATGAAACTAGGTAAACGTAACAAAGTCTTGAAAGACCAAGTTGATACACTTACATGCGAACTTCAAAGCAAAACTGAGAGTACAAGTCACGAGATAGAGGTACTTGAGAATAAAAAACAATGCCTTAGTGACAAAGTTGTTTTTCTAGAAAAAGAAGTTAATGATGTGAAAGAGAAAATGAAATCAACTTTGGATGAACTTCGTTTGGCCAAGCTTGATGTAGTTTTATCTCAGTAGAAATTTGAGAAGTTCTGTCATGGGGCCAAGAACATTGATAAAATGTTATGTATGAGAAAGACAGACAGTGACAAAAGGGGTATAGGATATGAGGAATCTCTTTTGAGTGCCAAGACTCCCCAAATCACAAAGTTTGTGAAAGCAACTGCTGCTACCTCGTTTCCTAAACATAACATGATATCCACTACTCATGATCATGCCCAAAGGGTTTCTTACTCTCAAATTTACTATTGTAGTCTATGTGGTAGAAAGAGACATATTGCATCGTACTGTAGATTTGTTGGACCTTATCAATCATATGTTCGCCCTTTTGATGGATATCGATATAATTTTAATGTAATGTCTACTAACGTGAAATGTGAGAATATATCTAGATGGTTTGCACAGGAAACTACAGGTCGGAGAACTCTTCAGAGCATTTGGGTACGAAAGATGGATTTGGCACCTCAGATAAGGTGTAATGTTGCACTAACTGCCCTGAATGCTTTCAAGTCAGTTCAATGGTATATGGATAGTGGGTATTCCTGTCATATGACTGGTGATGAATCCAAATTGTGTCACCTAGAGAGTATTCAGGGAGGTGATGTTACGTTTGGTGATGGAAGCACATCCCCTGTGGTTGGAAGGGGACAGGCCGAAGGACTTGGTACTCCGGTAATTGACAATGTTCTCTTGGTTAAGGGGCCGAAGGCGAATCTTCTGAGTGTCAGCCAACTATATGATACAAATCATATTGTTACATTTCCCAAAGGTGGATGCAAAGTTTTGAACTCTCAAGGACAACGTGTGATGCATGCTGCTAGAACCGCACAAACAAAGAGCTCTCACAAGAAGTCCAACAATATTGCTACTACTCAGACTCTTGAGCTGATACACATGGATTTGATGGGTCCTATGAGAACGGCATCCTTGGGAGGTAAAAAGTATATTTTGGTAATGGTAGATGGCTTCTCTCGGTATACATGGATAACACTTTTGAGAGAGAAGTCTAACACATTTGAAGAATTCCGTACTATGTCACTTCAAATCCAAAATGAGAAAGATTTCTCTATTGATAAAATTCAAAGTGATCGTGGAGGCGAGTTTAAGGATATTGGGGTGATTGAGTACTTACTATACTTCTAATGGGATTAAACATGAATTCTCTGCTCCAATCACTCCACAACAAAAAGGAGTTGCAGAAATGAAGAATAGAGTTCTTCAAGAAATGGGACGTGTCTTTCTTCATAGCAAGGATCTTCCGGCACACTTTTGGGGGAAGCCATTTATATTGCATGTTATACTATTAATAGAGTATATCTACGTCCACTTACCTTAAACACGCCCTATGAATTGTGGTTTGGAAAGAAGCTGAATGTCAATTATTTCTCAGTTTTTGGAAGTAAATGTTTCATCTTTAGAGATCGAGAAAACATTAAGAAATTTGACTCTCAGAGTGATGAAGGTATTCTTTTGGGCTACTCAAAAATAGTAGAGCATTTCGAGTCTATAATTTGAGAACCAAAGTGATGATGGAGTCCTGTAATGTGGTAGTAGATGATACTTGTACCATTGGTTCTACAGATGTGAGAGAAAATTACTGTACAACAGAAACTCTAGAACCATCTACTGAAATTTTTACATCGAGTCCTACATTAAAGAGTGATTCTCCATTGCCTACTCCACGACTTCCAGTTCTGACATCCCCTCCCGCTCCAAGTGTACCACAACCCGGATGGTATCAAGTTCGTAAGGATAACTCACAAGCCGATATTATTGGGGATACTACTTCTCGGGTTCAAACTAGATGCCAACACCATGAGATGGTTCACTGTTTTTGTTATGTCTCGATGAATGAACCAACCACGGTAAAGGAAGCTCTTTTAGACGAATATTGGCTTCATGCAATGCAAGATAAGCTTCGGCAGTTTCGACGTCAAGATGTTTGGGATTTGGTTCCACGTCCTTCAAGTACAAATGTTATTGGGATTAAATGGGTTTATAAGAACAAATATGACGAACTTGGGAATGTAATTCGAAACAAAGCTCGATTGGTCGCTCAAGGGTACAATCAAGTAAAAGGGGTTGATGTTGCTGAAACGTTTGCCCCTACTGCAAGACTTGAGTCTATTCGGTTATTGTTCGCTCTTGCTTCCAATCAAAATTTCAAGTTATATCAAATGGATACGAAAAGTGTGTTTCTAAACAGGCTCTTAGAGAAAGAAGTGTATGTGTGTCAACCAAAAGGGTTTGAAGATCCTCATCATCCTTATCATGTGTTCTACTTGAAGAAGGCTTTTTATGGTTTGAAGCAAGCTCCTCGCGCTTGGTATGAACGACTTTCCAATTTCCTCTTAGCTAAGGGATTTGTTCGAGGAGGAGTTGATAAAATATTGTTTATCCAACAGAAGGGAGGCGCGATACTAGTTGCTCAGGTATATGTAGATGATATAGTGTTTGGCTCTACTTCAAGTTCACTAACCTCTTCTTTTGTAGCTTTAATGAAAAGTGAATTTGAATTGAGTATGGTTGGGGAACTAACTTACTTCTTAGGTCTTCAAATATGATAAATGGATAGAGGAATGTTTTTATGTCAATCCACGTATGCTAGAGATCTTGTGAAGAAGTGTGGTTTCTCATCTGCAAAACATGCTAGGACACCCATGAGTACCACAACAAAGCTAAGTAAGGACTCGGTAGGTAAGGATGTTGATCAAAAGACGTATAGAAGTATGATAGGTAGTCTACTTTATCTTACTGCTACTTGTCTGATATTATTTTTAGTGTATGCATATGTGCTTGTTATCAAGGTAGTCCGAAAGAGTCCCATTTACAGACTGTTAAGCGCATTATTCGTTATGTATGTGGGACTTCTGATTTTGGCTTATGGTATTCACATGACACAACCTCCGAGGTTATTGGGTATTCTGATACAGATTGGGCAGGTAATATAGATGATAGGAAGAGCACTTCTGGTTGATGCTATTATATTGGAAATAATCTTGTGGTTTGGCAGAGCAAGAAGCAGAATTGCATTTCCCAATCCACAGCAGAAGCGGAGTATATTGTTGCGGGTAGTTGTTACACTTAATTTATTTGGATGAAACAGATGGTGCTTGACTATGGAATAGTCCAGGGGACAATATCAGTGTTTTGTGACAATACGAGTGCGATCAATATCTCTAAGAATCCTGAACAACATTCCAGAACCAAACATATCGATATTCGGTTCCACTTCATTCGAGATCTTGTTGAGCGCAAGATAGTCAGTGTCGAGTATGTTCCTACAGAGAGTCAGTTAGCCAATTTTTTCACCAAGCCATTAGATGCTATGAGGTTTGAGCTTTTGAGACGGTCAATTGGTGTCTGCTTTATTGATTAGGTATGTCTTTTCCTTCCTTTTTACACTATTTTGGTCGATTATCACAGTGATATATGCTTGGTCAGATATGTTTTTGAATTTCATTTTAGGACAACTCAGTATAGTATTTACTTGGATTTGATTTCGCTCATGGCAGTTGACTATCGCATGCTTAGATAGATAGGCACTCAGTGATATTATACTTTAGGATACATGTAGAAACTTCGTACCTAATGTTATGTGAGGATCTGGCCTTCTTTATTAGCTTCGAGTGTTTTAAAACTCCTCCTTTTGATCTTGTTGTTTTGATCTCATTTTGTTTCCTTACTCAATTGTCAAATGGCAAGCTCAAGTTCAAGTTAGTTTAATAGAGCATTCCATATTTTTATTTGAGGCGAAAAAGTGGTTGTGTTCAACCGAAGATATGATACTAGGCATTTTATTGCTACACATTTTTGGCCTTTGTTATGTCTAACCCTATTTTTATCCACTTGCAGCCCTTTGTGCCTTAAAATATGTTTTTTCTTTTCTATCAAAATTCCTTGTTTCTACCCATTTGTTCTGAGATTGTTCAGTAAAAAAAATGGGGGGGGGGGGGGGGGGGGAAGAAGTATATGATTATTTTTGGGGGAAGATGCAGAGAAGAATGACAGAATAAAAAGAAGTATATAAATGACATTTTAGTATCTCAATTCAAAAAATAATAATAATAAAAATGAAAAAAAAGGAAGAAAAAGATATAAAGAGGTATATACAGAAGATGTTTTTGACTTCAAGTGAGAAGTGGAGTTAGTGTTACTGCAGTCTAAGAATGCCAACAAAACACATACTCCATCAGTTGCCTACCCGTGCCTACATTATAACCTTTTCAAGACATGTTTGATCTTGAGTTTAACATATCTAGTTTAGTGGAGATGAGAAATACGGAGTCTATATTTATTAACTTGACACCATTAGTGACAAATGGGTTTCCTTTCCATGATATCTTTCAGCTCACAGTGCTTCATTTTTCTGATGAAATATGAGTCTTCGTGCATTATATTCATATTCATATTTCACACAAAGTGTTAGCTACTCAATTCTCAGTAATTTTGAGTGACCACCATGAGAGGCCAAAGTTGAAACAACTTTCCTATTGTGTCGTATTTATGATTATTGAGTCTGTTGAATGCATGGTATTGTTTTACTTTGACTGCGCACACACTCTGAGTAAATACATATTCTGACTGGCTTTCCTATTGAATAATTTTCTATCTGATATTCATATAACCTATGATTAGTCTCTCATCAAGAAGAAACAGGGGGAGACTAATCACTGAATCCCGGCTTTCAAACACAGCAGCGCTCTCTCTCTCTCTCTCAAATCCTACCAAAATTGGACCACCCATACGACTCTTTTGTTCAATTTGATCTCCCTTCCATCTTCCCGAGTTGATAAATTCAAGTATGGGGTTCTCAAATTCGTGAATTTTGCTTGACAGCGTCACCTAGGGCTCGATTTTTTTTTATCAAAGGTTGGTAGTTCACTCTCTCTCTTTGATTCATTGTCTATCTCGATCATATTGTTTGTGTGCTTGGGGTTGTTGAATTGTTTGGAAGGATTGGTTGATTGATTTTGGCAGAAATTTGTGATTGAATTTGTTTTAACAGTTATAACTGGTTTGCAGTAATTGGGTTACATTGGTCGGTTTTTGATTGCCAGGTGTTTTGCAAGTTTGTGATTGAGGTTTACTTTATTTTGTTGGAAGTTTCTCTGATATTGGGTTCCCTGCTTAACCGTGTTGGTTAGGTTGGGGAAGTGGTATAGTTTTCTTGCAAGTGTTTGGGGTGTTTATTGGGTTTGTGGAAGACTTCTCTGATATGAGGAGGGCAAAATGCCCTGAGGATTCAGGCCCTATCCTTGCTTCGAGCGGTGCGTCAAAACGGGGTAAGACGACTCGAGGCACTAGGACGGGGCCTAGTCGTGCTAACCCTCTAGGCTCTCGAAGAGGAGGAGCTAGTGATTCTGGGGGGTCTCGTGCGGGGACACGAGACAATGACGGGGAGAACCATGACATGATTCCTTATTCCCCAAATTGATCAGCCTTTAAGTTAAGAAAATATCAGAAGGAGGTGACACTTGATGAGGAAGATATGTATCTGCACCACTACGAGCTCAAGCCGATGTTTGCTATATTCACTGATCGTCATTGGACGGGATTTTACGACCCCAGATCTCGTGTTATCCATGATTTGTCCGACTTTTTTATGCCTCTATCCACGATGTACAGGACACGAGAAATGATAAGAGTTCAGAGTCTCCATAGATGGTTTAGAGCTTCACATTAGTTCGGAGGACATCCGACGTGCTTTTGGTTTATGTGAGCCTGTTTCTACAAATGCTTCATTTTTGGAGTGGCCTCCAGTTCTTGATAGGTTTCCTCTCAAGTGGGAGATTGAGGAGGAGCTTCTGTTCACAGGAAAGAAGAAAGGATCGTATCTCCGACGCAAGAATCTGAGCTACCCAATATGTCTGTTTCACATGATTGCACATAGGAGCAATATTCCCCAAGTGGGGAATAAGAATGTTCTGGTGCGGTATTTGCTGTATTTGACTTATATTATCCATAAGGGGCACAATGTGAACTTGGTACACATTATTATGGATGAGATAATTTTGACGGCTAATCCGATTCTTCAAGCACGTACTTTACCGTACAACAGGTTTATCTCTCAACTCTTGACGTTAAAGGGGTATGTAATTCGTGATGATGAGGTGGCGGACGAGAGAAATTAGTTGATTAACTCTCGTTACTGGGTAAACGGCAGGAAACATATGCTAGCGGAGTTAGAGTCTGAGTCAGACGGGAGTACAGAGGACTCAGAGACTGAGGCTGTAGATGGTGCAGCTAGGCAAGCTGCTGGGCCATCTACTTCCATGCCTGATGTTCTGGCAGATGCTTATCCTGGAGTGATCCTGCCTGATCTTGCTTCGATGATCACCTCTATGCAGTCTTGCCTTGGTAGGCTGGAGTCTAGTGTTGGTACGCTGGTGACTTGTTTTGATATGATAAATACTCAGTTAGAGTCTCGATTTCAGTCCTTCAAGACTGATATAGATCGACTTCAGGCCTCTGTGGATGCATTGAGCAGTAGAGGGCGAGGCTCACCGAGTGATCCTCCCGCAACAGATACAGTTGAGAGGTCTTAGATCGTCTCTGTGCTTTTTGATGATTTTTTTTTTGTCTTTGCTCTCTTTTGGCATGCTTATTCTATTTTGGTGCTCTTTTTGACTTTGCTATGTATTAACAGTTTTCGTTTCATGGATTCTCTATTCAGCTTTAGTTATATGATCACTATATTTCATGATTTTTTCTTCAACCATTACTGTTATATATATTTTGGTCGGTTAAATATTGCCCGACTTACCCTTTGTTCTTTTGTGTCAAAAAGGGGGAGAGATGCTTTTGAACAGGTAAGTGAGTTTTGTACTTTGAATTCCTTATTTTTGAATGTGAATGGGTACATTATGTATCTTGTTTAGTGTGCAGAAATTACAGAGGATAGTTGCCTTGTGGATGGATATTCAGTGAGTGAGTCAGTCCATAGAGTCTGTATTTTTTTTATTTTCTTACCTAGTTCTAGTTTTGACACAAAATGAACCAAATGGAGAGATTGAAACATCCATTTTGGAGTGTGTTTCATTTAGTGTCTAGTATAGGTGTCGGCACTATCTCGTGGTTATCCGTTGTCAATGAGTATACGTGGAGCGACTACAGCTGGACTGACAATGAACAGGTAAGTGGGTTTCTATCTCTTCATTCTAGAATATCAAGCCCTGAGTATTCTAAGGAGACTGAAAAGTATGAAAAATGTCTGTTTTATGAAAAAACAGAGTTTATTGAAAACAATAAAAAATATTCAAATATTTTATATCTTGCTCGAATATTTTTTAGCAGTATAAAAATATTCGAATATTTTCTAATTTTGCTCGAATATTTTTTTCCTGATTAAATTTTATCAATTTTTGAATATTTCCAAACTGTCTATTTTTGTCGACAGGAGAAAAATATTCGAATATAATAAAATTTATTCGAGTAAGAATCGCGAAACTCAGTTTTTTTTAATATAAAGAAAATTTTCTTTTTTTCTAACTCAATTTCTTGAAAACCTATATTTTTAAGGGCTTGCTTTTGAGAGTGAAGAGAGATCTTCTTTGAGCGATTCAAAAGAGAATCAAATCTTGAATTAATCTATTGATTAAAAAACCCTAGTCATGCATTAAGGAACTTGAGCGATTCAAGACTTGGAGCTTCGACGAGAGATTAAAGCGAGGCGTTGCGAAAACACGAGATTGATTGTAAAAAGATTACTCGGAGGAGAGATAACCATGAGATGTGTTTATCGAGTCTGTAAGTGATTAAATTCTTGTAGTTCTTTTTCATATAGTGGATTGTTTAGTTGTCGAGGATTCGACAGCGACCTGTGGGTTTTTCTCATGAGAAAGGTTTTCCCACAGGGTTAAAAATCGTTGCATGCTTCTTTAATTTCCAACTACTTATTTAACATTATAATTGGATTAACTTGATTTAAGTTTATCTTAGGCCATTAATTCAGAGGAATTAGGACTTGACGATTTAGACCTAAAACAATTGAAATTGATTAGTCTCAAGCGTCTAGGAATTTCACATCCCACCTCTTTGCCTTGGCATGTATATTAGAGAACCGAATCTATGTTCCTACATCACTAGGATCCAACTCTATAGAATCAGACCAGCAACTCATTTTCCTAAATGAATATTCTCATGGATGTGGTAAGCGTTGAGCGATGTAGCCTAAACTACAACACCTTATTTCAATTGGGATTGACTTCATGAAACTCTGAGCACCATGGAGTAGTCCAGCCCTATCCAGAAGCCTAATGATTCATGTATAATGTTCCACCCCAGTATCGATTCCATTTTCTCTTCAACTTATTCATAAAGTAAAATCACTTGTCCACGAAAATCAAGTGGGCACAAGCAGGCAACAGAGCAACAAAGATTATATAAACAGGGGCCTCAGCTGTTGCAAGCATTTCTTGAAATACAAGAGAAACTTTGGTACCAAGTCTACGGTGGGGGTATCCAGATATAACTGAATTCCATGTTACCAAATTCCGATGATTCATCTAAACACCGCTTTTGAGCATCCACAAGACTACATTTGAGTCAACCAATTCATAGAAACCGTTCTTGAAAGGAAAAAAAAAATCATCTTCCCACATTTTTCATACATGTCTATGAGCACACCAGACACTCCCATATCTGAACATACTGTGAACCATCAATACCGATTTTCATACATAACCAAAACATTGCATTCCCTCTTGGAGTGTTCTAAGGTCCGTAGACAAAGAGACAACAATTAACAGCTAGCAAGTACACTTTTGTTGGGGATCCTAACTAAATGAAGAGTTCCCATTATAGTGTTCCAAGATACTACATATCAAATACACGATGGGCTACTGAAACTTTGCCGCATTTAACATAAAAGGTTAAACTCTATGTTCTTTCATCACCTCTTTATAAATAGTCGTTAAGTATCTCGAGGAAAATAGAAGGCAATTATCTGTTGCTCTGCTTTGACTTGAAAGCTGTTGTATAAGTCTCTCCGTCTCTCCCTCTCCTCCCTCTTCTAGTTGTGGGAGATGACGACAACCCAAACCAGTTAAAGGTATCTGAAATCTTCCTTTTTTTTGTTTCATTTTGTTGTATTTTTCGTATAATAATTATCTCCAGTTTAGAACTCCCAAGATTCCTTCAATGAAGAAGCTAGTTGGACCTAAAGTTATATATTTTGCGCTGAATTCTCATGATACCTAAGTTTTTTAGGAGACCCATTTATCACTCAAGTTTGTAGTCTTTTCTGATTTAAAGTCACTCAAGTTTGTGCAATTAGCTGACGCCGTGGCTTGATTGACACAGCTATAGCAATGTGAATAGTGTGTTTGTCAATGCCAATTGGGATTAGGCAGATCCTAGAACCAGAACAGCTTTATAAGAGAATGGAAGAATTATAAACTAGAATTCTTACCCCTATCATCCTCATCAAGGAGGGAGGGGGGTTGTAGTGCTGGGATCTTTGTTAGCAATTCGGAATTTATTCGGTTCGGCAATAGTGTGGGTTTTATTTGTTTTTCGTTTTATTCAATTCGGTCAAAAATTATTCGGGTTTTAAAAATTCGGAAGATCTATATGCATTTATATATATCGAAATTTCTTATTATTAATCAAAATTTTAGGATGTGATAAACTCATTCTACAAAATTGATAATATCAAATAGATTTCAAATAAAAATTTATCACATTTTCTAAAAAAAGTTTGCATAACGGCGTAAGCAATAACAAACAACTTCCCCTAAGTAGTAGGTCATGATTCCAAAATGAAGTACATCAACGAGGTGGAGTAAACAATGGTTGTGAAGAAGACGTCCCAATGGAAAATGTAAAATCAAGCCATGAGGTATCACGGTCATCATCATCACCCGTACCATCATACTCATTTGTAAAATCATGGCGCCCATCATTGCCATAGTCAACAAATTCACCAAGATTTTCAAGATTAATTGCCTTTCTATCCCGCAGCTTAAGATCAACCGAAGAGAAGTACATCAACGCGTTTCAAGCATCTCCGGTAATAATCTATTTCTCTTCTTTGTTTGTGCCGCATCAAAGGCCCTCCAATTGCGTTCACAAGAAGATGCATTACAAGGTTGGCTAAGTATCTTAATTGCAACCTTTTGAAGAATAGGCATGCTACCACCATTAGCTTCCCACCACACCCCTACATAAACCAAATATAACAACATTATAAGTTCAAAAATTTTAAAGCAACAACAAAAAATATTTAGTTTTCAACGTTAAAAAAATAAGATAAATAAGGAAGCTTACGAGGATGAGCGCTTTTCATTTGTGTGAGTGACATAAAGTTAAAAATTTCTGGATTCTTACTATCATATTCCAATAGTTGATTGGCAAAATCAGCTCTTTCACCTGGTTCAAGAAGCTTCTCTTCAATGAATAGTAACCCATCTCTAACATCAGCGTTGTCGTACCTAAACTTCTTATCATACATCAGAGATGGATTAAGATAACATGCGGCAGCGTGTACAACATTCAACATATTTAAAGTCCATCTATCCTCGAACAACTCCAATATCCTTGAGTGTTTTTCAGGATTGCGTTGACAGCAAAGTTTCCATGTCGTTCTAGTTTTCTCCACTGCCTCATACAAGTATCCTGCCGTTGAGCCATCACCATCAACTAAACGAAGTACTCTAATGAGAGGCTCAAAGAATACTACTATCTCCTTCGCTTCCTTCCAAAACTCATCATTTCGAATTATTTCTGTAACTTTTAGACCATCTCAGTTATTACTATACGGTAAGTTTCTCCAACCAGAAGAAGCTACAGTATGTCATAAACCTTCTTCGGCATCTATAATCGATTGAATCAACAGAAAATGCGAAGCAAATCTGGTCTTGCTAAACTTCTTTAGTTCTTTATCACAAAAGTCTCTCATCAAGCTTAAGATGTTAGTGTGCTTGTACATGTAATCAACAATGGCTTTGGCATCATCAAAAACCTTCTTTACCCATGGAATTTGTTCGTAAATGTCCTTTACAAGAAGCTGAACTCCATGGGCCGAACATCTTGTCTTGTAGATGTGCGGATATCTATCCATTATAAGAACACCTGCAAGCCCATAATTTGAGGCATTATCTGTAATCACTTGAATGACATTTTCAGCTCCAATCTCATCTATGACTGAGACAAGTATATCTCTAAGAAATGTCCCTGTTTTCTTGTCAGCTGACCTCTCAAACGAATTTAAAAACACGGCCCCTTTTGGCGAGTAAGCAACTACATTGATGTAAGAACGTTGGCTGAGATCTGTCCACATATCAGACATTATAGAACAACCTTGTACTGCCCATGAACTCTTAATTTCAGCTACATACTCCCCTACATCCTTTCGGCTACTTGCCACTAACTTAGTTTGCAATGTCGTGTAACTTGGCGCTTTATACCGCGGCCCAAAATTAGAAACAGCCTTGATCATATCCTTGAACGAATCCATTTGAATAACATTAAAAGGAATGCTATTCATAAAAAAGCAGTTTGCAACTTTTTTATCAACATGATCTTTATCCTTTTTGTTGGCAATGCTCGTTATGGTCGTTTGCTTTAAACTCGTAGATGATTCTTCTTGGCTTCCACTCTCTCTGTGACACGCCTTTTCTCGTTGTCTTTGTTGACGTCTCCAAGTGCTATTACTGCTAAAGCTTGCACATCATCTGGCACTTGCTTGCATTCCGCAATGTCGCGTCCCGGAATTCGAGATAAATGTGATTTGAGTCGAGATACTCCACCGGCAAATTCGATGTTACAAAAGTTGCATGTAAATCGGTTATTTCCTTCACTTGCATATTGTCAAAAACTGTCTTTCTTTCTCACCATCACTCAGAGTCTAAGAAAGGATTTATGAAGTTTAAATTGAGTAAAAAAACAAGAAAAGATAAGAAGATTAAGAATGGAGTAAAATCTTACCTTGGTTCAAAAGCTCCAACACTCCAAGTAGGGAAGAAGATGAAACTAGGGGTGAGCGCGGGTCGGTTTATGCCAAAAACCAAACCCGAAACCGCAATTATCGGTTTCTAAATTATCAACCCGAAACCGAACCGAACCTTAGCATAAACCGAACTGATTGAGAATAGTTGAAACCGAAACCGAAACCGAACCGCAAAATATACTTAAAACCGAACCGAACCGAACCGAACCGAAAATAAAACCCTAAATATTTAAAATAAAACTGCAATTATGATATAAAGCTGTATAATATTTAGAGAAAACATAACAAATTTAATTATAGGCATAATAATCCATAATAACCACAATAATATTTAAAGTTTCACAATGTCTTGCTTACATTAATTCTTACAAACTCCTACTACTAGCCACAAAATGTAACTACATTAATAAAACATAATAACCACCCCCTCTTCATATTTCGAACCATCCATTAATCGGCAACATAGAGCAAAATGATAGTTATTACTGCCAACATGAAAGAAAAAAAGTATTAGTACCAAAAATATTAATCAAGGCCTATATGTAAAGCACATTATTATAAATGATATTTTTAAATACAAGTTATAAGTGCTTACATGCTTGCAAAACCAGGCAACACTATTTCACTGCTAATCCTCCAAAAAAAGCTCTATCTCACTATGAATGCCTGAAAATCAGTCCAATAAACTATATCATCCACACTTAGATAATTCTTGTCAATCAGGAAATTTGAAGCAAACAGTTAACAGTTCTCTATCCAAACATCAGCAGAAAAGTGTTATAAATAAACTCAAAAAAGCAGAAAAGAGAGGCAAAGAATAAGTACAAGACTGGATGAGAAGAGAATGAGAAGGACACTCTGGAAAAAAAGGTTACTCATGTCTAAAAAAGGTTACTCATTTGAAACAGGATTCAAATGCAGAGGGAGATAAGTACTAAGATCCAACTTCAAAATCTTTCTTTAGTAGGTCTTATTGAAATTAAAGTAAAGGAGACAAATTTTGATAAAGTCAAAAAGTGTATTGCCTCATCTTTGTGAGAGTCTGAATAATTTAGAAGAAGCTCCAAATGGGAGAATTTGTCTCTTGTGGGATCCTGCAGTCTTTGGGGTATGTTTGATTGTGAAGACCAACCAGATGATACATATCAAAGTCAATATAAAGAAGCTGCAAAAGGAAGTGATCATTACATGCATCTATGTTTCAAATAATCCAATCTCAAAGATCTTAAAGTGGTCTGGACTTCTCTATACTTGGACAAATTATCAGGGGTCTGCATCAAGGATTTTTTCAAAGTTAGATAGAACTTTAACACATGAGTAATGGCTTGACTCCTTTCCCATAGCTGAGGTTATTTTTCAGAATTTTAGCATTTCAGATCATGCTCCTATGTGTGTGACTGCCTGAAAATTTCTAATGCCGGGATGTATATTTCAAATTTTAGTAGTGGCTCAGGCATATCTTCTCAATATAAAAACTAAACCACCAATTTCTTATCTAGCTTATATAACATATGCGACAAATAACTATAAGTCTATAACAAATCTGTTATACAGTCAATAACAATACTATAAGTCTATAACAGACTATATGTGGAGTGGCAGGCTCTTATTATTGGCACTAGCAATACTATAAGTGTATAACAGATCTCTAAGTGAAATCATGGATATACAGTTAATCATGGATATACTTAAAGATTTGTTATACAGTCTATAACAGATCTATTAGTCTATAAGTCTATAATAGATCTCTTCATTCTTCAAAAAATGAAATCATGTAACATGGATCCCTGGATATACTTGGGTTTTAATAAATTTCCTAGTTTTGGCACTAGCAATACTATAAGTCTATAACAGAAACTATAAGTATATACTTGGATATACATTTAACAAATCTCTTCATACTTGGATATACTTGGATATAACAGAAACTATAAGTTTATACTTGGATATGCAGTTAACAAATCTCTTCATACTTGGATATAACAGAAACTATAAGTCTATACTTGGATATACAGTTAACAAATCTCTTCATACTTGGATATAACATAATTATAAGTCTATACTTGTATACTTGGATATACAGTTAACAAGTCTATAACATGAACTATAAGTCTGTAACAGTTAACACGGCCACACTTGAAGAGAAAGCTTTGGTGATTATTTTCTAAATGTCAAATCAAAAGAAAATATAAGATTACCTTTTAGTGGGTAAACATTAGTCCTCAACAAAAGAAGGATGCAAAAGTAATCCTCCAAGCATCTCTAAATTCAAATAAGAAGAAAACACATATTATAAATAGTTGCAAAAAATGTAAAAAGTAATATCAAGATAAAAATAACTATGTAAATATGTACCTTTATCAAGTATTTCAAGTCTTTCGACTTCATCCATCTACTCCCGAAGATCAATTGGGACCATTGATGGTCGGAGCCAATCTTGTGCACATACAAGAGCTTCCACAGTGGTAGGAGCCAATGAACTACGAAAACAATCCAGTATACGACCACCCGTACTAAAAGTGGACTCTTACGCAACCAAAGAAACGGGAATCGCCAATACATCCCGTGCAACAAAATAAATAATCCGATACCTTGAAGAATTAGCTTTCCACCAATCTAAAATGTCAAAGTTATCATTCTTTGGTGACTCACTTACCTCTGCCAAATATCTCTCAACTTCGGACTTGTTCACTAAATTTTCTTCTTCTTCCAAATGCTTTTCAAACTCATCAGCCAATGACATACCATCGTCCTCTTCATAATCATCTCCTTCACTCCTTAACCCTTGGGAAGATTCACCGATATTCTGATATTGCAATGAAGTGTATTTCCCAAAATGCCAATCATGGAGACGAATTAATGTATCTTTCACTCTCGATGATATTAGATCTACTTTCGATGTCTCAAATTCCAATTTCGAACTAAGACAAAATCTCACATATTTCATCTTGAATCGTGGATCAAGAACTAATGCAACAGACAATAACAAGTTGATTTTTTTCACATCCCAATATTTGTCAAACTTTTCTTGCATTCTCCCCGCCATACACATCAAGCTAACATCTAGACTTTTCTTATATGTAATCAACTTTGTTTGAATAGTGACAAGTTCTTGAAAAAAAACATTTGAAGTAACATATAAGGATCCCGAAAACTTCAATGTTGCAATGTAGAAAATTCTAAGAAACTTTACAAGCCTTCTTGCATCTTCCCAATCTAAATAAGTTGGAGGTTCTCGAAATATTCTTCCCTCCCTCCTTAAAGTATGAACGATATGACAACTCTCTATCATGTAATCTCTCAAAAACTATCTCAAACTTTTCTGTAGCCTCCAACATTAAGTATGTTGAGTTCTACCGAGTTGGAACATCTAAGCACACCAAGCTCTTATGCTCCAATTTTGCATCTTTAACACAGGTTTTAAAGCGTCCCAACCTATGTGGAGATGATCTCACAAATCTCACTGCATTTCTTATTCTTAAGATTGCATTAGTTAACTCTTTCAATCCATCAGATACAATTAAGTTCAGGATATGTGCAAAACACCTAATGTGTAAAAATTCATGATTTAAGATGGTGTTTTTCCAGCCTTTTGTATTCCTTCTCAAGTAATCAATGGCCGTGTTGTTGGAACTGGCATTATCAAGGGTAACATAGAAAATGCTATCTACCCCCCAATCAATTAGGCACTTCTCAACCACTCTTCCAATGGTCTCTCCCTTGTGATCTGTAACTTGACAAAAGTTTATGATTCTTTTTTCCAATTTCCATTCCTTATCTATCTAGTGTGCGGTGAGACACATATAACAAAGGTTTTGAATAGATGTCCATGTGTTTACCACATATTCTTTGATCCTTAAGAATCTTCTTTAAGCTTTGTTTCTTATCTTTATACAACTTGAGACAATCCCTAGCAATCATGAAACGAGATGTGACGGGAAACCTCGAAATCACAACATTGCAGAAGTGTTTAAACCCAAGACCTTCTACAATTCTAAATGATAATTTGTCCATAACGATCATCTTAGCTAATGCTAGTCTACATGCCTCAACACTCCAAGTAACTCCCACAACTTCATTTTGTCCATCTCCTTTTGTTTTAAAAGCTAGTGTTTGCTGACCTTTTGTAGCATTCCCATATTTCCCATACGGATATTTTCTACAAATATTGTTCAAGTGATTCAACATATTACTTGTTCCATTACTTTTATAATGACATTCGATACTAGTTTGACAATAATTGCATTCTGCTCTTTTCGGAACTTCATAAGTACCTTCTATGATAATAAAGTGATCCCACGTTTTAGATGTTTTGCATTTCATACCTTTTTTTTCTTTTTTGGGTGATAATGGAATATCGGGTTTCGGATTTTTGCCATCTGGCCCAACTTGAGTTGCTTATTCACCATTTTGAGTAAGACTTTGTTCCATCTACAAATCAGTAATAAAGAGACAAGTGATTCAGACATCTTGACTTCACGAACATAATTAAATGAATTTCTACAGGTTATAAACACCACTAAAAAAAGTTGATGAAGAGCTTGAAAAAATACCTGATTGTCAAGGATTGATTGTAGATCAACTGTTACAGACTCACTACGTTCACTTATTTGCCCCTGTGATTCCCCTGAAGGATTGGTGACTCTAATCATACAAAAAACCAATTAAGAGTAAAGTTATGATAGATTTAAAATATTTTGAAATCATCCTCAGAGACAACATATATTATTTCATCAAAGAGAAACCCCAACTTAGAGAAAAAATCAAATTAAATCCAAAGGAACCCAGTATTGTATGGTAGAGCATCAGTTTTAAAAGGCTTGATATTGTAGCATAATTGAGAATCTGAGATACTCAACAATATATGTTGAGTATACTCTAAGCATCTGTTTCATCATCTGCTCAACCAAAAAAGAAAACTCAAAAATACAAAGATTATTGGAAGAGATGATATAGTAATTTGTTAGGACTGATGATTTGATGGAGTAGTAATGTGTTTTGAAGTTTGATGGAGTAGTAATTTCCAACAGCAATTTGAGAAAAAACGTTCAATCAAGCTTTTTAAAACTGATGAAAAAAACCCCAAGAGGCCTGAACTTTACTCATCTATTCATAATTTCCAACAACAATATGTTCATAGTTTCCTTCTCTTCATAGTTTCATCATCTGCAGGCCTAAACTTTGAGAAAAAAACCCCTCATTTTGCAGACTATTCAAAGAAAAAACTCATTTTGCAAAAAAAACCAATACGATGAATTGATGATGATCTTTGTAAGCCACCATCGCCACCACCACCATTATTGTAATCTTACATTCAAAGAGATGACTATTCAGAGAGAGGAAGAGAGGGAGAAAGAGAGATCTTACCTTTCAAAGTAATTCAGAGAGAGAGAGAGAATGCACTCTCCAATTTGGAGGAGAGGAGAGGGGAGGAGACGTTTGTGAGGGGAGAAGAGGAGAGGAGGCAAGTAAAATTAAGTTTGTTTTGTTTATGTTTTTTTGGTTCGATTCGGTTTTAGCGGGTTCTAGTTTAGGGAAACCGAAACCGAACCGTTTTTTGTCGGTTTCTTCTTTTCTAAACCGAAACCGAACCATTTTCTTTAAACTGTTTTGGTTTTGCGGTTTCTGCGGTTTTCTGCTCACCCCTAAGATGAAACAAATTTTGGTTATTTGATTTAGGAAGTTGGTAACTTGATATAATAATGAAGAATCTATAATTGAAGACAACCTCTTCGTTTCTTACATAGCATTAAACCAAATCCCATATTAAATACTTGAGTGTTTTTAGAAAAGTTTTTTTGAGAATCCAAAAATTCTCATTTTAAACGTTTAGGCTATAGAATTCACGTTTTAGCAAATTATTAAAAAAATCGGCCGTTTTAATTCGATCCCTCAAAAAAATAAAGAAAATGCGAATAATTTGGCGAATTGCTAACAAGGGCTTGGGGTGAAGACAATGTCTTTAAAAGAAGCAAAAAACATTTGTGAGCTCCTCTATAATTGTGGTAGATGTTAAAGTTGTCCAGGCCTTTACTTTGCTCCAAAATTGCCTGGTGGAGAAGTTAGTAGTTCCATGGGAGTTCCTTGCCTTCTTGAAAGAAACAAATCATTTGTTGAGAGTCCGATACAACATAGAGTTTCTCAATCCCGATTTTTTAATTATAATTTTCAACCCATGATAGATGGCTTGCATCTCATGATATGCCATTGTAACGGGGGTTTCCACTAAAGCTCACAATGTATTCCCCATCTCTATCTCTAACCGTTCCACCATGCCTTTCCCTATTGCTGCCTAATGAACCATCTGTATTGAGAAATCACGTTTCTTCATTTAGAGGCTTCCAGGAACACCAAAGAGTGACAGGCTCTGTAAATGCGGGCTGCAGGTTCCAAGCATCGCATAAGGTTCTGTTAGAAGCATTGTCTTCAAAGTGGAGGATTGTAGCTGAGAGTTTACTGATAATATTATAGCAAATAGCATTTAAAATATGTTCCATAGGTTTGCTTTCATTTATGAAAATGTAGTTGTTTCAAACTCTCCAGACATGATAGATGTAAACACAAAAAACATACACCATGTGTAACACCCCGATTGAGTGGTTATTGGAAAAGCGTCTAACCCAATAGCGATGATGGTTGTACCAATGGTTTAGTCCAACATTGCTTAAGATCCTACCAGGTGTATGGTCCTTAAGTTAATATTTTACTTTATATGTCACCGAAACATTTTTTTAAGAATAAAAAATCCTACACTACTGGAGATCCGCAGTGGTTAAGTAAAAACAATATCGGTGTGCGTAGAGTGAGGTCGTGACAAAATGGTATCAGTGTCGGGGACGATTCGATCTTAAAGGTGGGGGGACTGTAACACCTCGGCTGAGCGGGTATTGGAAAGGCGCCTCACCCAATAGCGGTAATGGTTACACCAATGGTTTACTCCTACATCGCTTAAGATCCAGGTGTATGGTTCTTAAGTTAATATTTTACTCTACATGTCACCGAGGCCTTTTCTTAACAATAAAAAAGCTCACATTGCTGGAGATCCGCAGTGGTTAAGTGGGAACAATATCGGTGCGCGTAAAGTGGGGTTGTGAATGATCATTGATCTCTGAGGGAAATCTTGAGCATGTTGGAAATCCAGTCAATCTCACTTTGAATTCGCCAATGGTTCTATACAAAGTTGCATTTTCAAGCAAGAGCTTTCAAAGCATCTCGATGATGTAGGAGGTCATGAAGAGACGGTCGGTACTTTAATTACTCATCTTATAGAAACAACACAAAGAGTTGGTCAAGACTCTCTTATGAACAAGCCTGCCTTATGTAGCATACAGTCTAAGAACATGCCAAGTTATGAACCCATGTCTTAGAATAACAAATTTTCACCAACAGATTTGTGCCCAATCCACACAAGGTCTATTATCTCTAAGTTTATCCAATGTAGCAACAACTTGGAAGTCTCCTGTTGTAGAAGGCAGCCACACAATTTTGTTAACTGCTAAAGGCACTGAGTTCACCTGGGGAAGATTTCTACAAATATCTCCAAGCATAGCCAGTGAATGTTGTGGAAAATTCAGGCCCCATTTGTAACAAGCTTGCTATTACTAGCACTTTTAGGGTGAAGAGAGTCGTAGCGGAAGTGTTGTATGAAGTATTCAATAACTATGCCTTTAGAATGCCAAGGATCATGCCAAAACAAAGTATACCTGCCATCTCCTAGAATATGCAAAGTGTGAAATCTAGCTATATCTATAGATTTTAATATTTTCCTCCGCGTCCAAGAGCATCCAACAAGAGTTTTAATTGTCCAAAGACTTCTACCCCTTATCAGATGAGACTCCGCTAGCTGAACCAAACACTTTTGGTCTTAGAAGTAATCTTGCATTTTTGTTTCATTACAGTAATACTATTGCACACTTCAAATCTTTTCAGGCTAATACCACTCTCATTTGTTGGATTACAAACCTCATTCCAAGCCATTAGGATAATCCTTTTTTTTTCTCGGAGCCATGCCTTAAAGAAGACTTTCGTGGTCTAAACTTTGGGCTGTAGCTTTGAACTAAATTGGCCAAGATTATCCACATGTCTATCATGGGAGGCACATGGGAGACAAGGATGTATTTGAAGCAAGATATTAGAGCTGAAGGTTCCAGCTCAAAACCAATTGGCAATGAGGAGTAGTCTTATGAGCTTATATATTGTGTTGCAAGGCTTAACATGTCCAATGTGGGACTATATATCTCATTGTGCCCCCTCGGTGCAATTTTAAGCCAAACACATGGATGATTATAATGGGTGACGTGGAGCACGTGGAGCACAACATGTGGAAGAAATAGCATGCTCTACTACTATATTAGAACTGGAGGTTCCATCTCAAAACTAATCGATAATGAGAAGAGTAGCCCCAAGATCTTATATTATTGAGGTGCAAGGCTTGAATACCCGATGCTGGACTATATATCTCAACACAAGATATATCAGATGAAGCAATTTTGTTATGGTCAGATATAGTATTACCTTCTTCATCTTGGATTGAGAGAAAATGTTGTTGTATCTTCTTCATTGAATGGCTTTGTAAAAAGATGTTGAACTTCGATCCCCAAGTTGAAGGCAATAATTTTTTAGTTTATGTTTGAGAAAGGATTCCTTCTTTCTGGCCAGGATAAAGTAAATTTTAAATTGCATTTGCTCCTTGTTCATGCAATATAGGATTACTAGGGTCTGTCATCAAAGCAGACTGGATATCATCCGATTTGGCTTTTGCCTCCTTTATAAAAGTGACAATATCACCAGCAACATTTTTCTTCCAGTTAATAAGGGAAGTTTTGACTCTTTTTAGCTTCGGATTAAGTTTACCCTTCTATTTTTTCCACCGAATCCCCTGGCACATTATTGAAAAAACCAGCTTCACTAGCCCATTAATTGAGATATGTAGCCCAATAATTGAAATATCTGAAAGGTATTCTACCACCATCTTGAAACTTATAAATGCTAGTAATCATTACGACTATGATCAGACATCCCACACCCCATGAAATCAGCCTCAGCATTAGCAAACAAGGTGCCTTACAAATCACTGACCATAACCCTGTCAATTTTGGAGATAGTTTTGTCAGCTCCCATATTTGTATTTATCCAAGTGAAGTAGCGACCTTTGAACTTTAATCAATGAGAGTGTTTTGGAGCCAGTGTTGTTTTTTTTTTTTCAACAAAGGAAGTTGGGATTAGGCAAACTCCCACCAGGATTTCATAACATGTGAAAATTTACAAGCTAAGGGAGAACCCCAAAGAGTCAGCTTTACAAAAACTAGCGAACTCAAAGAAAATGAACTAGGAAAATACAATGGCTTTGTACAGTAAATAACTAAGTACTTAGTAGTCATATTTGAAGGGGTATATATGTGCCTAAATGAAATCTTCTGCATTTAGCCAATCTCCCTATAAATCTTTAATGTTCCCCAGTTTGAGGAGCATTTATTGTTTATAGAGGATGTAATAATTCTGTAAATATTTCAACATCAAGCAGATTCATATTGATAGCCTGGCTCAGACCCTCTTGCACAACAGAAAATAGCATATCCTCGTTTTCTTGGTAATCCTGACCCTCTTTTGTATAAGCACATACAGGAATTCCATTAGGAAGTCTAAACAAACCTTCATATTTTTTAAAAATCTGAATCTATGTATGCAGTGTCTAGGATCAATATTTACCAGTTGTATGCTTCCAAACAGATGGAGATGATATCTTGGGCTGCTTCAATCTTGGATTTATAGCCCAATTTATAAGAATTTGTCTATTGACTGTGTTCCCCTAGAATTTGAAGTTTGATGTTTGGAGTTTCTAAATGAGAATGTTTGTAATCTTCAATAGAACAGCTTCCTTTGTTGAATTTATTTGACTGAAATGCCTTTGATTTCTTTCTTCCCAAATATGGTAAACTGTAGCTGCAAAGGCAATTCTCAGAATAGCTTTTACACTTGTGTCAATGTTTGCAGCATCCATTAGCCAATTGAATCCATTGTCCAACAGTCTACTAATCCCCATCTTTAATAAGATATTTGTCCAAATGAAATTTGAGAAGGGACATTCAAAGAATACGTCTTGATATTTAAGAATCATCTCAGTTGTCATAAGTCTTCTACCCACTTTCTCATAATTGTTGCAAATAGTGTTAAGGTCCCCGATCAGAATCCTAGGAAGGTTGTACAAAGAAGATAACCTGGTAAGATTTGCCCATGAGTCTTCCCATTCAGTTGGCTCATTAGAGGCATATACCACGGACGAAAGAAAACACTTGTTATCATATTGAATTGTTTAATGAATCACGTGGGATGTCATGCCAAAGACACACACTCAACTGTTTAATGAATCACATGGGATGTCATGTCATGCCAAAGACCGACACTGTAACAATATTAGGATCCCAATAAAGGATAATTCTTGTTTTCCAGCTGTTAGCAAAACTACATTCATTGGATCAGGTAGCTCATATTCTTGTAATAGATTGAGTTTTATTACCCTTCCCCACCTTTGTTTCAAGCAACCCACATTAGCAAATTTCTAACAGGAAGTAAGTTTAATCATCTCACTTTGTCTGAGAGTTACAAAGCCCTCTAACATTCTAAGCACCTTGATTCAGCATTTATTAGTGGTTGGCGTGTTACTTGTCCCTCCAGCTCCCCTTGGAGTACCACCTTTACTTTTGATTCTATTCACAGAGTTTGAATTGGAGTTATCTTTCTCTTTCAAGTACTTTTGAGTAGAAGGAGGTGCAGATTCCTCAGCAAGTTTCTCAACTTTATCCCTCTAGTATTGAGTATTGTTCAACTTCTTTTGTTGCATCTTACTTAGAGAATCATTATTATCCCCACTTTGAGGAGTACTTCCAATTGGGGGGTCACCATTAACTTTTGAGGGAGCAACATGTGTATGAAGTGTGCCTGTTGCAACAGAAGTGCCTAGGTTAGTTAAAGCTTTAACCCAACTTATCAAAGACAGATCTAGTCCCAATTGGCATAGTGCTGGAGCTGGGGGAGGTTTGTGGCCTTCGTAGTATGTTTTGGGGTTTTCCATCCATCATCTTGCACACTCTTAGCCTTAGTGGTGTCATTTTGAGTCTGCCAGTATCAAGGTAAATAGTGTTGCCAGTGGCCCTCTACTTAGTATTATTCTCTCTCCTCTTGAGCTGTGAGATGTAGTTCCTTTTCCTTTCTCTTGGCCTCCTGCCTCTCATGATCAAGTGGTCAACCACTTATAATTATGCTCGACATCCAGATCAATGATATTATTATTATCCATTTCTCCTTTTCCTTTCTCTTGGCCTCCTGCCTCTCATGATCAAGTGGTCATCCACTTAATATTATGCTCGACATCCAGATCAATGATATTATTATTATCCATTTCCATTGGGAAACTGCAGGGAAAATTACTATCAGCTTTCATTTAAATTCAGAGTGGGGCAAAAGACGTTTTCTTCCTTTCTGCAGCAGTGTAGCTTTATCCATGAACATTGATTTTCCCAAGGCATTTGCAATTAGTCTTAAGGCCAGTGTGGTTCCAACATTGATCATGAATATTCTTAAACATAACACAAATTGGGAATTCTGCAATCTCAATTGGCTCATACTCTATAATGGTCTCCAAGGCCTTATAGTGAAGGCTCTGCTAGCAAAATGCTGTGACCCCATCTCCAGAGCCTTCTCTCTATCATCATCATTCAGAAACTTAAAGAAAAACAGTTGGTTCTTTCCTCTTATAAACATTTCAAACGAGCACTTTGGTTCCCATATTTAGTCAATATCTCCTTGACATAAGAATAGCAAGTCTTTTACCAATAAAATGGTCCATAACCACAAGCATAGTGTTACTTTCATTTAAGGGGATGGGCGGTTCAGGTCAAATTTGTTGGTTGTCCTCACCCATAGGTGGTTAGGTTGAGGAACTCTTATGGCTGCTGCCTGCTGGTTAGGTCCTCACTCATTGTTATATTTGATTTGTTGAGGGTACTCTCATGGTGATTGGTTATGTCCTCACTCATTGTTCATGCTGGGGATACTCTCATAGTTGTTGGATTTATCACCCTCAAAACATAAACACTCTTGAAGATACCCTTCAGGAGACAAACCAAAGAGTAAAACAAGAAGACTGCATACCAGAAATTTTAATGGGTGTATAAAATTTAGCAATCTCTGTACCTTCTGGACTTGGGCCTGGTTTGCAAAACTTTTCTTATTGAAGGTTAGAGACAGACCCAAAACACGGCTTTTGTGGAGCACATTTATGGCAAGAGACAAGGCAAAAATCCCATTGCAACTTAACATCCACACATCTATTGTCACAAGTAAGACTATGAAATACAGAGATATCACATAAAACAAGCTCTTGCGGATTAAACAAAGCTTTAGGGGTTTGTTAGTTTGATTGAGCAGAGGCAAATTCAGAAGTTCTACCTCCAGTTTCACTGTGAGTAATGCTATCTTTACTAGTTTTGTTCATTTCAGTTGCCCATTAACCCCATGATTAAGTGGACAACTTTGTTGGAGACTATAGCCTACCTGAGGGAGAGGCTTTAAATCTTGAAGTGCTTGAATTAGGAGCTCCTGTTAAAGCCACTAGTAACAACTCTTAGTTACTGCTGTAACAGTTCTGTAACAGCTCCTACTTATTGCTATAACTGACCTCTTAGTTACTGCTGTATAACAACTCCTAATTAGCCTTGTAACAGCCACTTAATGGCTCTTGTAATAGCTCTTTGTAAACTCTATATAAACCCTCACAGAGAGAAGAATAAGGTAAGCAACATTTCTAATCCTTTCATGGTATGAGAGGGTCTAACAACCATACTTTTCTTCTTCATTCTTACCTAGTGTTTAGTGTTTCTTGCACTAACAACCACCACCACTACAGTTTACTCTAAACAGCATCATTGCTTCCGCCTTGCTGTTTTATCCTTCTATTGCTGCTGGTTGTCGTTATCTGCAAATTATTTGACTACTGTAGTTGTTATAAAGACATCCAGTATTTTTTTTTTCCCACCATCGAGACCATTCTCCGGTTTGCGATTTATAGTTGCTGATTTCAATCCAACAAATAATCCCTTCTTCGTTATTCTATAATCTCCAGTTTGGTCAATATCAACCATGTCAACTACTATGGCTGCCGAATCCAGCAACACCACCACTGCCACTTCTTCATTTTTTGCAGGCTTGTGGTATCCATTTCTGGTCATAATGTCTCGCACTTTTTAAAGTTGACGGAGACCGGAGACCAATTATTTGCTATGGAAGCGATAGATGGAGCCTTTTCTCCATGGGCATGATTTTATGAAATACGCTGACTGTACTTATCCAGCTCCTAGTCAGATGCTTCTTACAAAGGGTGATCAACCTGCACAAGTTAACTGTATTTCTCCTGTGGTATCGTACATATCAACTTATTGTTAGCTACCTCATTACAACATTGTCTAGATCCATTCTTGGAATGGTTGTGGGTACCTCACCTCACACGATACTTGGGATTGCCTTAGACGTCATTTTTCTCAGCAGTCTTTGCTAAGTCTGCAAGCATTCGGTTTTAGCTCCTTTCCATCACAAAGGATCAAAGCCTATTTCTGATTACCTTCAAGAAGCCAAACGGATGGCTGACTCGTTGACTTCGATCGGTGAACCAATGTCCAATATGGACTTAGTTTTTTTGGTTCTCCAAGGACTTGGACCTAATTATCCTATTATTGTCACTGCCTACTCAACTTCCCACCTTTGTCTGTTTTTCCAGACTTGTAAGCTCGTTTACTCTCTTTTAAAAGTCAGATTTCTTTATCAGCTGCAGCCCCAACCACTCAGATAGCTCTCATAGCTGCCTAGAATCGCCTACAACAACATCTAAATCAAGGAAACCAGTAAAATAAGACCAATCAAGGCAACAATCAAAATAATAAGAACCGGAACCGGATGAGGAGTAAGAACAATGGCAATTGGAATAATATTCAGTTGAACAATGGTCACAACAACCATTGGAGTCGCGAACAATAGAACAATGGGAATAACAACAACTAGAATCGTGGCCCCAGTTACAGGAACAATGGCAATTGGAACTACAATCAGGCCAACATGGGTATTTTCGGGAGCTCTACTTTCCAGACATCCGGTGGGACTGATCCTACTTGGTACCCAGATACTGGTGCCACTCATCACATGACAGGTAATGCAGATGCTTTGTAGAACCTTGTACCCCATACTGGTAATTCTTCTATTTTACTTGGCAATGGACACAAGCTTGACATATCCTAAACGGGTAGCATTCCTATCACTTTAGGGTCTAATAAATTTTAGTTAAATAACGTCTACCATGTTACTTCCATGCGCAAAAAATTATTATCAGTCTAAGTTCACCACATTCACCACAGATAACTCTGTTCGAGTTTCATTTGATTCGTACAGTTTTCATATTTCTAACTTACATTCGGGTGTTCCATTATTTCAGGGTCAATGTAGGGACGGGTTATATCCAATTTTACTATTTTCACCTCCTCCAGCTCCATCAGCCTTTTCATCTCAGTTGTGGCACAACCGGTTGTGGCATCTCAATGCCAAAGTTTTATCTTTTTTACGCTCAAATAAAATGTAAAGTATGAATTTTCGCCTCACAATTTTTGTAAAGGGTATGCGTTGGGTAAATTTACACACCTTCCTTTTACAACTCATGAAATTCATGCTACTATCCCTTTTTATCTTGTGTATTCTGATGTGTGGATGTCCCCGGTTACTTCTATTTTTGGTTTTTGTTATTATGTTATATTCACCGATGATTACTCTCATTATTCATGGCTTTTTCCTATGAAACGTAAGTCAAAAGTTTTTACTCGCTTTTAAACGTTTTTAGTGACCGTTAAGAATATTTTCAGTAGTTCGGTTAAATTTTTCCAAAGTGACGGTAGAACTAAATATACAAATCACCAATTTTCATCCCTTTGTCGTGATCTAGGCATTCATCATCGTATGTCTTGTCCTTACACTCCTTAACAAAACGGTCTTGTTGAGCGTAAGAATTGACATATTGCGGAGATGGCCCATACCTTGTTAGCTACTTCTCAGACTCCTCTTAATTTGTGGGTTGAAGCAGTGTCTATTGCGTTTATCTCATTAACCGCCTCCCACTCCACTTCTTCATTGGGCTTTCCCCTTTTCTCTTTTATTTGGTCGGTCACCTACTTTCTCAGGCCTCCGCACCTTTGGCTGTGCATGCTACCTGCATTTAGGGAATTACGTTTCTAATAAGCTAATGTCACGATCTGCTGAGTGTTTTCTTGGGGTACAGTTCACAACACAAGGAGTACAAATATCTTGATCCAGCTACTCGCCAAGTTTATATCTCACGTCATGTGGGATTTGATAAACTGTGATTTCCTTTTTCTCAGTCTCCACAACCTTCTTTGGCACCTACAGATTCCCATTATGTGAAGATGGAGTTTGTTCCAGTTGTTACCTTACCAGCTCAGGCAATTATAGATCCGTCTACGATTCCTCAGCCAGACCAAGCACAACCAGATCCAGCACAATCGAATCCAGCACGTCCAGATGCACCACAACCAGATCAAACCCGACCAGTTCTCTTCAGTATACTCATATTCTACCTTATCGCTCCTTTCCTTTTTATGGACAGACATATCAGCGATCTGTTCTGCGCCCGACAGTATTGCCTCGTGTTGTATCACCTCTATCAGAGAATACTTCATCTAATCATATAGATGTCCAACATCTAACGTACCTTTTGGCCCTTCTAGCTCCTCAGCTCCAGTTGTTCCTACCTCACAACATTCAATGACAACCCAGTTGTGTGATGGCATTCATTGTCCGGTGATTCGTACAAATGGTATAGTACGATATCCACTTCCTAAGGCTCTGATAGCTGAGCTTGCTGTTCCAATGCCTGAACCCACTTGTTATACCCAAGCTGTTCGTGATCCGCAATGGCGTTAGGCTATGACAGAAGAATTCAATCCTCTCTTAATAACCAGACTTGGTCTCTTGTTCCAGCTTCCCCATCTCAGAACACCGTTGGGTGTAAATGGGTGTTCAAGATTAAACGCAAGTCTGATGGCAGTATCGAGAGATACAAGGCACGACTGGTTTCCAAAGGCTTTTATCAGAAGGCTAGCGTCAATTATGATGATACTTTTAGCCCTGTGGTTAAACCCACTACTATCGGAACTGTGCTGAGTGTGGTTGTAAACAGTGTGTGGGCTTTGCATCAGCTAGACGTCAAGAATGCATTTTTGCATGGATTCTTGAAAGAAGAGGTTTATATGTCTCGACCACCAGGGTTTGTTGATCCGCAACAGCCTCATCATGTTTGTCGGCTTCAAAAAGCTATTTACAGATTGAAACAAGCTCCCCGAGCCTGGTTTACTCGTTTTAGCTCTTTCATTCTCTGATATGGCTTCATTTAGAGTAGAGCAGACCATTCATTATTTATTTATCGGCGCGGTTCTCAAATTATGGTTCTCCTATTATATGTTGATAATATCATTCTTACCGGAAATGATCCTTCTTTTCTAGGGTCTTTTACTTCTTTGTTGGGGAAGGAGTTTGAAATCAAGGACTTGGGACAGCTGCATTATTTTCTTGGTCTAGAGGTTACTTCTCTTCAGCCTGGGTTGCATCTATCCCAGACCAAGTACACAGTTGATCTTCTTCAGCGTAGTAATATGCTAGAGTGCAAACCATGTTCCACTCCTCTTGCAGCTAAGTCACAACTTTCATCTCTTGAGGATGATTTGTTAACTGACGTAACTGAATATCGGCATCTAGTTGGCTTCTTGCAGTATCTTACTCTCACTCGTGTGGCTCAGTTATGAGTGCTTCACGTATTCCTCATTTAATTGTTGTTAAACACATCTTGCGTTAAACGCATCTTGCGCTACCTGAAAGGTTCGATTGAGTTTGGAGTTACCTTCAGACCATCCCCTGGTCCACAAGCTCTCGTTGTTTTCTCAGATGCTGATTGGGCAGGTTGTCCTGACACTAAACGCTCCACGTCTAGGTATCTGACATTTTTGGGCCCTCATTTTATCTCATGGAGTGCTAAGAAGCAACCAACTGTGTCTCGCTCTAGTGCTGAAGCTGAGTATCGCTCTCTTGCTCTTTCATGTGCCGAGTCTATTTCGATTGCTTACTTGCTCCGGGAGTTGCATCAACCCATTCGGGCACCTATCACTATGTATTGTGACATTTTCAGCACCACATATATGACTTCTAATCCCGTCTTTCATGCACGGACAAAACACATAGAGTTGGAATATCATTTTGTTCGGGAACGGGTTGCTCCTGGAGGTCATCGGGTGCAGTTTGTTCCTTCTGTTGACCAAACAGTTGATCTTCTAACTAAAGGTCTTCATAAACAACGCTTCCAATGGCTATGTTCCAAACTTGTCGCGTTTACGACTGCCAAGTTTGAGGGAGAGTGTTAAAGCCACTAGTAACAACTCGTAGTTACTGCTGTAACAGTTCTGTAACAGCTCCTAGTTACTACTGCATAACCGCTCCTACTTATTGCTATAACTAACATCTTAGTTACTGTTGTATAACAGCTATTAGTTAGTCAGCTCCTAATTAGCCTTGTAACAACCACTTAATGGCTCTTGTAACAACTCCTTGTAAACTCTATAAATCTTCATAAAGAAAAGAATAAGGCAAGCAACATTTCTAATTCTTTCATCTCCCATGCCCATTTGATTGCTTCATGACTGGATCAAAGATGACGACCCGCCGTTATCGTCATATGTAGCTGTTGGGTTGGCGGAGTAACCATGAAAGCTGATTGTGGTTGATCTTGGATTCGAAAAGAAGGCCTTCTAATACAACATCTGCAGGAAGTCATGCCTCATCTCCCATTTCTGGCCTTTGACAGGGAAGGAGGAGTGTTCCAAGCTTCAAACAGTTATTACAAATGGCAAACGATTAGAAAGGGGAGAAACTAGAATGAATTGTAATTTGTCAACAGTAGTAACAAATTGCCCTAAAGGAAGCCTCGAGATAGTAATTTCTACAGATTGGAACAAAGCCCCAAGAAAATGTATAATTACCAGTATGCCATTGTGCGTACTTCCCAAGTCAGAGCAAAACAAAACTCTCAACAACCAAATTCATTGTGGGGTGCAATGTGAATAGTTGAAGTTAAGAATATGCAATTTAGGGACAATGGAAGTGAGACTCTGACTTCCCTGATCAATTTAGAGTTGTCGTTAACTGTGCAGAGAAAGCCCATTATTCCTCAGGTATACAGATATTGGAGTGTAGAGAGAATATAAATGATTATTGGCATTGTTATATGAATCCCTTTTGAAGTCTAGTGGGACTACCAACTCAATATTGCACGGTATCCAGTGTTTGAATACTTTAATCTGAATTTTGCTTGGCAACTTTGGTTTAATCTATTAGGAATAGTGGCTTGTATAACTTATTCGTTTCGTTAACTTTTTTCTTATCTTATCCATTACCTTATACCTTATACGGCTTATTCATTTTTAATATTATGTTTTGATGGTCAGTAAAGAATGGTGATGTTCTGAACTAATTCCTTGTGGTTTATCAAATCAGGGAATATTGGGGAACACGGCTTACTGGTTCTGACCCTTATACAAAATTGATCTGAATGACTTTGCCGCTAGCAAGAAACATCAGGCTTCCTCTGATGAATCTCCTTAGATTAAAAGGTTTACCTATCTTACAGCAACTACATATTGAGGAGCGTCTGCTTCGAACCTCCTTGGATAATTGGTGCATTATAAATGATGGAACAGATGCTCTTACAACTGTGATGGGGATATCTGGGTATATTTATTCTCTCTCTCTCGATATTAATAGATTTTAATTTGGTTTTGATTGCATTTCTCAAGGTTTGTTTTGTCTTCACCAGTTTTCTAACTCGTGATTTGATAGTTGTTAAAACAGACACGACTCCCCAACTAACTGCAAGAGTTAATTAGGACTTTGTGAATGTTTGCACAGGAAACCTTTAGAACTTCTTGAACTTGAATTCGTGATACAAGATGAGATTCCCGTCATCAGAAGGTTTACGGGGGGAGGTACCGTCATTGTTGATCAGGGAACAATATTTGTCACTTTTATATGCAACAAGGATGTTATTCCTACAGTACAACCTTATCCTCGGCCTATCATGAATTGGAGCAGCCTTTTGTACAAAGAAATATTCGAAGGGATTGGTGATTTCCATCTTCGTGAGAATGGTACTTTCATGAAACTTCAAGTCAAAATTTTGCTGCAACCTTATAGACTATAGACCACTAGAAATCGGGTAACTATTTATTGGAGGTCTTGAAGCTTGCACAACAACTGCTGGCTAGTTTGTGAAGAATTTTTTTAAGTGAGGATAACTCTGCCAAAAATACTACATCAAAAACAACTCTAGCTTCTTCACTTTCTTTTTCAAAAGCAACTCTAGAGTTCAGTTTGTGAAGAATTTTTGTTAGTGAGGATAACTTTACCAAAAATCCTACATCAAAAAGAACTCTAGCTTCTTCACTTTCTTTTTCATTTAGTGAAACTCTGATTTACACTCATTACAAGGAAATAAATTGAACATGAGGCATCCTTATTTGTTCTCTTTAGGTATTTGTCTCTCTGATGTGCAGCCATTACAGACACACCCCTATTTAATATCACTTTCTGCGTAATATGAAGTTCTATGTGTCTAGCACAGGTCAGAAGTCACAAAACATCTTGCAATAATAAGGTATAAACTGTAGTATCCTAACCTTAGCATCATAAATAAATAAACCGCCACACTTGTTAATACCATTATATGATTAAACTCGAGGATCATTTGAAGCAATATTTTCTTCTATGTATTGTTCTGTGGCTAGGATTGCTTTCGTTGAGATAATATGTTACTAGTATTTGTTGTTAGTGCTATAAATATATCAATCAATTTTATTTTGGTTGGAGGTTCAAATAATTATTTTTTTCTAGATTTGTTTCCCTTAAATAGGTAAGTATGGTAATATACAACTATTGTTAAGAAGGTACATATTGTCTAACAGGATGCATGTTACCAACTGGCTCTAGATTATGTGTTTGGTGACCGCAAATTTGGTGGGAATGCCCAATCTATAACAAAAAACCGTTGGATCCACCATACATCTTTTTTATGGAATTATGATGTCAAGAGCATGGCCTACTTAAAGCTACCCCTCCGTGCTCCTACATATCGCTCGGTATGCTCTCTCTTTTCCTATTTGAGTTTTGTTTTCCTCTTTTTGTATATTACTTGTATAGACTAGTTTCAGCTGCAACTTATATTTCATCAGTAACGTGTTGCACTTAATATCATGTCATTACACCTGACTATGCTGTACCAAAACTGTTAAACACTAAGATTGCAGAAGTAAATTAACGAATAAACGATGTCTTTTATTTCATAAAACTACTACTACAAGCTCTCTTTTAATTCTCTCTAGTTCTCCTATGGTTCTTCCCTTTCTCTCAAAACTCAACACCCCCTTTCTCTCAAAACTCAACACCTCCTTTCTCCTACCTTAGGATCTCCCATATATAGGAGATCTCCACCTTTTTCTCTATACTCCCCAACAATAAAGAAACTACTAAAGTAATCCTATTTTAAAGAATTCTCTAGGATAAAATATAATAACATAAACTAAACTAAAATAGGAAACGAAATAGAGACCGGTCACTAAACCGTGCGCTTAGGTTGTGGGCGTGGCGACCCCAACCTATCAACTCTCCCCTCCTTTGAAGAATTCATTCACGAATTCATGGAGAAAGAAGGTCAACTGCTACAATTTATGCGTCACCATAATCATCGCTGAACAACTGATGTGCCTCATCTACGTGATCATGTAGCTACTGGGAAATGAGCGTCATCACTTTACGTGGGCTAGGACACTCACGTCTCATATGTCATGTCTTCCCGCAATTATAACAAATGGTTGTCTTGACAATCCTTGCTGGTTTGGCCCCAACTATTGGCGCTATAGAAGTCGGTGTCGGGGTCACTGTAACTAACTGGTACTGTAAAAGACGGATTTCCTGATGGTTTTAGCTTAGCCTCAACTCTACGAGCCATCTCTACTATCTCTGATAAAGACTGTGGAAAGAATAAGATCATCTCATCCTGAATGCGTTTCGTAAGACCCAAACGAAAGCGACTAACACGTTGCGCCTCTGACTCGGATAAAACAACACGTGACGATAGCATGTAAAAGTCGCTGGCATAAACATCCACAAACTGACTTCGACCCTGACGTAAGGTTTGAAGCTTAGCAAAACTCTCATCCTCGTAAGTGCTCAGAATAAAACAAGCCATTATCTCGCCCCTCATAACCTCCCAATCTGTGATGTAATCATGACCGTTGGATATCTGTAATTGCTAAATGTTTTTCCACCAATTTAGTGCGTATCCTGTCAGCTTTGTCTTTTACCAATATCACCGCCCTCTGTCCAGTGCACTTCTTGAATGCAAGCATCTTATCAATCCTATTTAACCAATCTATAAAACCATCCGCATTTAATTTCCCATCAAAATCTGGCATGTTAATCTTGCCGTTAGAGTTCAGATTCTGGAACGCAGAAATAATAGCGTTCGCAATCTGACTCTCTGAGTTGCCCTGGTAGCCATACCCCTAAGTACCATACTGTGGTTGTTGTTCGTACCTAGTAGCTCCAATATCTGCAGTTGGTTGATAGTTGTCCGTGCTAGAACGTGTTCCGACGTTATTTAGCACGTTACCGCGACCTCGACCTCGACCTCTTCTGTCATAGAAACCGTACCTGTCCCCGTGTCTCGACCTCTTCTGCCATAGTCATCCTAATACCTATTCCCAATTGAGAATCCGTTTTTCAACGCCCATTGTCTCTACTGACTGCCCTGTCTTAAAAATCGTGGTCCCTAAGGAGGTATAGGTGGTCCTCTTGCGGACGTGTGTCCTCCCAAATTATGCTCTCCAGTCCTCCAATCACCACTAGTGTTCCCACTGAACCCATAACTGTTCCTATCATTGTTATTTCCCACATCTCGTTGTTGGTTATGCGGGAAAATCCCCCTATTGGTCGTGGACCCTTGGACTGTAACTGCCGCCGAAGCTGTCGTGTGTACGCCTTCGTTATGGGTTACCGTCGATGGTATTTGGAAGGTGTTGTCGACCGGGGGGCGTAGTTGATGGAGTGTCGGTGAGCGTCGTAACCGACAGAACTGTCGGCCTCGCAGCCGTTGGTGGTGGTGCTGCTGCTTCTCGAGCCGGGGGCATGGTAGGGATAGTGACATGCACCGGTGTTATTACCGTGGGGAGAGTATGTTGTGCTGTCAACCTCTCTCTTTCTTCACATTCCCCTCCATTGTTATGGTGGGTTGCGAGTGGAGAAGACGAATCTGACTCGTATGGTGCAAACGCACTTCAACAGTATTTGTACCTATGTGCTCAGCACGTAGAGAATTTATGTGGCATGCCCCCTGACAGCATGCCCTGCCGAGGTATGTCATGATCGTTAACCAGCATGTCATGCCCTGTGCCAGATCTGCCCTGCCCTGGCCGCTGTCGTGTGTACCATTGCCCATGCCCTCGGTGTATGCCCCTTGCAGTGGCATGCCGGTCATGCCCTGCCCGTTCCTTACCTCGAGGCTGGCATGCCCACGTCTTCCTGATTCCCTAGTTTGTTACGCGAATTTTTTTGCTCCCTACGCGAACTCCGGTGTTGTTTTGGGTCTCTCTCTTAATCGTTAGTAACCGAAAACATGGGGGACTTCTCTCTCCCTCCTTGTGACACCCCTAACTCATTGCCAACCGCGGTGTCGTCGTTCGGATTTGTCGACGTACGCCGGCGGATTTGGGTATCATTGTACCCCTCAACTTCTAGCGAATCTGCGAATTTATCGACGCTTTCGACATCCACAGTCAGACCTACAAACGAATTGTAAACATGGGTCATTTCCCTTCTTACGCGAACCTCTCTACGTGATCTCAGAAAAAATCGCTTCCTTCCCTCGCCCTACTACCTGCAACGGCGTCAGATTCATTGGATTGATACCCGTTAGTCGCCCGTCGTGCATAAAGGAGCCCATTAGAAGACCTCTCCCTCCTTTACTTGAACCTTCCTCGCTATCATCAACTTCGTCACCCACAACTTCGGATGATGCTACTCTTGCCGGACTTGCCATCACCGCCACCAACATCTCTTCAATTTGTTTCGCCATAAGCTTGTTGAAAGCCATTAACTCTGTGATAGATTCCTCTATCGATTTCAAACGCTCTCCTTATGTGAGTTTGATCGGTTTCTTCAGTGTTCTCTTACCCATCTTTGTTAAAAAAAAAATATCCGCCAAGTTCGATCTAGCTCTGGTACCAATTTGTTATACACTAAGATTGCGGAAGCAAATTAACATATAAACGATCTTCTTTATTTCATAAAACTACTACTGCAAGCTCTCTTTTAATTCTCTCTAGTTCTCCTAGGGTTTTTCCCTTTCTCTCAAAACTCAACACCCCCTTTCTCCTACCCTAGGATCTCCCATATATAGAAGATCTCCACCTTTCTCTCTACACTCCCCAACAATAAGGAAACTACTAGAGTAATCCTATTTTAGAGGATTCTCTAGGACAAAATATAATAACATAAAATAAACTAAAATAGAAAACGAAATAGAGACCGGTCACTAAACCGTGCGCCTAGGTCGTGGGCGTGACGACCCCGACCTATCAAAAACTGTTAAATATACTGCAGTAATAAAGGACGCAACAATTCTTTCTTTTGTGAAGAAATGAAAAAGAGATTAGGATCTAACAGGAAAAATCATGCTATATTGACATGTAAATAACCTTTAAGGGCATCTTTATCAATTATATTGCAGTTTTCACGGCAACAAAAAGACCTATTTGACAATTTTGTTTGCAAATTCAAAACAACATTTTCTAATTTCTTCTTAGGATAAATGCCACCAAATAATTTCCCTTTTGGTTACAGAATTTATTGGAAGTACATTTTGAGGCAAAACATGCCATTCAAACATTCCCTAAACTAGTCATAGCTTTTCTTTGGTAATACAAGATATGTTCCTCCTATAGCAAATCCAGATTCATTTGGACTGTCAACTTTATTTTGATTATTTCATCTACTGCTATTTCGGGCATCCATATGCGTACAATGTATATGCTATGATAGAACAGATCTGCAGAAACGTTTGTTTTACGTAGTAACAATAAATCACACTAAACCTTAAAACACATTGTCTTCTCTCGCAAAACCACCACCAAAACCCTAAAACTAACCTTGTCTATCAAGAAGAAGAGTTTGCTTATTTGCTCCTAAAATCAAGCCTACCAAAACGATTCTCTAAAATCCTAAACAATAATAGAAATTAGTGAATTAGGGAAAATAACTTGAACTAAGCTGCCGGAGAGAAAGAGACTATGCGCAAAGGGAGAACGGTCGTGGATGCGACCTATCAACCCTCCCCGACTTAAGAGAATTCATCCACGAATTCAAGGATCTGCAATCTCCATTTCGGCGTCATTTTCACTCCACAAACGTTGAACAGCTGCAATCACATGCTCACGAAGGTCCTCAGTAATCAATGTCACATGTTTCTTCAACTGAGGACAATCCAATCCTTCTTCATATGTCCCGATTTGCCGCAACCAAAACATTGTAAACCCCCTGTGGAAGCTGTATAACGTGTACCCGTAGCTGTTGTAGTTGGTGTAGAAGGCTGGACTGGCGTAGTACTTACTGTCTTAAACTTAGTTTCGGCCATCTTGGCCATTTCAACCGTTTCAGCAACTGTGAAAGCATTTCTCATCCTGGATTTGTTTTGTCAGCCCATTTTTCGTACCTGCTGACCTTTTGTGCCTATGTCTTAGTCGTGGCAACCTAGAAGAGAATAATTGAACTTGTTGATGTAGTCGTCCACACTGAATCATTTCTAACACTGATTTTGTAACCGCGTGAAGTTGTCCTCCTCATAGGTTGTTGGGATAAAACTGCATACAAGCTCTCTCTTCATCAAATACTCTGAGATGTATGGGTATCCCTGGTCATGTCGTGCCTTCTGCATGCTATCTTACCAATTGAGTGCATGATCAGTTTTATTCCACTAACATCACCTGTGTTGGAACCCAAACCTTTATACGCAAATATTTTTCAACATGGTTCAACCAATACATAAATGCAAGTGTCAAAAATGCAACCGTCAGGATCCATTTTACCATCAAATTTTGGTAAATAGAGCTTGATGACCTTGTTTGAATGTTGTAACGCAGTAATTAAGGCCAAAGTTAAGGAGTTCCCATCATTGCGTTATCGAAAACGCTTACCTCCAAAATATGAATCACTGTGTACTCATCATACCTTCGGCGGTATGCAAAGTTGTTTGGGTGTACGCCGCTACCCCGACCCCTTCTCTCGTATGTTGGTATGTATTGGTCTTGAAAACCTCGTTTGTGCCCACCCCTAAATCCTCTTTCTGAGCTGGGCCCTCTTCGTTCATCGGGATTTATCTCAAACGAGTCCAACCTTTATAGTTACGCACCCCGGGTCCTATGTGACGTTGATGTTGGTGCAGACACGGGGTCATGTGTTGAACCACCCCATCGTGTACCGGGACCTTATTTTGGACCCAAACATGTCTTGTTGGTGCTGGTAAAGCCCATTCTAGGCCTGGCTCAAACTCTGTAAGGGTCTCACGTGGTTGCCTTGCTCCCTTTGGATAAGCTCATGAGCATGTTGACCTGGACCAGATTCAGGCCTTGTTAGCAATTTGGAAATCGGGAGTTATTCGGCTCGGGAATAATGCGGGTTTTATTCGTTTTCCAACTTTTTCAATTCGGTCAAAAATTCCCAATACGGCAACAATATGTATAATAAAAGATACGAGTTTTAAACGTTTATCTTCAATTATTCAGGGTTACAAAATTCGAAAATGTATGAGGGTTAGTCTAATATTTATGTTATGAAATCACCATAAAAAATGTCAAACAAATACAAATATAGTAAAGAATAATAAAGAATTATGAAAATGAAAGTATAATATTACATATTTTTTGAGCAAAAATGTGAAGATGCAACGTGATTCGAAATAATTCAAGAAGTTTGTTGTTTTTATGAGTTGGAATAAATACTTCAAAAAGTTGATTATTTTGTTGTTGGGAATTTAAAATATTAATAGTTAGTTCAAAACATTAATGAGATGACTTAAATACTTTCATTTTTTGAGAAAGTATTTTTGAAAAAAAATAAATCGTGTTTTAAACTTTTTGACTTTGAAATTCGCGTTTTAAATAATTTTTGAAAAATACTACCCTTTTAATTCGATTTATAAATAAAACAAAAAATTCGCGAATAAAACGGGAATAATTCGGCGAATTGCTAAGGGGCCCAACATCGCGTGCCTCTGTCGCTACTGGTCTTCCCCCTTGCTGCACCCACATACGTACCTTGAGCCACCCACCAGTCCGCCCCAGCCCACCACTTGTAAAAATAAATTAGAGGAGAGTTTATTTACTCTTAAGTTGATTAATATATTACAACCTAGCCTCCTTTATATAAATTGGGGCTTCCTAAGCTACTTCTACCTCTACCCAATGTGAGACTAAAGTAGTATATGTGTACTAACACACATATACTCTAACACTCCCCCTCACATTGATACGGATATATAATGTTCGTGTCAAGGTGGATTACAAATAAGAATAAGAAATAGATAGTCCCTCATAAAAATACAATCACTCTCTTACTGATAAATAAATAAAGTTCCCCCTAAAGCTAATAAAACTTCTGTCAGACCATTCTTTTAAAGCAGTAGAACACTTCAAAACTTCACATATCCCTTGTAAAATCGGTTGCATTCTGACTTTGCCATTTTTCCAAGTCGTACTCTTGTGAAATCGGCGGCACCAACCGACTTATCATATTTTCTCACTTGAGGGTAATGCAAATATCTTGAAAAGGCACATGGGGTGATAGAATCAGTCGAGGAAGAGAATTACTCGAGGTAATGTAGAGGAGAGATAATCCCTCAAGGAAAAAGTAACCCACTTAAGGAAGAGGGGAAATATCACTCAAGGAAGAAAGAATCACTCGATGATAGAAAAGTTCACTCGAGGAAGAGAAAATCACCCGAGGAATAGAAACCATGTCCGTAGTAGAAGGAATTCAACTTCTTCACCCGATCCAAAGAAAGAAATAGCATCGCGCGACAAAATTTTAGAAAATATAGCATCTCAAGTTTGTAACTTGTACTTGTGAATATGGCAGAAAAAGATATAACACTAGAGAAAAAGAAGATCACTCATGGAAAGAAGCAAAAAAACTCAAGATCAAGGTGGAAGGTAATATAACATTTTCATCCAATCAAAAGAAAGAAAACTGCGTCTCGCGATAGGATCCAATTAAAAGAAAGAAATCGCCTTTCACAAGCACAAAAGAAGAATCGAGTGCAAACTGGAGAGTGGTACATACTCGTTGGCTGAATTGGCTGATGTTGTTGACTCGTCCAAATAAGATTGGTTAGGAACAAAGTTTTGGACTTAATGAGGACTCAGACCAAAGATGGATAAGACTGGTTTAAAGCAGGCTAGACTACATACCATATGTATGCACACATGACACCACATACACGAGCACACATCATCAAAACATCACTGGCCTCTTTATCACAAATCAACACACATCTCCACTACGCTGAAGTTGCTCCAGCAGAAAGAGATCCAAGAATAGACAAAATCATATCAAATCTAGTATTTCTCCCCATCATCTTCGTCATCAATCCTGCTTTCATGTTGCCCCTCCGTTTATATCCCCATCCCGCTTTTATCAAATCATACTACATATAAGATCTAATTGTAGATATGTTGTTGAAAAACGATGATAACCAATCGGCCCCTTCTTTTTCTACAATTAGGGCAAACAAACCCCATTGGATCATCATCTGTGGGTTTGGGTTCGACACGGAAGCCTTAAAATTTCCTTGCTATCAGGTCAGAATTGTATTGTAGAAAGGTCGAAGACAAACTCCGTTGGAGTGAACATATCTGAACGTAGCACTTCTTCCCCTCTCTATGCCGAGGTTGTCACATTATTTTGCACAACACTTCCAAATCAGACGAGAGCACAGGCTCAATGATCACTTTGATCTTCTCTGATTGTGAAATTTGTAAGACGGAGATTGTTTTAGGGTTACAAGAGATGATTCGAACATGAGTGAACACAGAAAGGAAGGACGTATGTGCACCATCAGAATAGGCAAAGAAGAAAATCGGTTCACAAAGAAACAAAGACTACTTCAACCCAGATAGACAATACAAAGTGGAGAGCAAACAGTAACAAAATCACTGTTCACGATACTATTCAGCTGCAGCCGAGAAAGAGAGGAAGAGAGGGAGAGATATTCAAAGACAAATCAGTAATTCGGGAAACAGAAGTTACTGTTTAATTGAAAGCATCGTTTATTTACCAAGAATATGAAAAAAAACTAACGAAACTAAAAAAAATTACCGAAAAAAATTTCTTCAAAATAATCCGGCGACGGAAGAGAGAAACCTTAAGTTGCCATCAAGAACGGAATCGGTCTCATACCATGTCTAAATAAATAAGGGGAGAAATTTTATTCACTCTTAAGTTGATTAATAGATTTCAACCTAGCCTCCTTTATATAATAGGGGTTCCTCAAGCTACTTCTACTTCTACCTCTACCTCTACCCAACGTGGGACTAAAGTAGTATATGTGTAGTAACACAAATATCCTCCAACACAACTAACTTGGGCGGTGATTGGGTCTGCCATGTTGTCGAGCGGCTCAGGGCGTTATCTCACAGCTCTCTCTCGTGCCAGACCTCTGTCGTCCCCTTGAACTGCTGCGACGTCCTCATGTAACCCTATCACGGTTACCCATGCCGTTCAGGTTTGTGGATTTCGACTTCGGCTAACATCCCTCTCTTGATTGATTTGTGGCACGTCATCGGTAACCGTGAGATACTCATCATACGGGGAGTCTCGTATTTTTCTTCACACTCATATGAAACACTTGTGTTGTTAGTGTTACATAAAAAAACAAGTTTAAATATCCCTCGTACCCCCCTCAAAGCAAATATCTACTGAATATCTTGTATCGATCAAATCATATATATTATTCTCGAATAAAATAAAATATAAACTCAAACATAAACCCCATCGTCACTCTCTCTCTCTCTCTCAGCTTCCTTACCACTTTTACAAAGGCTTCGTAAGTCTCTCTATCCACCAATCACTTTTCTTCCTTATACTTTTACTCGTCACAAAACTATCAAATCATCCTTCATCGTCTCCTCTTAGAAAAACTCTCCCTTTTATAAGTTAAGTCAAGCATAATCCACAATACGATTGAGAAGCTTTAGTTAGCTGAAAAGTACGAAGAACACCAATTGATTGGGAAAATAAAGGCTTCAATTGCTTAAAAACGAAGTAATTACAATGAATCACTCCAAAACCCTAGACTCTTCCTCATAACTCTTTCTAGATATAACATAACCTAGCAATGCCTAGCCTTGCCCCTTTTTATAAGGGTTACAAGTTCCTTGTTCCAATAGGACTGGGTTACAAGTTCCTAGTCCCAATAGGACTTGCCTAGCCTTGCCCCTTTTATAAGGGTTACAAGTTTCTAGTTCCAATAGGACTGGGTTACAAGTTCCTAGTTCCAATAGGACTTGCCTAGCCTTGCCCCTTTTATAAGGGTTACAAGTTCCAAGTTACAATAGGACTTGGTTACAAGTTCCTTGTCCCAATAGGACTTGCCTAGATCCTCCTGGATCATGGATCCCCCCTTTAGGAGCCTTGAGCTCCTGCTCAAGCGAGAACTGGAGAGGTGGGAATGCGGCGCTGCCCATTACCCTGCTGTACCACTTTGACTTACTAGGTAGCTGACCCTTCTTCCCAACTCGAAACGACTCAATACCACCACATATCTTGCCTGGCAGCAACTTTAGGCGAAACACACTACGCCCCTTGGGCTCATCATATCCTGTAACATACGCTGACGTAACAAAAGGCTGTATCTGCATAGAAACCAACATAGGGGAAGTAGTTGGTAATGGGGGTCGAGATAACTTATCAGCCATTTTGTTGTCCATTCCCTTCTTATACGGCATAATCAAGGGAAATTGTCGGAGATACGACATCCCCTTCATCCGGCGAGCTTGCTGTAGCTTGGACTGTGTAGCGAAAAACTGGAACGGTTTGTGATCAGTATGTACCACAACCTCCTCTTGCAACTTCCCCAAGTTGGGTTGCTGCTTATAAAACGTTGTCATTGGAGACAACACTCGAGCCGACTTACCCTCATGAACCGGTCGTACCAATAACACAAACTTGCCGCTCGTATTAACCAACCGCTTCACCTGAGTCGCCGTTACCAAATTTGACGTAGTGACCTGCTCCTTACAAGCATTGATATGGAACTTCTTTCCCTCCTTCACAAGACAATACTTGCGAGTTCTACGGTAATGAATCGCCTCTCGGTCCCAAAGATAAGGGCTACCCAAGATTACCTGACACACATCCAAAGGAACGACCTCACACGTCACCTCGTCAATAATCCTTTCAGTGATCACAAATTTAAATGTACACTACTTCGTGATCATCAAATCCGCATCTTTCTGAATCCACCCCAAATCATACGGCTTAGAATGAGCTGTAGTCGTCAAACCTATCTTCTTCACCAACGTCTCAGAAATCAATTTTTTTTTACTACCCGGATCCACAATTGCCTCGACTAAACTTTGCTTCACTTGAATACTGACATGAAAAAGTTCTTCCCGACTCCCCTCTTCGATAGCCAAAGTCTGCTGAAATATAAGTGCAAGCTTAGGATTCGGTTTATCCAAATCTGGGAGGTCAACAACCTCTGTGGCTAGTACATATTTCTCTTTCTTGTTTTTCTCCTCCTTCAGCCTAAGCTCTGGGTGAAGTTTCCAACAATAATCAGAAATATGCCCACTCGCCTTACAATGATTGCAATGATACTCCTTGGACGAAGACCCCTCTCCTTTGGCATCTCCCTTATGCTCGTTTTTCCAACTAGACTTGTACCCCGACTTGTTCTTGTCGTCTTCTTTGTCATTCTTCAAGTACTTGCCTTCAATGGCAATTGCCTTCACGGTTGCGTTATCGATATTGGCCACAGTAAAGAGCTTCAACTCTCTCCTAATGGACTCCGACATGCCCCCCGTGTACTTCATGAACACCTCATACTCGTCCACATCAATGTCCAAAACCAAAGCTGGTTATGAAACGCCGTAGTGTACTCCTCTACGGATTGCTCAAACTTTTGGCGCAAATTGTGCCATATATACCATCTCTCTTGTTCATACCCAATCGGATAAAACTGCTTTCGCACTAAAACCTTGAATTCTTTCCAACCCAAACTTCCTACATCGTGGCGTTTCCGATAAGATTTTCACCACGTGAGTGCATGACTTGCGAATTTCAAAGTAGCAAAACAAATTTGATGAGCATTAAAGTATTTGTAAACGGAAAAATAAGTTTTTAACCTATATAATCAATTATCCAACTTCTCGGCATCGATCGAACCGTCGAATACCGGAATTTCAATCTTAAAATTGATACGAAGATTACGTATAGGATTCGATGACTTACCAATACCCGATCGCTCCTTGTCGGATTCGGCGTCACTAGAATCACTATCGATCTCCGTAAAATCGTCGTCTCTATCCACCTCCATAACCCCTTTCCTCCTCGAGCGGCCTCGCCGATGAGAGCGGCATCGCCGTGTCGCCGAAGTGGAAGCCTTTGCGAGGTTCGTGAGACACACTTGTTCTACCAACTCCCCTACAGTAGAAGTTGGGTCGGAAACTGTCGTTTCCTAAGTTGTGAGTCGATCGTTGGAATCGTCCATCTCCAAATCACCCTTCTTCATCGAATTAGGTTTGCGATGAATTTTCAACGGACTCACTAGCTTCTCCTTCGTTTGCTTGAAACGGTCACGTGTAGAGACCATAAACCACAATCAACCCCCGAAGATCGTAACTGGAAAACTGATACCACAATACGATTGAGAAGTTTTAGTTAGCTGAAAAGGACGAAGAACACCAATTGATTGGGAAAATAAAAGCTTCAATTGCTTAAAAACGAAGTAATTACAATGAATCACTCCAACTCTTCCTCAGAACTCTTTCTAGATCTAACATAACCTAACAATGCCTAGCCTTGCCCCTTTTTATAAGAGTTACAAGTTCCTAGTTCCAATAGGACTGGGTTACAAGTTCCTAGTCTCAATAGGACTTGCCTAGCCTTGCCCCTTTTATAAGGGTTACAAGTTCCTAGTTACAATAGGACTTGGTTACAAGTTCCTAGTCCCAATAGGACTTGCCTAGATCCTCCTGGATCAAAACAAGACATGATGAGCAACACCAAGATCAAGTCCTCATGTAGTACCATGGTATGGATGTTGAAAGTGGGGTGTTTAATTGAAACACACTCAGATGCGCCTAAGACTTTGGCGTTGGATTCTTTTAATCTCTAGTCATTAGCTCAATAGATAAGGCATTGCTGGAGCATTTTTGTGTCCACAACCTCAAGTGCCTTGTGATGAGCCCAGCGGTGAGGCACTGCTGGAGATGCCCTTACTATCATCTACAGAATCCTTGATGTTTATGAGGAAGGTACATTAAGGAGGGACCCAGATGCATAATTTGTACTGAGGTAGGAAGAAAATATCATAAATGTTCGAAGAACTGCAAATTTATCTATTTACCTGGTAATCATCCACGTATTTTATGGAGTTGGGTAGTCTAATCTGTGTAGCTTTGATCAACTCAGTCCAGATCAGTTGGTAAGGTTTTAATTTCTTAATGAATGTGTGGTTAGAAAATGTCTACATCCTATATAAACCTACGGAAGGGAATTTTGGTTATTGGTAATATCTAAGCTTCCCAGGCATATTCGCGCAAATGGGTTCCCATTTCTCCTTTCTGGTAGCCCCTAATATTGGCTAATACATAGAAAGTATATTACAAACAGTTGGCGACAACATCAAAAGGTGATTAACTATTAAGTAATAGTGCAACTAATTTTTGTGTAGATAGGGCAGTCGGACATGAGGCTCTTATTAAAAATTTCTGGAGGTTAGTATTTTAGATAGGTTCTATGCAATAATTATGTTTCGGTTATCATATATAGTCTATTTCCTTTTATACTTCGTGTAACTTTGAAGTGTTCATCGAACTCTTTTGATAATTGTTTCCTACTGTTCTTAATCAGGCAAGGCAGCATGTAGAATTCATATGTCGTATGAAAGATTACATACCCAGATCTGAATTCATTGAGAAAACTGCTGAAGTAACTGGACGCCATTTCTTGGTGACACCCGTGACATTGGAAGCAGTCCAAATTCCTGATTTAAAATTCGCCCACTCGACAAAGCTCTTATCAAAACAAGAATTAGAGGCAGCTTTTGCATCTCAGCTTCAAAATTAAGTCAGGGTTGATTCTTAACTTATAATTTATTTATTGATTAGTATCCACATTCAGTTCTTGTTATCAAAAACTATCTTACTGTTTAGTTTCCTTCCCATGGAAGTTACCATATTGCACTCTACTTAATGACAATATTCATCAAAATCTCATAAACTTTTACAGATAAAAAATAATCTTAGAGACCTTGAGATGTGGTTGTGTAATCACAATGTCGATTAATATTCGTGCCTCATTTTTTTTTTGCTAAATAAATGTCAAAGTAAATCAGTGTAACCTGAAGGTTCTTGATGATCTTATGGTCCAGCCTCAATGGAAACCGAGCTACATACTGTTCCACAAAAAAATATTGTTTTAGTGAAATCTACTATGTTTTGTATGCTATTCTATATTTTGAAGTTCAGAAACTTCAAAATGTTGTCTACTTGGTGATGACACTGGAACTGTTGTAATTTGTTAACAGAATATTTAGTTTGACTCATTGAATCTTTACAACTCAAATATCTAAAATCCTAAAGTTACTGTATAACTCCCCTATGGGTTCAATTTGATCATAGCTAAACCAGTGAGTACCAGAGTTATGTATTAAAATGCAGGCATGCAACTAGTGATAATAGAACTAAAGCAAGTCCAAAAAGGAATGCTTGACCCATATTAAATCTTTCCAACTCAAATATCATAGGGTGTGTTTGATGGGCCCCGTGTTTGATTACATAGAAAATATTCCAAGAAAAATATTTTTTTCTCATGGAAAATAGTTTTGAGAAAATTCTCGAAGAAAACCACATAAGTTGTTTGATTTGTACATTAGAAATAATCACCTTTATTGAGTATCTCCATGTAAACGAAGAGACAAGAGAGGAGAGAGAAGAGTTAGGTAAGGCTGGAAAATAAATCAGGAAAATTTTCTTAAGGGGTGAACTATTTTTTGTTTTTAAGAAAATTTTCTTGACTTGAAATTTTTTCCTAACCTTTAATAAAGGCTATCAAACAGTAGAAAACCATATTTTCCTATAAATATTTTATTTTCTACTTGAAAATGTTGAATCAAACACACCCTAAAATCCTAAAGTTACTGTATAACTCCCTTTGAGTACAATTTGATCATAGCTAAACCAATGAGTACCAGAATTATGTATCAAAATGCATATATTTTTTTAAAATGCATACATGCAACTAGTGATAGTAAAGCTACAAGAAGTCCAAATAATGGAATGGTCTAGTTGTACCATGGAAGTATTGGAAACTAGAGGCTATAGAGGAAAATGGCCTCTGGTTCATTATACGATTTTCTGCTAGAATATGACAGTATTTGCAAATGTTTACAAGTCTTGGATGGTTGCAGGACAGTTCTTTAATGTTGTAGTGTTCTGCTGCTCTAGGACTGTAAGCTTGTATATGCCCTCTTGGATTAGTTTTTTTGGGAATGTTTGTGAGACTTCAATATAGCTCTGCTGATAATCACACATTCAATATAGTTCTTTAATGTTAAGACTTATGTTTCATGTTCCTACGGTTGTAGTAATATTACAAATCACACATTCCAATATCCCATAGGACCCATACCATGGGTGGGAAGGTAAACTGTTTTCTCCGTCACTCTCTAAGTTGATGTTATCATCTTAGGCTCTCTTTGGGTACTTTGAAAGCTGGAAACGCCCTAGAATATGAATACGCTTACATCCGTTTGCTCATGGATATTTTGAAGTCTGAAGAGTTGGATCCTCAAACTAGACTCGAAATCTGCAGATCATATGTATAGTCAAAGACTTTTCTCTTTGGGTTCGACAGAACTAGGTGTTGATCCCATATGATACAGAGTGTCTTGGTCTCCTCCTTACAACCTATGGAAATGGTGCTCAAATTGTGACTCGTGAGGTAACCCTGGCATTGCTGCTTTGTGGTAGAGCATTCAGAAATCGTTGGTGCTAGTGGCTTATCTTTTGGACACTAGTTAGTATTTTATACTTCAATTGTAAGGGTGTTATTTTGGCCATAGAGCTCGAAGTTTGAACTGAACTGAACTAGATTCTGAAGTGCTTTGATTGACTTTATAACAGAATCATGGATGTCCCTTACCACAAGGTTTCTGCCTTGATCACTTAGATTCACCCCCCCCCCCCCCCAGACACACACAAAGCTTTTGGTGAAGCACTAGTCCCACTCTATTATCTTCTCTTTTAGGTACTTCTTTCTTATTAATTATCTTCCACATTTCAGATGTAGTTAGGTAGTCCAACTTCATGAACCAGGTTACACTCGTTAAACGTAAATTTAGTTTGCAAACCTCTTTTCCATTTGGAAAAGGCCATAAAGAAGTGTGAGTTTTATTTCTTGGCAGCCTTTGAAAGCCCAGTCTTTTATCTTTGTTGAGCCAACATATTTAGCTTGGCTTAAACCTTAAACCATATAGGATTCAAAAACTAATCCATATGCTTGGCATGAAGTCAGCAATGATTTTCGATAGAGGAGGAGGGTGTTGTATTGTTACCATCATGAACGCATGAGAGGAAATTTTGTGTCCACAAGTAGAGGAAGAAGAAGAATATGTGCCTGAATTTTACAGACTCATGAGAAAAGGATGGTTGAAAGTGTCCCATGATTTCTTCTATGCTGTTAGCTTTTTCATCATCAAACATACATAATATTCTCTCCCCCACCCACTCACATATTTTCTTGCCTTTTCTCCCTCAACATTTGAGAGAAAATTCTAGCTCCCTAACCCTCCAAAAAAAAAAAAAAAAAAGTTTTAACCGACTTGTAAATTACATAACATGACAATAGGGAGCCATTTATCTAAAATTGATTGGATTTAGTTCTCGATTTCAATACATTTTTACAGACTTTCATCAATTGAGAATATAAAATCCTAATCGCTTTTTACAGATTTGGGTCCTTAATGTAGAACTTGTTGGTAAAAGACCCTTACCTTAAATTAGATCCTTAAATTGAGCTTGATCTTCAATGTTGCTATTCAAGTGTTAGGTTTGTGGAGCCTATTATGGTACTGGTCCAAAGGAACATTCTTCAGTTTTAAGGGTACATAGGGGGAGTCAATTGGGTTAAACGAATTTATTGCGTCATTACTTTTCGAGCCATATTTTCTATCTTTTCAAAATGTTATGTAAAACATTTACGAGGACTAGACTATATGTTGCAGTTTGATTTTTCATCGTCTTTAGCATGAGGTAGGAACATTACCGAATCACATAATCTGTCTTCTGTCTGTTTGCCTCTTTGATTTTGGTTTCTGGTATTTGCTGAGTTTCATATATAGCAAGGTTAACAGTGTTGTTTAGGAATGTTTTCTTGTTCCCGTCCCATACAAACTAAATGATCCCAGATAAGAACTATAGATCTGATGATGCATGTTTGATAGAAGAAAGTAGGTTTCCTTGCTGAGATCTAAACTAAGTAAAGCTACAGCTATACCCGTTTCATAAAGAGGTCCATGGCGCTCATCTCCCATTGTATCTACACCCGTGTCGTAATAAACGACACATCTTACTGTTGGTTATTTGTCGTGTTACTTGTGTTACTATAGAGAACCTTTGTAGAGCGTTTCTTGTTTCTTGCCGTTTACAACTTGACCATTGGAGCAATTGGTTTATTTCCAACTTGGGATGCTTTTTACATCATTTACGATATTCACATAAGAAATTCTGCCTAAGGGTAGCTTTGCTTAGCCATATTACAATACACTGATCATAAACATAACAAATATGTATGTTTATGTATGTAGGTAGATTATATTTCCTAGACCTACATTTCACTTATTATGCCTGAAAAACTCAACAATATGTCTCATAGAATCATTAGAAATAAATAGAACAAAAACTATGAGATAGCATTTCGACACTAATGTTTCCAAAAAAATTCTTCTTTGTACTTCGAAGGGAGCTTAGAAAAAACTTTAAAGATTTCATCTTTCATGTGAGGGAGATAAGTTACATGGAAATGATGAAGATATAGATTTAGAAAATCATTTGAGATTTTCCTGACACCCACTCCAACAGCAATCCTTTCAAATTACCTTCAAAGGCAATTGAGATTTTCTTTGAGCATCATTTCTTTTCCTTTTATAGCAAACTCCACTTCATTTAGCTCCTACCCCAAGAAAGTCTATGAATGGAGGTGAGTTTGATGTCTCAAAATGACTTGTAGTCCCTCTGTCTTCATAAGCTGATGATGCTTCAGTCGCTGAGGTATGAGATGTTGAGAAGTAAGAAGGGCCACCCACCACTAATGGAGGGTAGAAACCATTGTAGTTTGATGAAGAAACATCTCTTGGACTATTATCCCAAGGCCTATTTTGGTTCAAATAGCTTGTCATGTCATGGCCCTTTGAACCTGCAAAAACACTCGACCACAAAGATAAAACTAAAAATTAGTACTCCGAGAAATTTTTCACCAAGAAAAAAAAAAAATCTTTGGTTAAGCTTTTAGACACTAACAAATCACAGTAAAGAGGAAAACTATAAATTATTTTTTAGAAGATTTTCACCAAGAAATAAAAAAAAAAAGTGAGTCTTTGGGTATTGTAATCACAAGAGATTTGATAAATGAACTCAAAAGGAAATATGTTTTGCAGACTTCCAAATAGGAAACAAAGGATGAGGGGATTATAAAGCAAACCAGCACAGAAACCCAAATGGCAAATAAAAAAAATATGCAGAAACTAACAGAAGTAGAGATCCAATTAAAAGGACTAACCAGATATGAAATCAAAAGGTGTCTGCTCTGCTGCACTGGTAGGAGGGAGCATCATATTAGTGTTTGAAGAAGAACAACCAATCATCCACAAATCCCTGCAACTGGAGACTGAATCTTCTCCTCCATTGGTTAAAAGGGGTGAAACATTTGATGCAAATGGGATTGTATTTGTGGGATTACAGACATTAAAGTTTGAAATTTCTTCCACTCTTCTATGAACATTTTGACCATTTTTCCTTCTCCTGTTGAAAGCATTTGCTTGCTCTCTAAACTTTCTAGCCATGATAACATGCCAATGGTTCTTCACTGCATTATCAGTCCTCCCTGGAAAAAGCCTTGCTATCATAGCCCATTTGTTTCCATATAATCTATGAGCAACCATTAGTCTCTCTTCTTCTTCTTCACCAAAAGCTCTCCTATTGATCTTTGGATTCAACTGATTGAACCATCTCAATCTACAACTCTTACCTGCCAAAAAAACCAACAAAACATAACTTAGTCTAATAAGAACAAAAAAACTGAGAACATTTTTTTTTTTTTTTTTTTTTTTTTTTAATATTCCTAACCTGATCTTCCCTCTAGTTTCTCTGCAATAAGGTTCCAATTCTGAGGACCATAATGAGCAACAAGTTCCTTGAGCTTACTGTCCTCTGCAGGCCTCCAATGTCCTCTAGCACAAAGCTTAGAATGCCCACTCATAAAGTTCTCACTTGGGTTCTCTTCACTCAAGTGGTTGATGTTGTCCTCCATTGAAGCATTATTTTCCTCATACTCAACACTCGAATCAGAGCCTTTCCCTTCACCCCCACCACCTCCCTCACTGTGTTGGAGATCCTCATTAAATGGGAAAGTTAAAAAATTCCTCTTACTGCTAACATTATCAGAGCTCTTACAGTAATAACTCTCTTGTGATGATGAAGTACCACAAGTTGAGATCACCCCATGGTGGTTTGGACTCAAAGACAGAGAACCCATGTCAGCAAATATCCCCATTGGAAACCCCTTAGCTTCATTTTCATGGTGACATATGAACTCTTGCAATGTCATCTTCATGTGAAGAGAAGATAATTTGCAGAGATTTGACAGAGTAAAAAAAGAGTTTTAAAGAGAGAGAAAAAGAGGTCTAAACTCTTAACACAAACATTTCCACCACCCCAAAAAGACCCTGACCTTTGGTTTTTCTCTGATTACTAGTATTGTTTTTTAACAAATCCCACATCATTCACACGTGCACACAAACATCTTTTCTTTGCACACTTGAAAGAAGAAGAGAAGAGAAGAGAAGTCTCTACTGTGCTCTGTCTGGTAGTGTTAGGTTAAGCCAAGTCAGGGCTAGTTAATAAATAACCCTATCAAAGACTATCTCTATCAGTACTTTTTAACTTGAGGGTAGGGTTAACCTGGGTTTCAGTTAACTCCCCTGAAGATGACCCAACACAACAAATCTCACAAGAAAGAGACATGAAACTTGCTCTTTTACAATCTAGACTAATGATAACAGTCCAACTAAGCATAAAACTGAAGTCAGTTTTTAACCCCACACTTTCCTCACCCCCCACCACACCAACATGTTCTTATGTCTCTTCTAACCAAACTTGCCTTGCCTCACTTCCCCATTTTTAGAGGCTCTTTTAGGTATCAAAACTTTGTTACAAAACTGTTTCCCCACACCACCAAATCAAAATGGTTTGTGTGCTTTGCATTTTGCCTTTGAAGATATTTATAACTCAAATAATTTTCTTCATTGCCTTATCTAGTAGATAACGGATATATGGATTCTCCTTCATTGATTTTTTTGCAAGCGAAATGTAAGACCCATCATCTACACCCCTAAGAACTTTGTTAAAGCTATATCTCAATTATGGAATCAAGGTTTTCGAAATGTTTTAAGATTATATAATATGATTTGACATAATGGACTGCTCATAATCTATCAAAAAGTAATTCATTTTAGAGGTGTGTGAAGAATCAAAAAATACTTGATTTTTGGTGGAGATGAAAGATTATGCTTACAAAAAAACCAATTCTTGTTTCCGAATATATTTTTTGGTATTGTTGTTAGAAATGTTGTCAAAATATTATAGCTACATCTTTTCACAAGTCCTCATATTTACATTCAAATCTACCATTATCTCCAAAAATGTTATTGTTGGTTAAGTTCAAGAAATAAAAATGTTTGGAATTAAATGCATTTTAGACCTATAAAAATATATGCGATATTTGTTATCTTGAAATGTTTTATATTGGTAGCCTTTTGCATTTCTAATTTCACATTTGGAAAAGACTGGCATCCTATATGAGTATGACAAATACCATGGCAAAGAAAGGTGTCACTCAAATTTGTATTACAAGTTCCAACAAAAAGTCATATTTGACGCTCGTAGGTTTTGAACACAAGGTTGTATATAATTCTACTAACAAGCCGTAAAAAAAAGCCTTACAAACTAAGATTGAGAACACTCCTTAGTACCAAAATCATAAAATTATACAAATTAAGGGAACAAAAATATATGATTCAAAAAACAACACTATTGCTGTTTTTTTTTTGTGAGGAATACAATGGAAAGAGAGAGATTGATTTTAGTGTAGATTTATTTTTCCACAGTAAATAGAAAACCCAATGCCAGAAATTTCATTAAATGAGGTCACAGTGCATCAGGAATGTACCAACATTGGTGTGAAGAGAAGAACTGAGCAACTGTAGTCAAAGACTTTGAAACCTAACCTACCAACTTGTGGCAAGAAACCTAACTAAAAACTAGCCCCAATTGCTTCTTAAACCTGAAGTAGGAGGAGTGGCTTCTTCACTTGCATGCCTCCAAAGTCCAAACCACTAGTCCTCCCTTGTGGCTATTGGTCCCAACTCAAGTCTCAAGTTTTGATGGGTTTCCTACTCTCTTTAGTCTTTACTTTAGAAATCTGTTATTGCCCTATTCCAAAAAGCAGCAATTCAAAATGGGCACCGCGTCCGCGGGTATTGTACAAAGTCAACTCTCCATCTATGTGTTATTCGAGGATCCATCTCATCTATGTATTACTATAGGTCAAGTGTTTTTTCTCTCTCTCGGAAATTTTAGCATTACTCATCGATATTTCTTCTTGCATTAAACATATAGAAACTGGAATTCCAACCAATTATATTTTAAATAAGAGAAAAATATCAAAATGGAATTCGCCTTAACCATGCGTTGCCGAAGATAGACTTACATCGCTGTAACTTGACCTACAGTACCAGAAGTTGGACATGCGTAGTTGTGATTAACATGCGCGACGTAACTCTAAACATATGTTACCGACTATTCAACTACGTTGACGGGCCTCAAATTTGTGTTGCCATAGCACGTTTATCTCTTTCATCATCTCATCTTCTCTCTCTCTCAAATGTTTAGATTTGAAATTACACCCTAATTTCTCACAAAAATTACCCGAATTTTTTCAAGATCTCCAATTTTCGATCCGCAATTAGTAATATAGTGAAAAGTTGATCTCTCTCAAAAATTAACTCGATCCACAATTAGTAATATAGAGAGAGAGCAGGTTAGGTGAGAGAGAAGATGAGTCGTAGGGAGAGAGGAATTTTATAGCTGTAAGTATAGATGTGTCGTTTCCATTTTTTTAAATCTCGCCAATGTTACTTGAGGATATAAAGAGTCGTGCGTTAACAAAAGACAACTATGGTGCATGGCATCATACTAGTAGCCAGGGACGAAGGCACGACTTGAGTCCACTGGGGTCAAATAACAAAATGAGGGGATTCGGGGAATAGCTCTCGAGGAGAGAGAAAAAAAAAAACAAAAACATATTAGGGTATTTTAATATCCCTTATATTAGAAGTCGTGCCAAGTTAATAATAAAAAAAAAAAAACAATCTTAGAAAAGAGTCATCAATCTAAAAGTTAATTCTTAATCATATATCATAAATAATATTTAGGTAGTCAAAACCAACATACTTATTTAGTTAGTCAAAACCAGCATACTTGCCCACTGGACCGATAGTAATTATATAATTAAAACCGAGTGGGGTAAGAAAATGTTTGTTTAGTTTAGGGTATAGGGTTTGAATCACATAATTGGTAGTTTGATGCTTATTTATTATTTAATCTTATAAATATTAATCTTGTAATAGATAGTTTGAATCACATAAATTTTGTGGTAAATTTCTTCAAAAATATGAGTCATTTACCAATACCCTATGATTTTTGTAAGTCACTAAGTACTCAAGGTGCAAGATGAAATTACTTCTATTGATTCAAAGAGAAAGTAATTAGCAACCGTTACAATTTCATGTGTGGATTGTATAGTGTTTGAGGAGAGGCTGGAGAAACTTAAAGGGAGAACCACCATATTCTATATTGTAAAAGTTGGACTGATAAAGTAATCATGTTATACAAGTTGACCCGTGAAAAAAAACAGCTTAGTTACCTTAAAATAAAATAAAATAATAAATAAATAATTGTCATGCCCGAAGAGATGCGTGCCAAATACCCTAAAGATAACCCACGTGGGAATGTACGTTGACAAAATAGCCGTAGTACCCCTTTTGGATACCCGCGTTTAGTTTGTGCCATTCCTAAAAGTGTTGTAGTTGCTATACTTGCATAAATGTAAGATTTTGGTGCAATGTATATTGCACATGAAAAATAATTTGGTGGGACATATTGGTGGCCCTTATACCGTAGCGAGTTATTTTAATTTGAGATACGTTTCGTTGCAATGACATGATAAAGCCTTTTACTCTCTTAGGGTCTCTCAGTCTTTATTTGAGAAAATGTAGCATGATCTACTAATAGTAATTTTGCCTTCCGACTGACTTGATAGGGTAGTTTCCATTGTGTGTTTCATTTGCCTAACTTTCGAATAGCTCGACTGGTGTGGTGGTTTGTTGGATATTTTGTATGCTGAGAATCTCAAACACATGATTTTCTTATCAATGCTCAATGCTCCATGATCTTAAGATTTAAGAATTAGAGGAGGGGTTGGTTGTAGGTGCACCCCATTTTAAGTCCTAACTAGGTTCAAGTAATTAGGCTTAAATGATGATGCCCTAGATCATTTATCCTTTTATAAAAATTGGATCTAGGTAGTCTTTTGTTACCTTTAGATCTCATGGCTTAAGAGTATCATCAGTGGTTGCCTCAATACTTGACAAAACACATGCCACATATGATTATTCGAGTTTAGGGCCTCCAACAGTTGCTTTAATACTTGAATTTCAAGCCTGATGCTTGAATGTTGAGTTTGAAGTGGGGCGCATAAATCAAACATTTCGTTCTCATGAGCATAACCCTTATGCACCCTAAAAAGCCGAGCTCCTAAACCTTATGCGCCTGATATAATTTTAAAAAAAAAGAGCTCGTCAAGTTCCAAACTTTTATGCGCCCCATTCTTTCTTTTAATTAGAACCATAGGACTCCAAATATTTATGCGTCTGATGACTTAAATAAAATTCAGGCATTGAGCCTTGTTGGAAAAGATCTCTCAAATGCTTGAAAAATTCAAGCATTGAGCAAAAATAAAAATCAAGCCTTCTTGGAGATGCTCTAAGCAGCAAAGTATAGACAGAAGGACTAAAATTTAGACAAATTTAAATTGAAGGGCAAACAAAATTTTGTTTTTAGTTCTTAAAAGAAAGAGTTCTCTCAAAACTCTCCAAAATAGATGAGATAAGAATAATGGTATGAGGTTGTTACTTATGAAAGAAAGACTGTACTAAATCCTAACTAATCAAATGAGATTAGGTTTTGAAACATCACACTATATGGTTTCAATGTTTTCAAACAATCATCCTTTCTCCCCTCCTAGATAGTGAGAGGGGGAGACATGCGAAGGGAAACAATGTGTGCGTGAATGTTGTGGGAACATATTTGCTTTGATCATGCAATCTTCACCTTTAGCCAAATCAAACAAACTTTGTTTTCTTCTCCTCCAATACTCACGTGTTCTCCTTCCTTCCCATGCCTCCTAGCTGGGGTTATCAATTGCAATTGTTGGTGGGGTTATCAATTGCAATTGCTCTTTCTTTTTAGAGAGATTTAGACTATACTCCCCTCCCCCCCCCCCCCCGCAACACACACACACACAAATAAACATCCAAATTTAATCTTGCCCCCTCGAACAGGCAATTATTGTGGTCCACCCCTCACATCCTCTGTTCTCCCCCAGTTCAGTATGTGGACTTGACTTGACCAGTCCAACTTTGAAATAATACCAAGACTACCCTTAACTTCCCAACTACTCACCTTTCGTCGTTCAAAAACGTAATGACACGTGTATTAACTACAACCATTAATATTTTGAATTACGGCTCAGATTAAAACATTTTCCACCATCGATCTAGTATCATGTAATCAGATCCAACGGTCATAAACAACTCCTAATAGTTATTCTTGGGAGGGCGGGAAACTTTTCTTTCCCCCCCCCCCCCTTTTAAATCTTTCTAAGTCTCACATCTCTATCTCTCTTTTATTCTCGTATCACAGAAATCCTAGGTTTCAATTTTTTTTTCTCCCTCTCACTTCATCTCTCTCTCGCTCATCTTTATGTCGTTTCTCTGTCACAAATTGGACAAATTTCAAACTGCAAAATATGATGACTCAATTTAGTTTTGCCCCCCATAAAAATGCCTACAATTTTTCATTACCTCCCAAAACATGAAACAATGCTCTAATGGCATGAGCAAAAAATCTCAAAACCCTAAAATTTATTTAAGTAATGGCCAAGATATGCTTACCTGAGATGATTCATCATTCATCACCGCCACCAATTTCATTATTCCAGAATTTAGAACTAAAGACTTTAGAGATGAGGGAGAAGAAGTAGTTTTGAATTTAGAGATGGGTCTTTATTTTTTACAGATCTCGAGACACCAATTCTTCAAAGTAGAACAGTAAAAGAGAGAGGTAGGTTTTAAGAAATTTGAGACCAAGGTTAGTCTTAGTAGTTTATCAAAGTTAGGAGTGGACCATAATATTAGCCTATTCGAAGAGGGCAAGATTAAATTTCTCTGTTTATTTGGGGGGTATAGTCTAAATCACTCCTCTTTTTATACTTTGCAACTTCGAAATATTTATCTCTTTTCTCCAATCTCTTATTTTTGTTATGCATAGTTTGACCTCGACCATTCTTATATATAATCAGGGGCTGGGACAGGATTGAAGAGTTGGGGCGTAGTTAAGCGTGATTAGTTCTATCAGGGAGCTCCCAAAAAAATTTAGAGTGTTCCCGCGTAGTTTACGACTAATGAAAAAGAAAATTATAATGTGAATTGATACCAAAATACAAATATGGTGAGATAGGGTTACTAGAACATTCCAAAGTCATGTGCTTGAGTGGTTAAGTTGAGCATGAATGAGGAAACATGCTTTTGGGATGACTAGTAGTAACCATTCCCTTGTGACAAAGAGAGAGATGGGGTCCAACATGTTCATGCGCCATAAGATTATGTTGGGTGTGTCACATTGGAACTACATGAAAGTAAGGTGATGCTTGTAAGAGCATCTCCAACAGTTGTTGTTCCGAATCCACGCAATAATCTAGATCCAAATTCGAAACAGGCATGTGGAGGCCAATAACATTTCCCAAGTGCTCCAAATGACGTGTGTTAGGCGCTTAATCATTAAGCGTCTGGCTTAAAATGCCAAATGATTTGGTGATTTAAGCTAGGCAATTAATCATTAAGCACCAGGCTTTTAAATTAAACAGTTACTTTTACATTATTAAAGATTCCAGGTGCTTAATCATTAAGCGTCTGGCTGGACACTTAATCAGTAAACGCCTAGATCTATTTTGGAGCGTTCCACCCCTACTCTGTATTTGGAGCGTTGAACCAAGGCTCTAGCTCTGAATCTTAATTCTAAGCCTACTGTTGGAGGACACTTTTAATGATTAATCCAAATATAAATTCCCATAGGGAGTTTGTTGGAGATGCTCTAACTATTGCAACATAGGATGTCCCCAAAACAAGACAAAACTTAAACTTAAGGGAAAACCCTAAAATGGGACTTCATACCAAAAGTAAAGTATTTGTGATCATACATAATTCATGAATGGAAACATTAACTCTTATTACCATTGTATTGTACATTGTATATGCAAACACAATACCATCAAATGCATATGCTCAAGTCTTTATCATCCCAATTCTAGTTCAAGACCCAGTCCTACATACCATTTACAATTCAAGCTTAAAGTTAAGAAACTTTTATACACAAGCAACTATAAAACAATCACTCCTTTCATGAAATTATGATCTATGTGTGGTTCTTCTAAGCCAATAATAGATCGGTAATTGACCAAAAAAATACAAGTTATTGTACTCTTAATCAAATAGGACCCTCGGAACAGTAAATTTTCCAGAATCGATACTAGGTACTTTCAAAACAATTTCTGCAAAAACAAATAAAAAATGACAATGTCGTAAAATTCAATCAGATATGACAGATCTAGTTATTTGAGGTGATGAAAGAAGATCTTTTCTTACACTTTCTTCCACATCTCTATCTCTCGAGGCATATATGATACTTAAAAAAACCAATTCACTAATTTCCGATTAAATATAAATTTAAGATTACAATACTCACTCTCAAACCCTAAGCTTAGATAAATATATTGGTAATCAATCAATAAAAATCTATGTGAAACCAAACAAATGAGCTCTTTAAGCCCTGTTTGGAAACTTATAATACCAACCCAAGATTTTTTGGATTGTATTTCATTTGTTTAATAATTCTTACATTTACACCAGATGTGTTTAGAACGCTCAAGAACAGTAAGTAATAGCTAACAAGATGATTTAGCGTGGAAAACCTTTGAATATGTTAAAAACCACACCCTCTCTTGAGAATTTTGAGAAAGAGATCTGATATTATTAGATTGCTAGCTTATTACAATAAGTGTTCTGAGTATATGGAATGTTAGAGTGAGAATTCCTCCGTCCCTTCTGAAATAAATAACTACTTGAGATTAACCGATTTCGATTAATTTTGGTCAAAATCAATAGGTCCGAATTCCTTTGAATTAATGATCTAACATTAACCTAATTCGAATTGATTTGATTATCTAGTGTTAACAAGCAATTGGAAATTAAACACAATACCAAAGAATTTTAACCCTGTGGGAAACCTTTTTCAGGAGAAAAACCCACAGGTCGCTATCGAATTACCCGACAGCTAAACAATCTACTATTAAAATCAAATTACAAGTATTCAATTACTTATAGTCTCGATAAGCACATCCCGTGGTTACCTCTCTTCTAATTGAACTCCTCACAATCAATTTCACATTCTCGCAATGTTCTTCATTCTCGTAACGCCTCGCCTCGGATAACGCACCAATGCTTCAAAGCTTGAATCGCTCAAACTTTACAAATCATGATTTTAGTTTCTTGATCGATGATTGATTCAAGTTTGAGTTAGTTCTCTCTTGAATCTCTCAAAGAATTCACTCTTCTCTATTAATATTAAGCTCTAAAAAAATAGGTTTTGAAAGATATGAATTATGAAAAAATAAATGTCTTAAATAGGAAAACTGAAAACCCGACCTCTATTCAAATAGAAACAAAGTCTATTCGAATAGAACATATTTTATTCGAATACATCAAAAATGTATTCGAACAAATAAAGTCATGAGTCAATTTGTTCGAATAGAGAAAGAGTTTATTCGAACAAAACAAGTTTTATTCGAATTGAGAAAAAATTTATTCGAACAAAACAGGTTTTATTTGAACAGAGATAAATCAATTCGAACAACTAAGTTCCCAGAAAATTTATTCGAATAAAGAAATAGTCTATTCGAATACAAATTGTCCTGAGGGAAAATATTTGAATAGAACTGATCCAGGAGGATCTAGGGAATTCCCACATCTCCAGTTCTGGCTTAAGCGGGAGCTCAAGCCTCCTAAATGGGGGAGCCATGATCCAGGAGAATCTCGGAGAAACTGGAGTTTTTACCAAAGTTGTTCGAACGAGGTTGATAGTCGTTCAAACTTCACCCTTGGGCCAAATTTCTAGGGGAGGTGTTCAGTCGTTCGAACGACCTATGGGTTCGTTCGAATGACTATCGTAAATCCAGTTCTAGTTTAAAAGTTTTAAATATCTTTTAGAGTTGGATTTCAAGTTGGATTGTAACTATGACTTATAACCTCTATAAAAGGGTAAGGCTAGGCTAGAGTTAATCATCTAGACGTAGATCTTTGTTTAGAGTTTCCTTTAGATCTGAGAGATTTTTAACTAGGATTTGTCACCTTCTATGAAGGGCAAGACTAGGCAAGGTTAGATCTAGGTTAAGCTCATTTTTTTAAGCAATTGAAACTTATTTTTCCCATCGAATTTGTGTTCTTCAGATTCTCTACTAACACAGGCTTCTCAATCGTATTGTGGATTAAGAATTAAATTTTATTCGAACAAAAGTCTTTATTCGAACAGAGCAAAAGCCCGTTCGAATAGAGACCAGCTTTTCTCAAATAAGATAAAACACTTTCTTTACATATTCTTTAAAATACTAAGGGTTTGAAATTTAGAGTAAAAAGGTACAAACTTACGTACCTGTTCAGTGTCAATCTAGCTGTAATCGCTCAAGGTGCAATCTCTGACGATGAGTAACCACGAGATAGTGCTGACATCTAAACTAAACACATAATGAAACAAACTCCAAATATAAATGTTTCACCTTCATCTGGAATTCTCTGGTCTTATTTATAGGTCTTATAATATGACCATTTGACGACCATTAAAATTTTTAATGATGGACGTTACAAAATATATGTTAGATACTCTTTAACTAGATTGTGTAACGGACTGATCCTGCTTGTCTTGTAACGGCTATATTGATGATGTTGTGCCTGTTGACTCGAACTGTTGATGTAGAGGTCGAATATTGAATACTGAATGCATCTTTAGTAGTGCTTCGTGTATGTTGAAGAGTTCAAGGATGAAGCATGAATCAGAGATACGAAATAAGCTATTACAAGATGGCTTTCAACAACCATTGGGCTCTTAACCCAGTGGTGGTTGTACCTCTCCACCTAGAGAGAGGTCGTGGGTTCGAAACCTCATGGGGTTGGAAACTCAGGGTTACGGATCCCTATATAAAATCGGCTTGCCTTGCAAAAAAAAATTGTTCTCAACCAAGAGCACGAGTAGTATCATGGGCGATTAGTGTTGGTTGAGAAATTCGTGTTGTTACCTGCTTCATGACGTTACTGTCTTAATTTCGATTGTGTCACATGCTCTGTTGATGAGATCGAAAGTTCGTATGTAGCTCGAAGATGAAGTATGAGTTCGAGATGCGGAATAAGCCACTACAGGATGCAGTATATAAATTAACTTTCTTACTTTCTAAAGCCATAAATTAAAAAAAGGTTGTTTGACTAAACCTATAAAAGTTACTTTGAAAAGATAGAAAACTTTTTTTTTTATAGAAAGTGAAAATATTTAGCTTTTTATTTTCTAGGAAAGTACTTTTTGGAATACCGCAAATCTCGTCCTCCCACAATCTCTCTTTCTCCTCTTCTCCTCTTTCTCACACTTTCTTCTTTCTAAAGGTTTTGACTTGACTTTCTCCTATCTTCATTTTAAATCCAAGCTTCTTTAGGTTAAAACGGGTAAAATAACAATGAAATTATGCATATTTTGCTATAAATTCCTATCCAAATCTTCCATTAAAAAGCTATTAATCATACATATCTCTTCTCTCTCTCTCTCTCTAGAAGTAGCATTTTGGATTTTCATGATTCATGGTTGTTGCCATGGCTGCAAAAAAGTGAAGGCTGGGGATGTAATAGCTTTGAGATTTGATTTTTCGTTGACATGATTAATATAAAATTTATTGCAAGAGCTCAATCATTGTGGTGGTTTATGGATATGAATAACACTAGATCTCTTTGTAAAATTGCATTTTTATCATGGATTGCCAAACCTCCTTTTAAACTTTTCAACTTAAAAGTAAACGTTAACCAAACATACTTTTTCACTTTCTATTTTGACAACTTTGTGAAAAAAATTACTTTTTTGCTTTTTTTGGTTTGCCAAACACCACCTAAATATTGAAGTTACTTTTACTTTTAAGAGGTAGGAAGTCAGAATAGGTGATAGTAGGTTTGCAGGGTGGGCCAATATTGATTGAAAATTATGGTATGTATTTCGGAAGAAAGGTGTTTCAGTATCGATTTGAGGAAGAGTGCAATAACTTGTATTTATCTTGTTAATTACCGATTATAGATGACATAAAGATTGTAAATTAGCTACGCTTTTGTTTACAAAATAATAATAATTGTTTTGTTAATTTTGTAGCACTCCAGAAGCTCACTGTCCCCGTTCTTTCGTTTGCACCGCAAAAATATTGAAAAAGGATTCCATAAGTTTACGGTGAGATGGAGGTGTAGGAGTTTCTCAGGTGATGTCAAAACAACCCAGTAGTAAACTTATTTATGTATAATATCAGTCGATTCATCTCCAAGATATCTTCATATGAAGTATTTGAGCAATTATGATATTGTGCCGATCAAGACATAAGATGTGTATGATTATATACTTATGCGCTTCTATATACGGCCTAATATTTAGTATGAAATACGTATAATACTTACAAAAAACTCTGAGATATTGAAGAGAAATACATATATTATGTTACACCATAGTTAAACAAATTGGTAAGCTCAAGGAGAAGGCAAAAACAGGTTGTCTCTAAAATGCTTGGCCAAGATTAAAAGCCATGTTCCCAATACTTTATTTTTAACGACCCAAAGTCTAAATCTTGAATGCAGGGTTGTCAATGGTAAGGACTGAATCCATAACCCGGTCCGATCTGATCCGTTAGTAAACGTTTATGACCAGTTTTTTAGATACATTAGGAAACCCGGTCTGTTAAGGTCTGTTCCTATAAACGAACGGATTGGATAAGGATTTACCTCAATCTGATCTGCTAAAGATCTGATCCGTTAAGGATACATATTACGGGTGCCAATATTATAATTATCTTCTAATAAAGAAGGTTAATTTGTCTCTATATTATTTAAAATAGTAACCCATGACCCAAAATAAAGTATTTTCTTTTCCGCTTGAACTAAGAGAGATTTTTTTCCCTTTTCTTTCTCTTTGCAACACCATAAAGGTCGAAGAAGAAAAGTGTGAACTTAAATTTAGGGTTTTGCTTAGAATTAGTAAACGTAAAAAAAATTTGATTTTTATATAACGATTCTTCAAGATTTCACCTTTTTAGAAACATCTTTTTTTTTTAAATGATCGATTCGGACCAGGTTATGATCGACCAAATTACTAACTAACAGATTAGGATCTACAATTTAATAGTTCTATAGGATTCGGATCGGTTAGGACCTAGGGTGTTTTTTAACGGATCGGACTATAATCATAGCAGATCCTAATTGAGTCCGGTCCTACTTGAATGACATGCACCAGCAAGATTAATGCATTTTAATGTTGCATATTTAAAATATATATTTCTTGGTAGGGTTTTGTTTTCCCTTTATAAAACCCTTCATAGATACTCTGAAACTATATCATTAAACCCTAGCTATCTAGTATCTCCCTAGCTAGCTATATGTTAACAAGCAAGTATTGATGTGGGGTGCAATCTTCTCAACAACCTCTTGGATACATTTGAACCAGATTTTGACAAGGACCCGAATGTATATGTAAGTGAGGTGACAATTATCATTCATGCATTTGATGCTAATCTGATTCACCTCATTGTAAATTGGTAATAAGGCACTGGATCATGATTCATGACCATGATAGCATACAAGTTTAGGGCACATCAATATATGTTTAAACATTGATAATGAAGCATCCATTGTACTTCCAAAACAATGAAATAAAAATGATCAAAAATACAAAAAAATTTAAGAGATAAGGTAGAATGATGAGGTCACAAGGTAGAGGTACACACTACACAGCTAGTATCTAAAGAAGAGAGTCTTGAACTGGTGAACTGAGTCTAGATGAGAAGAAACCAAGATGAAGTCACAAGGTAGGAGAAAAAAGAAGTACTATTAGGTAAGTTTACAGTGCTATAACAACAAATATAGGTGTCTAGAACTACTAGAGATTTTTATGACATGGGATTTCTGTGTTCAACTATCCCAAAATAGAGATTGAATCAACACAGTTCAAATGCCAGATTTGTGTAAATAAAGATATCATGATAGGTGGGTGTATGTGTTGCAGTCACTGCAAAACCCACACAAAGCTACTTAAGAAAGAGTACTACACATTACTATAAGTAGTTAAGAAAAGTGGTTTTGTTTCACCCTTTTTCATGATTCAAGTAAACACAATGACACAGTTGCATGTTGTTGTTGCTATCAGTAGTGTAAAGTTAAAGGAAGGAGAGGTGAATCTCTGAAACTATAATTACTTATCTCTTTTCTTTTGAAGTTTGAACTCTCACAAAACCCTCTCTCTCTCTCTCTCTCTCTCTCTTCTCTAGAGTCCTAAAACTACAGTACTTGAACCACTAGATAAATTTCAGAGTACCCAATAACTAAAAAGTGGGGTTGGAAGATAATAGTTTTTACAACTGTATAGTACAATGTAACACAGTTGTAAGAAGTTATTTAACTGTTGGCAGAAGGTGAGACTTGAGAGAGATAGTGAAGGACAAGTTTTTGATTTTGTGGAGATTTGGTTGCATTCATTTGGAGAAGAACCATAGAATAGATTTGCAAACACATAAAAGAGTATTTCACTATTACTATTACTAGTTTTACTATTTTGTGTGCATCTGCAACTGAGCCTTCCTTGTATAAGTTGTAAACTTGTACAAGATGTTGTTGTGGTGTGTCCCATCTCCATTCACGTGTATAGATTGTCCTTTTTAGGCAGGTCCAACGGTTCATGATCCTTTTCTCTAATTTGAACCCCATGCCCCATGGTGCAGCAATTGTACATATGCGTAAAAGATGTAATCATGATCTACCAAAAGTTTTATAACTGTCAAAATGTTAATCTGTGTGGGCTTGTGGGATTTGGGCTTCAAAAAGGTATGGGTTTGAGGCCAAGGTGACCCTTTTGCGCAAATGTACATCCTTGGATTAACTAAGGCACCACATGTCATGCATGCAGGCTAAGGCGACGTGGGTTCACAATTTGCCCTACTAATCCCTCGGGCACATGAGAACCCCTCAAATTCACATGCCAGATTTTCTTTAGAGGCAAGCAGGTTTTATATAGGGATCCGTAACCCTGAGTTTTTTAACCCACGACTCCTCTCTTGGTGAAGAATCACAACCACCACTTAACTAAGAGCTTAGCCGTACTTTGGTGGTGAATTGAACTCAGGATCTCTGCTTCTCGATGAGATTAACCTAGGTTAACTTCATGTTTATGGTAAATCCATATATTTTCAAGGTTGGCTCATTGATGTTGTGAAATATTAGGACCCCAAGAAGAAAACACAAGAATACAAGATGTTGCAGTGTTTGGATTATTGCTCTTCTTGCTCCGTACTCAAAAGCAACAGGTTTTTGATTGGTGGGCCTTATTAGCTCTCACACACTAACTCACACTCAAGGCTCCAACCCCACGGAGAGGAAGAATTATTTTCTTTTGGTTAACCATGGATACAAAGGTAGGAAGGAGACAAGATATTTCATCATATCTTTCAACAAACTATAGTATTTGTAATGTTGAGAACTGAGAAGTCATTACTCTTTCAGTAGTAGTGTATGTGTGTGGTCATATGGGGCTCTCAAGTCATACAAGTACTCCTTTGTCTCACAAAACCCCCCAGTTTGTGAATTTCTTGTAAGATTTTGTAGTAGGGCTACTGCTTGGAAAACTAAGAGGTCCTGAGATCAATTAGCACAAGCAATTTCCTGCAAACCCGGCCACAAAATAAACCGAAAATTTTCACCATAAACCAGCCATTTCTTTCTCTGCATTCCATGCACATTTTACTGAATGAAGGATACCAAAAGGGAGCATTTTACCATCTAGACATGAAGTCCTGTTGGAATTTTTTCAAAACTTATACCTCTTTTGAGCCTTGAACCCATGACCTCTTGGTCATCTATTTTATGTGACTCCTATACTATAGCCTAAAGTTTAGTCCCACATTGTTTATAAACAATAGAGGAACTAAACATATAAGGTAGTACCCATGTGACATGCGTGTAACATGTGACATAGAGAGAGTGTATAGTTGTGTGAGTGTGTGAGAGGATTTTATACTCTATACCGTTGGGCAAACTCTCTCTATAAAAACAACTCCTCACCACCTTCACACAGAACTCTTCTCTCTCTCTCTCTTGTACGGTTACCTGTGGTTGTCTGCTGCCGAAGTTCACAATCCAACGAACAGCAACTGCTCTTTATTGTTGCTGAAAACCTTCATTAAAGGGAAAGCTATACTTACAGGTTCATAAGACTTAACCTAATTATTTCAAACAAGTCCTGAATTTATAAACACTACTGAACCCACCAAACATTTTACACCAATGCATGGAATGATCTTCTAAATCATGTGGTATCCACTTCAGAAGCATTTTGTTTTTTCCTGTTAGAATGTACCATAATATGGAAACAAAACTCAAGCTGATTTGCCTAATTAGAAGCACTATGCATCTCCACCATCTGTATCACAATTTGAGCTATATGTATGTCAGCCCGAAATTTTTTCACATCATTCATGCCTTAGCTTTTGAATTCCCATTGGACGATTTAAAAATTCTGTCAACGAATGCATCTTCACAAAGTTCTCAAGTACCATCTTTGCTATATCCAATCAAAGCAGGTTTCTCTGTAATCAAACAATAGTGCTGCCTAAGTGTCCAATTAATTGCAGTTCACTAGGACAGAATCATAGAATCCTTGCACTTGCACACCATATTCCCTTCAACACCACTTCCATTTGAGCATAATCAAAACTAACCCATATATTGTTCTAGATGTCATAGTGCAATGGTACCTAAATGGGTAACATAAAGTAGAAAAATGGAACATAGGAAACGCTCTCATAAAATCTCACTGTGCCTTAAAATCCAGCTGAACTACCAGAGATAGGAATATTACCATTGCAGAATGCCCAGTAAGAGCATCATCAACTGGCTGGCTAAGTTAGTGAGTTACGTAGGCTTAAAATTAGGAGAAAAAATTTAAAAAAAAAATAAAAAAAAAATATATATATATATATGACATGTAGCCAGGGGTAGAAAATTGATCTTCTCCAAGGTGGGGTGGATGTCGGAGGATTTTTTTTTTAATTAAAAAGAAAAAACACGCCAATTGAATTGGGGCACAACTCTTTTATTTAATTTAATAATACGTTTTGTTTAGGAAAAAAAAATATTTGTTAATGTTTCACACATTGGGCCAACTAACAACCCTGTTCTAGTCAAGCTCGCTACAGATAGTCAGTGATTTTCTCAATAGGAGCGTTATTTGAGTGATGGCGATCCTGCAAAATGGATTTTTGGTTGATTTGGCTCGCTATCGTAACGATAACAAACCTGTTGTCCATACTCTAACAAGTAGATAAGTGATTTATGAATGATCTTGCATGATAAAAATCCATATAATATATTATTAAAGAGTGGATGGCACCAAAATAGAATAAACCTACTAGGAAACTCGATTTAAATATCAACATGTGGAGTCTAAGGGATGTATCCAGTAAGAACCTTATGTAACATGGACACTCCATATTCCAAAAAAAAATCATTGTCCAAACGTGTCGAACACTCAGACACACCGATACTCGTGTGGACACTCCAACGGACATTTTTTGTTTAATCATTAACTTTTTGACATAACTTTTAGAAAGTTTTCAATTCATATACATCTTATTCAACGCTATTAACTACTATCATTGTTTTATGTTTGTTATTAGTTGTAAATTAACCCATAAGTTATTATCGTACTTGTATATTCATAATACATTCATATATAATAAGACGTAATACAAGAAACATGATGAATGATACTAAAATTTTATGTATAAAGCCATGTCCGCGTTTTCATTTATTTTACAACCGCTGTGTCCGACACACGTACCCGTGTCAATGTTACATAGTTCAAAACTAATAAAATGAAGGATCCAACCAACATCATCATTTGGAGAACTAAAATACATGGAAGGCTAAGTTAGCCTGCAAGGAGAAGGGAAAATTCCCTACCCAAAATGAGCAGTTTCAATACCAATAAAGTGACCAAGATTCCCCAATTTCATTACATGAGCAGGCGCGTCCGAACTCCGCCTTCACCTTGGCAATGAAAACAATGCCATCATCAGCTATAATAATATCAATGACACTGTCGTCATGCCAAGGTTCCAAATATCAAACCGAGCCCATATATCAACTTTTACCAAATCCGACTTAATCCAAAATACAGGTGATATTTTGAAGATACTCTGGCCATTCTTCTGTAGTGCAAAAAATCCATGATATAAATATCATTAATATTTGCAATACCCACAAATATGTCCAGTAATCTGCCAAAAAATAACTTTCAGAAATTTAGGCATATGCTCAAATTATTATCCTGTGTCCCAAATTTCCAATGCATCAGCCAGTATATCGGCGGGATTTTGACTATTTCAAACCCCGTTTCAAGCATAAAAGAAATTTTTTTTGAGATGACAACGGACTTTCTTCCTGCTAGACTCATTTAAGGGAAGAACCTGTACACTAGGTGGTAATGAAAGCTCTCCCCTGCTACATGCAAACAGCATCCAGAGGACCAGTACAACGTGTTGGAAAGGAGGATGATCATAATCATATATAAGAGAAACTGGAGTAATTACATAGATAAGTAAAAGGACCTCAGCCATACATTACTGAACAATATAGGATACAATTTTTTATTTTTTTTATTTGTATATAGCAATATAGGATACAATCAATGAATAAAACACCAAGACACTTTTATTAAGCAACTAAACCCCATTTCTTAACTAAGAAACTCATCATGATTCATGACCATGTATGCATAGAAATGTAGTGCAGAACTAAGGTCAGACATTGATAATGGGGCACTCTTTTGTACTTCCAAAATATAGAGAAGAAAAAGACATTAGACATGAGATAATTTAAGATGTAATAAGGACTAATGAGTAGGGGAAGAGAGTACTGTTAGGTAGGCTTATAGTGCTCTACTGATATATCAACATATATAAGTATTTAGAACTACTGGAGATTTTTATGGCATGGGATTTCCATGTTCCACTTTCCCAAAATAGATATTGAATCAACTTAGTTCAAATGCTAGATTTTTAGAAGAGTACTTCTTAAAACTCAAAACTATATATAATTAATAAAAATGATTTTGTTTTCACTCTTTTCCATGACCCAAGTAAACACAAGATGATACAGTTGTTAGTAGTGAAAAGTTCAAGGAAGAGAGGTGTATCTCTGAAACTAAAATTGCTTCTATTTTGAAGTTTGAACTCCCCCAGTAAACAATCTCCCTATCTTTCTAGACAACAGTAGTTCAAACTTCAAATAATAGATAATTTCATAGTACCCAATAGGAGCCAAGAAGATAAAAAGGGGGTTGAAAGAGGTCGCAATGTTGCATTGATTTGGAGAAGAGACATATAGCTCTACAAGCTCACTAAGGGCATTGCATTATTACTAATGTGTGCAATTGGAAGTGACTCCTTCAAATTAGTATAGGTTGTTGTGTCCAGCTTCATCCACACGCAAGCAAGGCTGTGGAAAGCAAACAAGGCTCGTCCACATTCAACAAGCCATGACCCTTTCCTCCAATTTGTACACCCCCAGAATAAGAACTGTACAATGAGGTAAACGATAATATTATGACCTTCCAAAAGTTTTATAACACACAAAATGTTAATTTGGGATTTAAGATCTCGCCCGGATTTATGTTGTTGTAAAAGAAATTTAGATTTACAGGGTCCCAAGAACAGAACAAAACATGATAAGATGCAGGATATTGATTGTGGATTACTGCTGCTACCCCTTAGACAATAAATGAGGTTAATTGGACCTTACAGCTCACTCACTCACACAGAGACCCACGGACAGCGAGACAATGAAAAGAAGATGTATTCTTTTGGCTAACAGTGAAAAACATGAATACAAAGGTCGGAAGGAGACAAAGATCTCTGCTTCACCAGTAGAAGATTTCATGCCTTGGCATATTTCATGTCTTCTAACAAACTAATATATGATACTGAGAAGTGAGAATTCACTATTCTTCAGTAGTAGTGTAATCAAATGGGGTCTCGACCTACAGGAATATAAGTACTCCTTTGTCCCATACCATCGTGGTTCAGAAAAATCTCCAGTTTGTGTATAATCTTGAGGAAGTGTAAAAATAATAATGACGGTAATACCGTAAACTCTTCGAAAGCACAAGAACCAGCTGGTGAAACTGCAAAAAAACAGCCAAAAAAAATGCTTCAAGCACCCTTTTCGGCATAAACAAACCATTCCTTTAATTATTCCTTGCAAAGCTCTTCTCGCATGAATCGTAAGTCCTAAACATAAAGCTTAATGTCACGAATGAAAGCTACCGAAAGGGAAAAGATTACTAAAAGAATAGTTGCAAAGAGAAGGTTAGAAATGGAGACTGAGGATAAAAGAACTTGAAAAGAGAACCAAATAGAATCTACCAAAAGAGAAACTGTGTGCAGCGACTATACGCTACGAAGGATATATTTACCATCTAGACATGAAGTCCTGAACTTATAAACTACTGCAGCCACCACACATTTTACACCAAGATCTGAGGTCTACAATAATACCCTAAATCATTTCTTATCCAGTTGAAAAGATTTTATCTTGGCTAACAATGAGAACTCACTTACCAGTAGAGGATTTCATACCTTGGCATACTTCATCATGTCTTTCAGGAAACTACAGTGTGATATTGAGAACTCACTCTTTAGTAGTAGTGGGTCATGCGGGGATCTAAACCTGTGCCATTTGAGTATTCCTCTGTCCCATGCCATGTTCCACAACACTGGTTCACTGAGCTTTATAATAATTCTTGAGGTTACAGCAATTAAAACTGTGATCGCAAATACCACCGGTTAAACAAATCCCTAATTTATGCAGATTTGGAGGGGGATATATAACAAAAATGGGTATATGAGGGAAATCAGGCGGTATTACACAGTAAATTGGCCAAACTCGGCTAGTTATGCGCTAGATCAACAACCTCTGATGTCTCAAATTCCCCTAAACCATGTCGTATCCCATTGTTGAATCTTTCCTTTCAGTTATAATGCTCCACGATAAGGGAAGGATGATAACATCTCAAGCGTCTGTTGTAGTAATTCTTCTCCTAATCTTCGTCTAACCACACCTCTTCCTTTACTTCTGTATTCAAATTTTAAGTAATTTCTGCCATGTATTTTGTTAATTTTTGGAAAATGAGCTTTAATTAAAAAAAAAGGAAATAAACAAAACAAGGTGGGCAAAACTCTACTTCCTCAAGCCTCAAGGGCACAAGGGAAGGTAGAGAGCCTTGACACCCAAAAAAAATAGAAAGATTACATTCTTTTTTGTACCCTAAAGTAGATTTTACCACAAGAATCCTCATTGATGATTCTTTTCAGGTCAAAAGTAAAGGCATCAGGATGAATCTCCTCATAGCCAATCTCAGACAGGAGATCTGCAAGCTTGTCAGGAGCACGATTGATCTCCCTATACTTGTGGCCCATGCCAAGAAAAACTCAAGCTGGGCAGCTTTCCTTTTGATGTTCCTACCCAGCTTTATTATGCTCCAAGGAGAACCATATTAGTCTTGATCATACTCACAACAGATTTAGAATCACACCCCTACTTCAACTCTTGTAAGACAATGAACAATAGCGAAATCCAGACCTTTCAATTGCTTGAAGCTCATGAACAGTAAATGTATTAGGAGGAACTCTTCCAGAGCAAACAAGCCATGCCCTCACTATCTCTTATAATAGCACCATACCCACCCAAATTGGTCAAAAATTCATCAGTGTTGAGAATTACATTGTTGACAGCAGGTTCTTTTCCAAATACACCTCATAATCCTGGCAGTAATTCACTTCACTTGAAGGTTCCACTTATCAACTAATAATCTGTTCTCGGCACTATCAATAAGCCCAGGAACATCAAATCTGAGTTTCAGTTTACTTGTAGTGAAATTTTCATTAGTATGACAAAGTGAATAGTAGCAGTTCAAAAAATTTAGCATTTCTTTCACCCCAGATGGTATAAACATAACAATTCAAGACTAGTTTAAAATGTTGCCTTTGAGCATAGTACCTTTAGTGTACTGCAAGCACCACTTAACCTCTTAACTGCAGTTGCCCATAGTTCTGTTGATGTTCATAGAACTCAACGACACTTGCCACACCTGCTTAGAGAGAACATGCAAAAAAACAAGTGCTCTTCACACTCACAAGCAGACCAGCAGAGCACACAAACGGATCTCTCCACTATATTTCAAGCAGTTAATTTGTTTGGAATTTTCAAAACTCTTATAAACAGCAAGTCAAGAAACTGTGTCTGGGGACATTGCCTTTAAACCATACAAGAGAGTGCTAGTAGACAGTAGGGTTAACATGTCTCGGGCGCTCATAACAATTCCTCAAGGTATAGTTCCCAGAGGGAGTATTTGCCCAAATGGCTTGATTACGGCTTTCTTCACCAATCTCAATTTCATACCAGTTGATACCTGGCATTGACAGGAGTCCATCTACCCTCAAAAAATTATTGGAAACAGGGGCATCCAAATTAAGGGTGGTATTATAACGAAAATGATTCTCAAATTTATCAATCGGAATACCTCCATGATACCAGGGATCATGACAAAAACTGGTGTCCATCCCTGTCCCAATGGAGATAGTTATCATTATAGCAGTAAGGGTTTAGCTCTGAGCAAGTTTCTCCAAATCCAGGAGCAGTCAACTGGACAACTAAGTGTCCAGAAATTCTGATGTTTAATGAGATTTGTTTGAATCCATCTAGTCCACAAAGACTCACTCTTAGACTACATTTCATACATGCCTGATAGTAGCAGCAGTATCCCTAACTCACCCTCTCTAAAAGGATGACAAAAACTAGCCTAAACTGACCGTAGTAGACTTATTACCCAAGTCAGTACCAGACTACAAAAATCTTCTACAAATTCCAGTGAGGGTTTTAATGGCTGACTCTGATAGAGGTTATCTACCAGAGGAAGGCAATCCCTCTCCCTCAACCTAGTAGTTACTAAAGAGGCAAGGTTGGAAGGTCCAACTGGTAATCCCAGGAACATAGACAATATCACTTGTCACTTGAGCTTTAACTCCAGAAAAGAAACCTTTACTCTTATCCTGATTGGCATGAAGACCATAGAAGTTGGAGAAAAACTCAAGAGCATTGACACGGGAGCTAGCAGAGCTAACCTTTCCCTTCATGAAGACAATTAAATTATCAGCAAAACAAAGATGAAAGATTTGTGGACTAATAAATCTAGATGAAGCTGGAAGAACTCAAGTTCCACTTGTCTGCTAAGAGCTCTAGAAAATATTTCCATCACAAGCACAAAAAGCTCTAGAAAATATTTCTATCAAAAGCACAAAAACATAAGAAGACATGGGGTCCCCTTGTCTAAAACCTCTCTTACCCTTAAAGTAACCCTTGAGAGAACCATTGATAGCAATAGAGAATTTGAGAGTAGTAATACACTCCATAATCCAATCACTCATAACAGTAGGGAAAGTAAAATTAGTAAGAGTAGCTTCAATGGCTCTATAGTTGACCATATCATAAGCTTTTCTTAAGTCAATTTATGTCATGCATGCTACACCCTAAATCAACGACCCTCTATCTATCTCTAATCCAACTCCAGTATATTAAGAATTTTATAACTCAGTCAACTCTGATATAGGCATGGTTCGAAAACTCTGACCAACTCGGACGAGTTGCTTCGGGATCGATATGGTCCGGTCCTAGTTTGGCTGAAAAATCGGAAAAACTGTGACTCGGGACAACCAACTCGAGCGAGTTTTCGTGAGTTGTCTCGGATCGGATCGGTGGATCGTTAATATTTTTAAATATTGATTTTAATTATTTTAGGTTATTTGATACGATAAAAGTGTATGAATGACAAAAGGTGATATGACAAAAGCAATGGCTATAGTACTCTCTTTTAGTTTTTACCTCAATTATATCAATGATGCATATAGACTTCAATAATGGGTACAACATGAAGGAAGTGATAATAGCAGCTAGCGCGGAAGAGCTGGCAATAGCCAACACATAGGAGTTGGTACTAGTCAGAACATATGAGTTCTAAGTAGTCAGCAAATAAGGGGAATAACTAGTTCTCCTAGCCCTAGTGGAGTCGGTACTAATAACATGGACAGAGATGGGTGCCAGGATGACAATCAAGCTGATATCGGCTTGAACAATATTACCATAACGCAAGACACGTATCATGGATCTAGAAGAGGTGGTCACGTTACGGGTGGTTATGAATGGCAAAGAAATAGAATTGGAAACTTAACATATATTCTAAGTGAGGATGATGAAGATGAAACCCAAGTAACAAGAGTAAATGATATCGATATTGGGCTTCAGATGATGACTATTGGTGATTATGGAGTCAATCAGGACGGTTCAATGTCTTCTTAGGGTCAGTCTAGGCAACACGGATTTTCTGATACGTAAGGACAATATGTTGTGCCTGTTGATTCTCAAGGGAGGACTATGTATGGATCTTATCATACTACGGCTCTTACGGGAAGTCCGTAATACAACATGGGCAATACGGTACTAGTACTACTTATCAATAGGGTGATACTTTTTCCTCTTCGATTCCTCGAGACTGCTATTCTGAATCTTGCAACAATTGGAGATTGCATCCTTATCATCGAGGCCCATAATGATTTTTGGTTAAGCAAATGAGTAATCTAATCATCTAGTTGTTTTCTTATGAAGCCCGTATTTTTAGTATTGTGGTGTGGTGTGGTGTGATGTGGTATGTTTGTATCATTTGTGTTTAAGTATATGAAGTATCTTTGTATTTGTATCTTTAATGTAGAGTGTACTTTGTATCTTTGGTATGGAATGTGGATTGTACTAGACCAAGTCTACTATTGTATTTGGATTGATTATTTGATCTATAAAAAGAACAAAGAACAAAGAACAACTTAAGATACATATACCATATTTTATGTTGAAAAAATACCAATTCGGACCAACTCAAGGACGGATCGCCCGATCCAACTCGGACGGTCCAACTCGGGATCGGCAGTGGGCAATCCAAGTCCCGAGTCCGAATTTTTAAACCATGGATGCAGGTGATGAAGAAGATAAGTCTTCAGCAAGTGCTTTCCTCTAAATGACAAAATCCGAAAAAAGGAGAAGAGCACCAATGTAAGAAGATAAAGCTTCTTGAGTTTATTCAATCCTATATTATACTCTGCACTAAAACCAGACTATTAGGAATCTCATGAAGGAATAAGGGATAAGGAAAGCTTAGGCGTCAGATCATGAATATATATTAGAATCAAAGACAAGGGCCGTCATCAAAATAACATTTTTGTCGAACGTAAATGTCCAAAATATCCTAAGAAATGGTTCATGGAATGCAAGGGGAGCTTTGTATGTATTAGAGTCCACATAGTTAACAACTGAAGCTTGGAAATTTTCAAACACCATTTGGAGATATTAATCAGGTATGGTTCAAATATGAACAGCTTGAGATATTTTGTTCATAGGCCACCAGGAGGAGTAGAGTAACGAGTCTAGTAAACCCCCCTCATGATCGACAAACCCCATCATCATCAACCCAGGTTTTGATAAAAGGAATAGAAAAGTTAATCGCCACAGAATAGTTAATCACCTATACAAACTCCTTGTAGCGACCCGTATTTTTAGCTCGTGCTCGTGATGCCTTTTTATGTATTGTCTATGTTTGCTTAGGTTACTCCCTGTCTCATAGAATCCCAGCTTTTTAAAGCCTTCTGCTTTCAACTTGAAACCCAACGTGAAGAGTCTTGGAGAATTAATAGTGCCTCATTCTTCTCCAACTCCCCTAATACTTCTCCCAATAACCAGCCACACTTTACCCATTTCTTCTCTCCTCTCCTTGCTGCAAATACCAAGTCGTACTAGCCTTGGAAGCTCTACTTCTCGGCTTGTAAAGTCCTGCACCCAAATATCTTTAACTTGCAAAACCTTCACCTTTATTTTGGATTAATCCTTTCTCCTCCATTGTTAATTCTAGATAGAGAGAGCCACAAACAACATCATACTCGCCGATTTATTGGAGTTGTGATTGGGCGAGGATTATTCGTCGAAAAAGCCTTATGGATCGATGCTTGTATAGCTTCATGGAGTAATCCCCTTTCTTCTATTCGAAATTCAGATTAAACCTCAGACAAGTGCTTTTATCCATGATTATTCTTGATTTGACCTAGATAATTCATGAATCTTGACCGTGATATTAAATTGATTTGCAGTCGTACTCAGGTTTATAATGATTGTCTATATACAATTTTTAACTAGGAATAAGTTAGGGTGTAAGAGATTCCTTTTATAGCTGTACAGAACTTCAATTCATTTAGTTGATGTTGATCATATGAGGATATTATTATGTATACATGTACTAGATGTTGGGGACTAATCTAACTGTTACAATGGATAGTAGTTGATTAATCATGTCATAGTTATGAGTATGCTTAACGTTTGAGATGTATACAGTAGGTATGAGATCAGATGGTTAACAAAGTTGTAGTTCCTTATGAATTTCATACAATATATACAAAGCATGTCTAAGATTCATTGGACCAGGAGATGTACCTATGGGCACTGCTTGTAAACTATCTATAGTTGTTGAGCCTATGTAGTTGATAATGGCAGAAGGTACCCGCTAATGGCTTTAGTATTTCTGCGTCATCTTTTCATTGAAATTTCATAGACAGTAGAGTTGGGGTTTAGACAATGGTGATAAATATTGATAAAGGATATGTTAGGTTATGTTAACTTGGAGCTTTGGTGTAACGACTAGTTGATGGGTTTCTTTCATACTTTGATTTTCTTCACATACTCAGAAACTCTTGGCTTCTTAGAATTCTTTTAACCCGGTATTATGTTATGATTTTGACACTAAGCAAGCTTAGGATAGTGACAAGTTGAGCCATACATTGTAAATTTAGATTGACAGACGAAAAAGCTATGGTTGGGTTAGGAATTACATGGTGGACCTTGTGATTGTTGTCTCGTTGTTTCGAAGTGTTACACAAAGAGCTTATGGACATTTGTTTGGTTTGAGGCAGATACAAAATCCCATTAAGATGGTATGTTTTGGCTAACGATATGGGTTGTGATGCATACTAGTAGCTTATATTAAAATCTATAGGAGAAGTAGTTCTCTAGGTGTTTTCTTTGCTAGATATTACATTAGTAATAATAAGAATTCTCGAGACATCAATTATGTCCATTTTGGACAAGGCGACCTAGTGTTTGTACATAGTACTCATTGTAAGATTTGTATTCTAAGGCGCGAGTGGAGTAAGAGAGTTCTTTATCTCAATTGGACATTAGGTGTGAGTCTTTTATTCTAAGAGTAAATTTAGATGATTCTTCAGTATGTCTTTTGTGACAGTTGATCCTAACTAGGAGTTCTCATGATTCAGTAGTCGCGACTTAGATTCGCTGTCAGGTTTAGGACTTTCATTCGACATAGTCATATTGACAGATAGATTATTGGATGTTGAAGCTTTACTTCATTTGATAGAGTCCTCACTTGTTATTAAAGTAAGGGTAGATAGATCATCTGGTTATAAGAGCGGTAGGTTTCTTGATATAGTCCCAGATGTTGATTAGGCAGGGGAAGACAAATCATTTGATTCTTCTAGGATTCAAACTTCTTCATTTCCATTCTGTTGGGCGACTTTGAGTTAATGTACACAGTAGGGCTATGTTGTTACGGTCCTTGGGTTCGAATCCCTAAACAAAATATTCGGTTACTGCTAGTCAGTGTTCCAGGATTGCAAGCCCCCAAAATTATATCTCAGTTACATATCAGCTGCATGCTTCGCGAGCATCCCGTGGACTTAGATCCCTAAAAGTAAAATTAAATCAGGCTTTAGACGTGTAGGCTGAAACTCCTTGAACAACCTGATCAGGTGCATTACCCGCTAATTCCTTGCTCAATAAAAAGGAATCTGTCAATCCCTGGCTCGACAATAAGGGATATGTTTCTGTTAATTACATAAGGGTGCGAGAGTGTGGTCCCACTGAATTAAAAGTGACCCTGTGTACTTGACTTCCAAATTCTTTTTCCACATCTACCGTACTTCTTAGGTCGTAGTAGTTAGATCTAAGTTTAGCCTATCATTGTTACCGTATTGGGATTTCTAGTTTTACTTAGATTGCCTTATTTAGAACTCGTAGCTTAGTTGATCTTCTTATATACTTCCGCCGGGTTCTTCATGTCTCTTTTCTGTGATTATCTTGGTCTATCATGTCTTATGACCTTGAATATTTGTACTTGTTGGGCGTTGCTTGCTGACGCCTTGCGCATATACTTTTTCAGGTGAATGGTTGCAGCAGGGATGCTAGTAGTTGGAGCAAGCTGGACTTGCATGTTTTGGAGTTCTTGACATACTTGTGGTATTATTTCTGATTATATCTCTTTTTATATTATTCTTCCGCTGTGTAGTTTCTTAGTGTTGTAGATGTATTTACGATTTGTTTTAAATTGTAGTATGTCTTTTGGGGGTTCATCTTCAGGATGCCCGACGTTACACCTCAGAATTCGCATTCTTAATAGTTTATTAAGAAGCCAATTATGGGGGCGTGACACTCCTCATAAAATCGTATCAAAGAACCTGAAAGGCGAAGAGCTCTATACACCAACAATGGCGGATCACATATGCAACGGTCAACAATGATCCAATGGTGTATTACAATATACCAGTATCAACGTCGGAGAAGTATCAGGAATTAAAATTACAGACCAAGACCAGATAGTAATGATCAAAGTTGATTGTCATGTGAGGAGTTCTTGAGAAGAATTCAAATCAAAGTGATCTGCAGACTTCATTCCAAACATACTCTTAAATACTTCAAAACAAGCGTGTGGTGATGTCAATGGTCAGGAGCTTGCAATCAAATGCAGTAGAAGAAATAAGTGCAGATCAATATAAATCCTCTAATTCTTGGATGATGCATTATTTAAAACATAAATGAAAAATAAGTCGTTCCCTTACAATATTCGGGGCAAACAGATGGACCAGTAGATTACTAGAACCAAATTAAAAAATGTGAAACGGTTCAAAGAGGTACTATAGATCCAGCACAGTTAGAGGCGTATCAACTTAGTTCACATCAGGATGAACCTGGGTACCCTGCAGTTGCATGAAGTAATGTGTAGATACCACCGTGCCACCTTCAATACAGTCCCATAGTGTGTCCGGCCTCAACAGTTTTCCTCTCTGCTAATCAACAACCAAGAACAGTTTTCATCTATGGAAAACCCTTAAGATGCGCCTTTAGAAAGCAGTGGCCATGCGATATATGTAACTAGTATCTCACCCTAATGCGACTATTCCCACACTGCCACACCCATAACATGGCTAGAGATGGTCTATTATAATCCACTACTCTCCCCTATAACTTCCCAGACCTTGACAACTTCCCTCATCCTTTACATGAAACTCCTCCTTCAGAGTCTTGTATCAAGTCTCTTCCCTCTGATTTCCTGTATGGTTCTGAGTACACCGTTCCTGAGACAATAGAATCCTTCAAACCGGACATTATGAAAGAACTGAGTCAGGACATCCACAAGCTTTGGCCGACAATAGGTGGCTTTTATGGTGGGGCTTTTTTGAGCATGGGATACATGAGAAAAGTTAAAAGGTAGATTTTGTGTATGAAAGAACTGAGCCAAGACACCCCTATTTCTTTTAAATAAACACCATCACTAAGTTATCATTTCTTTAAATATGCCATCACTAAGTCACACCCTCCACATAACTACCGACATTATACTTTTGTGCATGAGATAGCCAAGAAATGTTAAAGACAGATTTTGTGGAACATTATAAAAGAACTGAGTCGGGGCATCCACAAGCTCTGGACGACAATAGGTGGCTTTTATGATGAGGTTTTCTTATGCATAGGATACATGAGAAAAGTCAAAAGTGTAGATTTTGTGTATGAAAGAACTGAGCCAAGACATCCCCAAACAGTAGTCAGCAATAGCCAAGACACCCCCATTTCTTTAAATATACACCATCACTAAGTTACACCCTCCACATAGCTATCGACATTATACTTTTGTGCATGGGATAGCCAAGCAATGTTAAAGGCATATTTTGTGGAACATTATGAATGAACTCAGTCAGGACATCCACAAGCTCTGGGCAACAATAGGTGGTTTTATGGTGTGTTTTTTTGTGCATGGGATACATGAGAAAAGTCAAAAGATAAATTTTGTATATGAAAGAACTGAGCCAAGACATCCCCAAGCAGTGGTCAACGATAGAAGACCCTGGGAGAAGAAAGGTGGTATAAAAAGGTTAGATTAGTGTACAAGCATAATTCCAGAAACCAACCCCAACACAGCATGTGTCATCCAACCACATCCATAATGGCCTCGACTATACGTGCACAAGATGGACCCATGTCGGCTCAGCTAGAGCATACATGGTTTCCTAGAGCAAGGACTTTATGACACATGGGCCGATCGGCCTCACAAACAATACCCTGAGCAGATTGGCTTACCTCCGTTCACACCCAAATAACCCAACTGCTACACAAAATCAAGGACTCCCTAGTAACAGTTCATTGAACCACCCAAGTCGTCCTAGGTATAATCTAAAGGAAAAATCCTAGCTGTCAACTTCTTTTTTTATCTGCCTCTTCTTATTGGATATCATTACTTAGTTGAGCATTGGAGATGGTCATAGATAAAAGGCCATCGTATTTTGTTAAAGCTTCATCAAAGTTATTGAGATGCAATAGATCTGAAAGCAGTTCAAAACATTCTTCTTGTGGGGAAAACCTCCCTACGATTAGCTAGCCTTGAAGACCTTTTCTTTTCAGCTGATTTAATAGACCTTGGACGGATTAATCTGAACACTGGTACATAACTACCTGAAGATATTCAAATGGGGAATAACAGAGATTGAAATTGAGATATGGAATGATAATTAACTAGTTGTGAATAAATAGAACAAAAGGATACATGTCCCACGTGTCTATTTACATGATGAGCAAACCCCTATTTTAAGTCATTTGAGAGTGAAGTATGATCCATAACAGACCATCAACGTAAGCTAAACCCATATTATCTCGTGGGATTAATACCTTCAGAGTTTAATAACAGGGGTGAATAACAGGCTTGGCCAATTTGAAAAAACAAGAGGTCCTGGGATCAATTTCCATCACAAGCAGCTTACCCTTCAACAATAACAACAACAACAACAAAAAGGAATCACAGGGACTTCATTGATTGAATGAAGAAAAGAGTATGATTAACTAAGCGGATTGAGTTGTTCCAGGGGCTGGAAAACGACTGTGTACCCCCAAATCCATCGATGATTTGATGTACATCCACAGTGAGGAAGTTGACTTAGAATCATTTAAAAAGAGAGGAGATCTGAGTACAGTCAAAGTACTCAATGGTGGATTGGTGGGACGCAGAGAATGCACAGTCCGAATAGCTTCTTGGAAATTTCATTAGTTAGACTGGATTTCTTGAAAGATGACTTTATGGCACCTACGATAAAATCTTTTTCATGAGACATTGTTTGTTTAGCTCCAATAAAACTTTTGCACCCCTTCTCCCGAAAGATGTAGTAAAGAATATTGTCGGCTTTGTACCCATCGCCATATTGGTAACATTAGAAATTTTGGCATCATAGCTCAAATCTTGTGTTAGTGGGTATGAAGGCCAAGCAGAAAGTCAAGTGGAAGAACTTGCCAGAAGCAAGCTGGAAGCACCAGAATTCGCCTCTCCAGCAGACCAAGAGGACAAGGATCCAGGAAGACGTCAACGAGGAAGTCTCCAAACTAAGTGGGAGAGAGTGTCACTCCTCGAGAAATGTGGCATTGCCTCAAGTTGTGTGTCAAGTCTTTTTGTGCAAGCGGGTAGTTGCGTGTCATTGCTCATTCATGATAGAAATACATAGTTTAGTAGGTATGATGGCCACTTATGGTAGCTAGCCATTCGAAAAGAAGGATGTGCTGATCGTGTCAGCTAAAACTTTTTGCGCAACTTACTTTTTGTCATGAGTTTTAGTAACATTGTGAGTGAATGAATCCATAAATAGGTGTTGCCCATCTCTTACCCTATCTTGGTTAGGGAATATCAACCCAATTTTAGCAAAAGCTCTAGAGGATAAACACAAGGCAAATTGCTCTTTTAATTTCTGCTTATGGTCGTTACTGAAGCCTCAAGTAACACAAATTTATAGGTATGAGTCGAAAACTCGCTGTTGTGCCATACACTGCTACAAGACTAGAAGGTCTAGAAGGGACACAAATTTATAGGTGTGAGTCGAAAACTCGAGTAACACAAATTTCTGCTATAAGGGACCTTAAGGGCAGTAAAGTTTTTTTGATCTTCTAGGCTAGAAAGTCTAGAAGCATTATTGGTTGCCAGAATCATCCAAGGAGGGAATTTTCTTCAATAAGATTTCAATTTCCTAGCTAACGTTCTAGTTTTGGAGATTTCAAATTTACCAATTACCTCAACCTGGAGCTTTCATTTTTCCAGTATTTGTTTCCTCCAAATAAAATACTTTTTTTGAATGGTGAATCTCTTAAAATTCATACACCTTACCCGAAAAGAACTCCGGATTTCCCAAAATTTCTAATGTGTTCAGTACATGATTGCATACTTTGCATACTAAAAGAATAAACGTTAAGAAAGAAAAGTAGGACAACCAAGAGCTAAAATCTATGCATAGAAAAGACAATATTTTGCATTGTCTTTTCAATTAGATCAATGATCTAATATATGGAGACAGATTAATCTCAGTTTTTAAATAGCTAGTTCAAGATACTCAAATGGGGCCTTAACAGAGATCGGAAGTGAGATATGGAATGTTCAATGGCAACTAATTATGAATAAATAGTGTAAAATAAGTTATATGAGCGATCAAATATAATTATTGACAGACCATCAATGTCAACAATCTTAAATGAGTTCATTCGTATAGTGCCTTGGGATTAGTTATTATAGTTGTTTAACTTTCCAAATCTTATAATAGTAATAGATGGTGAGAAGGCATTTTCTTTGTAATATTTTCACATATATTTAGAACAATATATATAACAGAAACCATAAAGAGATTACAGATAACACCTTACACAAATGCAATTAATCGTATATTATTTTGATTCAAAAGTAACACATACAGGAAGGACATTTCCTTCAACGTTTATATATAACAAGGAGAAAAGCAGGTATTCAACTTACAAGTTAAAACACTGACTTCTCATCAACAGATTGCAATCTCATCTCTACCAGCCGAGCACTAAATTCCCCATCGCTAACCTTCAACATCTCCGACAAAAAAAGTGACAATCCATGTTTAACTAATAAACAATGTCGCGGCTTTATCTTCCCCTCCAAACTAAACGAAAAATACTGCGGAAACCTCTTCAACTCCCTCACATCCCCCTTCATCTCATTCAAGAAATACTCCACTTTTGGCCGAAAATTATTCGATATACTAAACGTCAACAACCCCGGCGACCTCAAAACCATCTTCGTCGCATCTTTATACGAAAACCCCAAACTCCTAATATAATCAATCTTAGGCAACAATGTACCCTCCACACTCGACACTAAAAGCAACGTTGTCTGACAAGTAATCTTATGCGCCCCCACAAACCCCAATCTCCTTAGAAAAAACAATGTCGGTATCAACTGATCCTCCACATCACAAACCAACAATCTGGGGCACCTACTAATACATTTCCGAATATCACGGTACGGTACCTCAACATCATTCAACAAGAAATCAAACACTGGGTATATATCAGTGTGGATATCACAAGTTAGGAGGTGTGGGTACATACCGAAAATGCGCTTAATATCCGATTGCTCGATACCCATTGCGTATAAGCATTGTATGACTGATTTGATGGCGTCGAGAGGGGTGGACCGCAAATTGGGGTTTTTTGTAAGGGATTTCGACGAATCGATTTTGAGGTTTTCGAGGAAGAGAAGCTTTTGACGAAAGAGGAGGCCTGTATCGGAGGAGTAGAGAGTGGTGGGGAGAGGGGGGGAGTGGGAGATTGTTGTTAGAGGAGTGAAGCCTTGGAGAAGGTGAGAAGATCTTCCCAAGGTTGGGTCAATATTGGAGTTAGAGTTAGGGTTAGGGTTAGGGTTTGGGTTGATATTGATTTGGGGTTTTGAGATTGGGGTTTTGGAGAAGTGGGGAATTAGTGTTTGAGGGGGGATTTGGAGACGAATTATCATCTTCAAGATATCATTCTAAGAGAGGAGAGGATAAGCCAACGAATTTTCCCTCCAAATATATAATCTACTGTGTTCTTCTTCAGTAGTGAATCTAATTAATTCTAGTTCTAGTCCAATGATATGCTCCGACCTCACCCGGTTCGGAGGATTACACTGCCGGCTACCCTTTCTTCAGGGACTCGGGCCAATTCAGATTGCTACGGGGGTTTAAAAATGAATCACTGGCAGCGAGGTCAAAATGATCATTGGAACTTGGGATACATGATCTATATCTTTCTCTTTTCTCCTTATAGCATCTGCAACATCAACTCCGCTACTCTTATTCCCAATCTAAAGATTCATACCAAAAACAACCCCAACAACTCCAAACTTCGAATTTGGAGTTGGAGTTGGAGTCTCGTCTGAAAGCTCAGATATAAAGTGATTAAGCGGATCTCTCACTCTAAAATCATAGTTGAACGTTTGGGTATTGTTTCAAAAAACATCTCACCAACTTTTAAAACCTTCTTTTTTTTCTTTTTTTCTCGCCAGACGTCGTTTGAAAAAGAGTCTAGCTTCCTTTCAAATAAAAATTTGATAAAACTGTTGGAGCAAATAGTCAAGCTCCGACTCCATATTTGGAGTATGACCTAGAATACGAATCTTGACTATTGAAAATGATCATACAAATCAAACATGTACTTTGGTCATGGGTATCAACTCTTCATTTTATTTTATTTTTTTGACAAACAGGGCTTGGTCAGTTGGTAGGTCTAACAAATAGGTTCAAATCAATGCCTATCTCAAATAGCTCACTTTTTTAGAACAAATCAACTTTTTTTGCTTTCAGGGCATTCAATTCCTTGGAATTAGGGCAATTGAACTACAGTTTAACGACGATGATCGTCGAGAAGGGACAAATTAATCAATCTATTTAGGCCAATGACATGGTACTTATATTTTTGATACGGAAAGTGAGATTATTGATTACTACAGAAGCAGAGTTGCAATTGGATTTTCCCTCCCTAGAACGAAGTGATGAAGACGGAGAACAAACTTCTTGTAATAGAATTAAAATGGTTTCTCCCAACTACACGATTAATTGGTGTGACTTGATAAACATATCAAAACAACTGTAAAACACAACCCTACTAGAAATACTGTGACAAAAACCATTAAAAAAGAGATATGTTACTTAACTTTAATAAGAAAAAATCCTTTCGATATCACTACCCCTAATCCCCTCGAAGATTTCATATTTGATGCGTCTATGATTGACCTTGGTTTTTCTAGGGTATTTTTTACCTGGTATAACAAAAGAAAAGGATCTGAGCTCACTAAGAAGAGACTTGATCACGCTTTGGCCTCACCCTCATGGAGAACATGCTTCGCTAAAGCTCGTATTATTAATTTGCCTATTATTGGTTCTTATCATGGTCCCGTCCTCCTTGACACTAACCCAACTTTTGAAAATCATCCTAAGCAATTCGACTTTCAATCCCTTTGGTTTAAACATCCCAATTGTCATGACATCGTCAAAAAAGCATGGATCAAGAGCACAAAAGGTTCTAGGCAGCTAAAGTTATGCCAAAAACTTTGAAATACCAATGAAGACCTCGTTGCTGGAATAAACAAGTGTTCGGGTTTATCTCTAACAAAATCTAATGTCTTAGAGAAGGCATCATTCCTTATAGATGGAATCCCTATCTAACATGAATGATTTTAAAGAACTTGAGCCTCAGAATGAGCTTGAGAATACTCTTAATCAAGAAAAGATTCCCTGGAGAGACATATCCAGAGAAGCTTAGCTTAAATAAGGTAACCGGAGCACCAAAAATTTCTACCTGTCCACTATCTGTCGTAGGAAGAAGAACATTATTGCCAAAATCTGCAATATTAAAGACGACTGGACCAAGGGGAGTATTGGCATCGGTGATGCTGTTGTTGATTTCTTTAAGAATATTCTTTCCTCTTCCAATCTGACTCTTAAAGTTGATGATCTTAATCTCTTTAAGAAAGCTATTTCGTATGAAGAAACATCGAGCTCACGAGAGACTATTCTATAGAAGAAGTTAAAGAAGCAATTTTTTCTATGAACCCGAACAAATCTCATTCCCTTGATGGCTTTACCCTTTTCTACCAAAAATACTAGGATACTATTGGGATTGACTTGTACCAAGTCACCCTTGCCCTTTTTAAATCCGAACACTTCCCCTACGAGCTTAATCGCACGAATGCGACTCTTATTCCCAAAAAGAAAAATCAGAAGTACCCTGGACATTTCAGACCCATTAGTCTGTGCAAAGTGAAATTCAAAATTTTTAGTAAGATCTTTGCCAATCGCCTTAAACCTTTCTTGGACAAACTTATCTCCCTCGCTCAGAATGCTTTTGTTCCAGGTAGATAAATTTTTTGATAGCATTATTATGGCCTAGGGGATTAATAACACTTCGAAAATGAAGAAGGGTATTTTAGGCTGTTAAGCTAGACCTTAACAAGGCCTTTGATAAAGTTGAATGGGTTTTCTTTCTGACACTATAAATGCAATGTGTATCCACCACAGCCTTATCTGAATTGCAAACATTGTTTGAAAGAGTAGTTTGTTTAGTCGAATTGTTATAACTTTAGTCCCACGTTGTTTGAAAGAGTAGTTTGTTTTCTTGATATAACTTTGGTCCTTTATTCTATATATTAGGCGGGGGCGGGCAAAAAAAATGAGTTTAAAACTTTGTTTGGCTCATGGGCCTGGGCTTGGGCCTCGGACTTGGGCCTCTATGGAAGAATTGATTTTGTTAAAACCAATTTTATTCGACCTGGACCAATTCAAACTAAGTTTATTCTACCTAGACCAATTCGAACAGAGCCCATTCGATCTCAACCTGGATTATTTCAAAACAAGTCTATTTGACCTGGAGTTCCCTCAAGACCAATTCGAACTCAGTCTATTTCGACCTGGAGTTTCCAGTAGACCAAATTCGAACCGAGTCTATTTCGAACTGAACTCTTTCGTTTTGAATTCCTCAAACATAACTGTTTAGTAATTAAGTCTTAAACGTTTTACTTCCGTTTCGAACATTTTTGATGACGTGTCCCACCATTAACTCTTGTTACCATTTCAAATTTGTTCTATATAAAGAAAAATTGTGCCTCAGTTTTTCAATCTATCGAATACCTTCTCTTCTCTTCAATATAATCATAAGTCTAGAATCCGAGTAAACTAATTGAAAGTGCAAATCATACGAAGGTCCTTCTTCCTTGCAAGAGAAGTTCCTACTCTGTTATTTTATCCTGGAGGTGATACAGTAATCAACTGTCTGCAAAGGGCAGTGCGGCAAAACGTCTTAAAGATAGAGACCTAGTCTTTGACTTAACATTTCTGGATCATCATTTCAATACCTCTTATTCATTTTGTTTTTGATGTTGTTATGAGGATCTCTACTCTCAAATACAACTGTAGAGGTAAAATAGTCTTAATTTCCCTAACAATTTTAAGACGTTTAAGTATCTGTTATGGACGGAGATAGTGATGTCCAATTTGTCTTCACCGACAATAACAAATCTTTCAAATTTGATGGTAGAATTTCCGTCGGTGGAAATAGAAAATGTTTTTTTATTTAACCACTAAGAAAGTAGCCGAGTCGTGTAACTCTACTAAGCCAAATGAAGTCAAACCCGTATCCCCTGAATTTGTAAAGGCCCTAAAGAAATGGACTGCATATGATTTTCTTTGTAAGAATTTCATCCTAAATGGACTTAGCAATGACCTGTATGATTTCTACTATGTGTTGGAATCCGCTAAGGAAATTTGGGATGCTCTCAAGAAAAAGTATGATACGGAGGAGGCTGGGTCGAAAAAGTACGCGGTTAGCTGATACTTGAATTTTAAGATGCATGACGATAAGTCAGTCATAACCTAGTCTCACGAACTCCAAAATATATCTCATGAGATTATTTCTGAGGGTATCAAATTAGATAAACAATTTTAGGTTGCTGTCCTCATAGACAAATTACCTCCGGCCTGGAAGGAGTTCAAAAATACCCTTCGACATAAATCAAAAGAGTTTTTAATGGAGAGCCTTATCGGGCGCTTCCACATCGAGGAAGAAGCTAAAAAACAAGACATGAATGAAGAAGTTATGTTTGTGTCTAATCACAATAAGAACAAGATCACCAATACTTCTCTGAAGCCGGTGAAAAAGGGTATGAAAAACCAGTCCCACAAACCAAACAAGAACCCTGGCTCGAACAACTCTGTACCTACCTCGAAAACAAACAAATAGGAATCTGCTCAGTTTATTTGTTATAACTGTAGTTGACCAGGACACATGGCTCGGGACTGCCGTAATAAGCCGAAACCTGTAAAGGTCCATTTAACCGAGCATGTGTCTATAGAACCTCTGGTTGCTATGATATCTGAGGTTAATATGGTCAGTGGCTCAGAAGGATGGTGAAAGGACTCTGGTGCTACCCGCCACGTATGTTTTGATAGGAAGTTGTATAAAACTTATGTTGAAGCTAAGGGCAAGAACGTGTTGCTGGGGGATACCCACACCACAGAGGTTACTGGAACTGGAAACATTGAGCTGAAGTTTACCTCTGGGAGGACTCTCATTCTGAAGGATGTGCTCCATACCCCTCAAATGAGAAAGAATCTTGTATCTGCTTTCCTCCTGAACAAGGTTGGGTTTACGCAGAATATTGGAGGTGACGTTTATACGATCACCAAAAATGGGGAATTTGTGGGTAAAGGTTATGCGTGTGATTCTATGTTTAGGCTTAATATTGATATGATTAATAAATAATATTTTTTTTACTCTGTGTGTACTTTTAATGTTTGGCATAGTAGGCTTTGTCATGTTAACAAGAAGCTCATTAAAAGTATGTGTAACTTGAGTTTGATTCTAAAATTCCCTTTAGACAGTTTTGAGAAATGTGAATATTGCTTTCAAGCAAAGATTACTAAAACCCCTCACAAATCTGTACAAAGAGAATCTGGAACCTTGGACCTTATACACTCAGATATTTGTGAATTAGAATGGATCTTAACAAGGAACGGGAAATGTTATTTTATAACTTTTATTGATGACCATTCTAATTACACTTATGTATATCTTATGGCTCACAAGAGCGAAGCTCTGAACATGTTTAAGATTTTCCTTGCTGAAATTGAGACTCAATTTGGAAAGAAAATAAAATGTTTTCGGAGTGACAGAGGAGCTGAATATGACTCAGGGGCATTCCACGATTTGTATCAGTTCACAGGTATTATTCATGAGACCACAGCTCCTTATTCACATAAGATGAATGGTAAGGCTGAACATAAGAACCAAACTTATGCAGAACTTGTAGTTGCTATTATGCTAAGTTCTGAAGATGCTTCCCATTGGTGGGGGGAGATATTATTAACTGTTTGTTATGTGTTAAACAGAGTTCCTAACTCTAAGACCATGGCTACACCATTGGAATTATAGAATGGTAGAAAGCCAAATGTTTCATACTTTAGAGTTAGGGGATGTTTAGCATATGTCAGGAAACCTGATCTAAAAAGGTCAAAACTTGCTAGTCGTGCTTATAAATGTATTTTCATTGGTTATGCAATTAACAGTAAAGCGTATAGATTTTTTAACTTGCAAAATAAAACTATTATTGAATCGGTTGGTGCTGACTTTTATGAAGATAAGTTTCATTTTATATCTAGAGATAGTGGGTGTTCCTCATCTAGTTTTGTTGCACCTAGAATAGGAGAGCCTAGAAATATAGAAACTATAGACATTATTACAAATGTTAGAATGAGCAAGAAAGCTCAAGTGGAGAAGGATTTTGGTCCTGATTTTGAAGTATATACTCTAGAGGGAGATCCGTCTACCCTCAAAGAGGCACTTACCTCCCCTGATTCAGATGTTTGGCAAAATGCTATCAACAGTGAGATGGACTCTCTGGAGTCCAATGGAACTTAGGTTCTTTCTAATTTACCCTCTGGTTGCAAGGCAAGGTTGTAAATGGATCCTTAAAAGGAAATTGAGATATGATAGGACATTTGAGAAATACAAAGCTAGGCTTGTAGCTAAAGGATTTGGACATAGAGAGAACATTGATTTCTTTGACACTTATTCTTCTGTTACTAGAATTACTTCGATTAGAGTATTACTTGCCACTGCTGCTGTACATAACTTAGTAGTTCAACAAATGGATGTTAAAACTACTTTTTAAAACGGTGACTTGGATGAAGAGATTTACATGGACCAACTTGAGGGATTTATCTTGCCTAATTAGGAACGTAAAGTTTACAAATTGGTGAAGTCCTTATATGGTCTCAAACAGGCACCAAAATAGTGGCATGAGAAATTTGACAACTTAGTCATATCACATGGTTTTAAAATTAATGAAAGTGACAAATGCATTTATTACAAGGCTGTAGATAATGTTTGCACTATTATATGCTTATATGTGGATGACTTGCTGATTATTAGATCTAACATCTCTGTTGTTAATGATGTCAAGGTTCTACTAAGTCAAAATTTCGACATGAAGGATTTGGGGGAAGCTAGTGTAATTTTGGGAATTAAGATTACTAGGACTGAAAGTGGTATAACTTTAGATCAGTCTCATCACATTGAGAAGATCTTGAAAGTGTATAACTACTATGACTGTAAACCTGTGTGCACCCCTTACGACCCTAGTCAGAAGCTATTCAGGAATACTGGTGACAGTATTAGACAAACTGAGTATGCTAGTATCATTGGCAGCCTTCGGTATGCTACTGATTGTACTAGGCCAGACATTGCTTACACAGTGGGGATATTATATAGATTTACTAGTTGTCCTGTTATGAAGCATTTGTATACTATAGAAAGGGTCATGCGGTATCTGAAAAGAACCATAAACCTAGGAATATACTATGAGCGATTCCCCGCAGTCCTAGAGGGATTTACCGATGCTGATTAGAATACCGTATCTGATGACTACAAGGCTACCAATGGTTATATCTTTAACATTGCTGGTGGGGCAGTTTCTTGGAGGTCCAAGAAATAAACTATTTTAGCCCAATCTACGATAGAGTCAGAACTGATAGCACTAGCTGCTGCCAGTGAGGAGGTAGACTTGTTGAGAAACCTTATGTCAGATATTCCTTTATGGGATAAGCCGTTACCAGCCTTACTTATCCACTGCGATAGTACTGCAACTATTGCAAAAGTAAAGAATCATTATTACAACGATAAGAAATGATAAATACGTCGTAAGCACAGTACCGTAAGAGAGAAACTCACTTCTGGGGATGTCAGAGTGGATTTTGTTCAGTCAGAAGTGAACCTGGCTGATCCTTTGACGAAAGGGTTAGCTCGGGAGAAGGTGTGGAACACCTCGAAAGGGATAGGGCTAGAGCCCGTATAGTTAGAATATCTGTGATGGTAACCCAACCTATAGACTTGAGATCCCAAGAAATATGTTCAAAGGGAAAAACAAGTCAGATGATAATTAAGAACAATCATGCATTTTTTAAGAAGGGGTAGTTACTTCTAGTCCATCCCTATAAGAACATGATATCCTATAGCGATTTAAGGTTGAGTTATTGGGCAAGTTCTCTAGAGCATTCATTAGAACTGGGATATGAGCGTATGGCCGTATAACGTTGACAATTTCAGAACTTTGCATTATAAAAGTTGTGTGTGGAGTGTTTTAATTGTACCCTCCAGAATTAGATTTCAAGACAAATGTCACTCTAATCTCTAGTACTTCAAAAGTATATTCACTATGTAAATGTTCAAGTCGAAAGACACCTCTACTTACGCACAATTTTAGATTTTTTACTCGGACATGTTTTCTCGATATAGCGGGGGATTGCTGAGTTTTATATCTTCAAAAACCTCTATGTGGTTTCTTTAGTCCCACATTGCTTGGATGAGTAGTTTGTTTCCTTGATATAACCTTGGTCCTTTATTCTATATGTTGGGCGGGGGCGGACCAAAAAAAATAGGTTTACAACTTTGTTTGGCTCATGGGTTTGGGCCTCAAACTTGGGCCTCTATGGAAGAATTGATTTTGTTAAAACCAATTATATTCGACCTGGACCAATTCGAACTAAGTCTATTCTACCTAGACCAATTCGAACTGAGCCCATTCGATCTCAACCTGGATCATTTCAAAACAAGTCTATTCGACCTGGAGTCCCCTCAAGACCAATTTGAACTTAGTCTATTTCGACCTGGAGTCCCAGTAGACCAAATTTGAACCGAGTCTATTTCAAACTGAACTCTTTCGTTTTGAATTCCTAAAGCGCAACTGTTTAGTAATTAAGTCTTAAACGTTTTACTTCCGTTTCGAGCATTTTTTATGACGTGTCCCTCAATTAACTCTTGTTACCGTTTCGAACCTGCTCTATATAAAGAAATATTGTGCCTCAATTTTTCAATCTATCGAATACACAGTTCTTCTCTTATCTTCAATATAATCATGAGTCTAGAATTCGAGTAAACTAATTGAAAGTACAAATCATATGAAGGTCCTTCTTCCTTGCAAGAGAAGTTTCTACTATGTTGTTTTATCCTGGAGGCGATGCAGCAATCAACTGTTTACAAAGGGCAGTGCGGCGAAACGTCTTAAAGATAAAGACCTAGTCCTCGACTCAGCATTTTCGGATCATCATTTCAATACCTCTTGTTCGTTTTGTTTTTGATGTTATTCTAAGGATCTCTGCTCTCAAATACTGCTGCTGAAGTAAAATAGTATTAATTTCCCTAACAGTTTTGCTACAACAAATCTGACAATATCGGGTAATCTTCATTTGATTTCAGCATCGTTAACTTCGTTATCGTCTTCCTCGTGGAATTCGGTTTTGCAACCCCAATAAAACACAACTGCGTACAAACCCATTAATTGCCTTATCTTTGGTATTGATGGACCCGTAAGATGGCAGATGAGAACGTCAGATCATTGATTTATTGTGGCGAAGAATTTTTTGACCAACGAAAACAGAGGCATTTTTGGGTTTGGTGTTGCAGCCCCATATAGTACCATAAGCAAATCAAAATCACAAGCAAACTGCGCTCAATTCGTTGCTCCAAGAGGCAAATCGACACAAATCCAGAGTCGATTACGATCAAAAATAGTTGCAGAATCACGAGATCGTACTATATGAGATATTTCATTCGAATAGATGTTGTACTTCCAACTCCAACGGAAGACGTTAGAAGGTCTTCTAAATTGGTTCATTTGCTGTCTTAGCTCAGCTGATTATATCGTGGATAGTCTGTATTACTGCCTCACTAATTTCCATGCTAGCATATAAGTCTTCATCTACATCTGGAGCAGGGACAAATGATTCAGGATGATCACTTTCAACACTTGGATTATCTTTGATCGAGCTCAACAATGAACTCTCTCTCTTTAACTCGAGTTGGAGAAGTCTGAAATCACGTAAACGAACTCAAATGCGAGCTCTAGATAATTGCTCGCTCGAGTTCGACAACAAACCTCGCTACAGGAGGCCGAAATTCATCACGAAATCGTCGATTATTATGGTGTACACAACATAATGGTGTACACAATGTTCAGATATGTCAAAACATCAATGTTGAGATACGAAATACATAACCCCCGACGGTTACTTTATCATGGATCCGTGATTTAAATAGTGATTTGTTTAATACAAGAGACTTGTCATCTCTGGTTGATAATGGTGTACACAATTCATTGGTTGAACTAGGGAATGCTTGGCAAACCCCATCATATGATATTTTTCTTTATCTTTGCCGAATCGAAGAGAGGATTACATAGGTTCACATGCCCAACGCAAACATCTCCTCTTCTTTGTTTTGAAATCGCGACGTGATCACGTTCTACCGCAAGTATCTTTTACCGAGATGTTTGAGAATCTAGAGGTGGAGATTGACTTCGAATGGGAAAGCTGATTTCTTCGTGCCTAACAATCGATACGACATCTTTTGGCTTTATGTGTTATTCCTTCTTTGGGGACAGCTCGGGGGATACGGGCTCGATGGGCCGAAAGTTTTATCCAAATGGGTTTTTGTTACAATTAGGCCCACTAACCCCATTCAGACTACACACATTTTCAACTACTGGCATTTATCGCTAAAATGGATTACAACATACTATAATTTATTTTACGAGAATTTTGGTTTCATCCTCGACGTACGATTGATTTCGATCTACTGCTCGATTCCTTCAACTTACCATAAATCATACTAGGGGGAGCTCGATCTCAGTTCCAGGTACAATGCTCGATCTTATCTAATTGACCTAAATCATACTAGGGGACGAGTTTGACAAGGTCATTACAGGTCGCTTATTGGTTCATCCCAATTTGACCAAACAAATTATATTATCTATTACACGTCGCTTTTTGGTTCATCCTAATTCGACCAAACATATTACATATTACAGGTCGCTTATTGGTTCATCCCAATTTGACCACCCATCTAATACATTACAGGTTGCTTATTGGTTCATCCAATTCGACCAAACATATTACATATTTTAGGTTGTTTATTGGTTCGTCAAATTCGACCAAACAGAGCACATTACAGGGCGCTTATTGGTTCGTCCAATTCAACAAAAAATAACACATTACAGGTTGCTTATTGGTTTGTCTAATTCGGCCAAACAAATTACATATTACAGGTCACTTATTGGTTCATCCAATTCAACCAAACAGAGCACATTACAGGTCGCTTATTGGTTCGACCAATTTGACCAAACAGATTACATATTTCAGATCGCTTATTGGTTCGTCCAATTCGACCAAACATAGCACATTACAGGTCGTTTATTGGTTCATCCCAATTCGACCAACACATCCATATATAGAATTATTGCTTCGGCTGATTCAATCTTCTAATACATTACAGTTCGCTTATTGGTTCATCCCAATTCGACCAACACATCTATATACAGAATTGTTGATTTGGCCAATTCAATCTTCTAATACATTACAGGTCGTTTATTGGTTCATCCCAATTCGACCAACACATCTATATACAGAATTATTGTTTCGGCCAATTCAATCTTCTAATATTTTATAGGTCGCTTATGAGTTCGTCCAATTCGACCAAACAGATTACATATTATATGTCGTTTATTTGTTCATCCCATTTCGACCACCCATCTAATATATTACGGGTTGCTTATTGGTTCATCCCAATTCGACCAAACAGATTACATATTATAGGTCGCTTATTGGTTCATCCCAATTCGATCGCCCATCTAATACATCACAGGTCGCTTATTGGTTCATCCCAGTTCGACCAAATAGATTACATTTTTCAAGTCCATAATTGGTTTATCCAATGTGACCAACACATCTACTATAACATATTCCATGCTGACAACAGGGTCATTCAAATTGGACAACAAATTACAAGTCAGTCGACCCAAATTGTACGCAGGAGGACCACAAAACCTCAAATTCCCAAAAGCAAGCATCGACAACATTGGTAATAAACTACATTATAATCAAGACATCAACGTTAAGTAACGGTTAGAGAATGACCTTCTTAGCCAACACCACTCCCCCATGATGTTTGTCATACTATTGGCTGAGAGCCATTTTATGTAATAGCCTAATTCTGAGATTCAGACTTACCCTTTACACCAAGGATACTCAGAGCGTCTAGAACGAACACTAGCACAAAGTTTAGTGTGGAAAACCTTTGAATAGGTTAAAAACCACAAGCTCTCTTGAGGATTTAGAAAGAGTAATGTTATTGATAGTTCCTAAATTATTACAAGAGATGCTCTGATCATTTTGTAGAGACTTTCTTAATAGGAAAATTTTGTCCCTTCTCTGTAGTTCTATAGACCTATTTATAGGTCTTATAATATGACCGTTATCTATTTTAATGACGAACGTTATAGTTTTGATGAGTCATAATGTTTGTGTAATGGCTTCAATAACTCTTGATCCATAATGTGTCTTCCATAAATGTGTCACGTGTATGTTGACGAGGTCGAGTAGTCGTATGATGGTTAAAGATGGGGCTTGAGTCTGAGTTATGGAATAAGCCCCTTACATCTTCTATAAATATGTTGCATGTATGTTGACGAGGTCGAGTAGTCGTATAATGGTCGAAGATGGGGCTTGAGTCCGAGATGCGGAATAAGCCCCTTACAATTACCTTATTGCCTCATGTCCTAAACCTGATCCCCCCCAAACCCCTCGTTTCTAATTTCCCAGCGCCTAAAGAAGGGTGACACATTGTTAATGTGGACAACACTTGGTCCCCAATTAAAATGTTGAGCAGTTCTAGATTTGTTATTAGATTTTATTCCTTAATTTTATGTGCAGGATATGGCTCTTTCAAAGTAGTCAATGCAAAGGAGGTAGATGCAGCGACCGTCATTAAAAGGATGCGAGCAGCTTTGGATGCAGGTGTTGAAAATGTTACAATGTTATCAGATTGTTAGCGTCTTGTGAGGGCTTTTGTGGAGAAAACAGTTGACCTCTCTTTGGGAGCGCTCAGTCCGCCCATGACATGCTTTTTTAGCATCCTGCTTCAGTAACTTTATTTTTTGTATATTAGAGCATCTCCAGCAGTTGTGAAAATGAGTGTGGGTTGGGTTTTGGCGTAAACCCACATTATTTCCCTTCCAGCAAACCAAAAAATGAGTATGAGTTGCTTGCGTGGCGTTGTCAAAACTCAATTGAGTGTATGGTGCTCAGACTAAAAAAATGGGTGTGAGGAGTTTAAAACACCGTGCAGATTAAGCAATTATTTATTGGTGTGATGTACGGGATAAAGTAGTCCATCACGGACTAAACAATTATTTTTATTTAATAAAGACCTGCCACGTCATCAACAACTGTTAGGAGGCTTGAGAGTGGGTTGGATTTTTTTGGGCCTGACATGGTGAGCCAGACAACCTAACTCACACCTAACTGCTAGAGATGTTCTTAGTAGAACTTGTAATAATGATGCTCACGCTGTTGGAGCATGGGGAGCTCATTCACAATCTTTTATTTGTAATATTCCTCAAGAGGCACACAACTTTGTCGACTTTGTAATTTATGTGGCTTAATATATTTCCTTCGATTAAGTAAAAAAGTTGCTTAATTATAATGTGACTCTTCTAAATTTAAAGGAACCACATAACTCTAATGTACACCCTGTTAGGTTTTGACGAGCCCAAGATTGTGAAGGGAATTCTGACCCGTAGTTCTTAACCCGAGCACTAAATACTGCTGGAGCTGATCATATAGAAAGGGGTTGTACCTATAAATTATCCCTCCCTTAAAAGGGGGCAGAGTTAGAGACACTCAAGTCTCAAACACTCAAGTCTTACTCAACCACAGCCACTCATCTAATAGGGATGAGTGGTTCTCAAAATTTAGGGATTTCCTATAAGGGAAATGAGGTGGAAAATTACTGGGTCCTACTTGCCCCACTCTCTCTAGTTGGCAGACATTTCTCTCTCTATTTTCAAATCATCCGTCACTCACATTTAATGTTGTCTCTCCCACTCTCCCACTCTCTCTCTCCCACTCTCCATCTCTCTTTCCAAACAAACCAAATTTCCCTCCAAACATCTCTATCACTCTGCCTCTCTCACTCTCGCTAATAGTTTGAGTATCTCTCTCCCTCACTCTCTCTCTCCCTCTCCATCACTCTTTCTCTTTCACTGTCTCATCATTAGAGACTGATGACTGTCCTTTTTTTTGTTATTCTATTTGGCGGTTTCAGAGACTCGAGTGGATTCAACCCTTCAAAGACATTGCTCATTCCTTTTAGAGCAGCAGAGCTTGGAAATTGATAATAGAGGTTGTTGTCTACTTCAAGGTAAATCCCCAATTTATGTGAAATTGTTGTTTATTCCTCATCTAGCCCTTTGTGTAATGTAATTTGGTATTGAATCTGTCAAATATTGTCGAATTCGACAATATTTGACCTAAATAACTCAAATTAGACTTCAAATTTAAGTTATTAACATCTAGGATTGTCGAATTCATAATTTTTAACCTAAAGAACTCAAACTACATTGAAGAATTGTCGAAATTGAGAATAATCAAGTGAAATTGAGTAATTAACATTTAGGATTGTCGAATTCGACAATTTAGTAGTATAAATGTTGTTATGGTTATATAATATTGTCGAATTCGACAATTATGAAATTTCCCTGGTTCATTTCACTTTTTTATTATACTTGTTTATAAGTCAAAATTGTCGAATTCGATAATAGTTATATTTAACTTGTAGTTATTGAAATAGATTATTGTCAAATTCGACAATAGTTACATTTAACTTGTAGTTATTAAAAATGAAGTATTGTCGAATTCGACAATTTACCAAATGCAATTGGACTTATGTTTACATAATATTGTCGAACTCGACAATTACCAAGTACAATTATACTGATCTATTGTGTAATAAATTGTATGCAGGTACACAATGAATGAGAAAGTGCCTCCGACCACTTCCAATAGAAGAAAAAAAGAGTCGATCAGAGAAGGAGATCAAGTTCTATATAAGAGAAAGATAAAGACTATTGACCCAAGCACAGTCGTTCCTCCAAACACTGTTGATAGTGCAAATGAGGGTGCTAGTGAAGCACTACCTCCAACTGAGTCTGTCGAAGGTGTGAATATTCCCCAGGGTTCAGAATTTAAGACTGAGTCTACCCAAGCCAGTTTGGGAGCTCAACCACCGCTCCCAAATGTTTCCCCTAATTTTGATGTGAATATTTCTATTGTTGGGGGATATTCTGAAGGTGAGGGGGCTACAAGAAATGACGACGTAGGCCCTAGTGATAAAAGCCTACTGAGGAGCTTCAGGTTTCATAGAGCGAGGTCGATCACGCTAGGGCAAGTATATTGTTTAATGGAATCTCTTATTTAATTATTGAATCCCTTGTTTAATTATATTATGCTATTCTTATTATTTATAGTTATATTTTATTGACATAATCACTATTATTGTTCAGGAGAAGCTTCCCATTCGTGTTCACCATCACCAGTCTACGTGGGACCTTAAAAAAAGGCCACAAGTGGTCTAAGATTTGGTAAAGTTGAAGGGTTTGGATAGGATTAGGGCAATATCCTATAATTATTATAACTTTGTCATCATTTCTGCTTTTGCCGAGCGTTGGCAGCCGAAAACTAATAGTTTCCACTTCAAGTGGGGCGAGATGACTCTAACTCTGGATGATGTGGAGTAATTAGTTGGGTTGCCTGCAGATGGTGATATCACGGTTATTGGTGGTACCTGGGGATTCCCGACGATTCTAGAGGTTTTCGAGAACAACCTCCTGTAGGATTTAAATGTTTTCAAGTCTTTGAAAGCTGGGGGTACTGGGAATTCATTGTCACTGAAGAAACTAAAATAACACTATGCATACAAGTTGAAGAAGGTTCTCAGTGACGGTACCGCTGCAGCTGCCAAAAAGAAGAAGGGGCTAGTAATGAGGTCTGTTGCTCATGCATATATGTTGTATATCCTTGGGTCTTTTCTATTTTCCACGAAAAAGGGAACAGATATCAGCACACGCTACCTTGTCCTGTTTGCCAAGGATAAGGTGGCAAAGAAGTGGTCATGGGGATCAGAAGTTCTGGCCCACATGTATTTCAATCTGGGTGCAACATCTCGAGATGATGGGAAGCAATTTGCATACTGTACCACGCTACTCGAGGTGATTTCGATCTCATTTATGTAATTGTTTTTTACATATAGCTTTAACCTCTACTAATTTTATTTTGTTTATCTATATACATGTAGTCATGGATATTTGTACATTTCCCAAAGCTTGTTGGGATCCCCAAGGAGATAGACTCTAACGCATACGAACATTGTACTTGTTGGAAATGGGACGTATCTGTTACGAATAGATACGGTGGTACAACTTTGCTCAATTTTAGGGAGGCATTGGACAACTACAAACTGGAGGATGTAAGTTCATTGCCCTTCTACACTGTATCATATTGTACTTGAAGTTAGTAGATTATACTGCTTCAAAATTGTCGATTTCAAAAATATTGATTAACTATATCTACTAAATACATCTAATATTGTCGAATTCGACAATTATTCAATTTCCTTTGAAAGTGAATATACAACATTGTCAAAATGAACATGGTAAATTGTCGAAATCGATAATATTCCATCTCAAGATTATCTGGTCCACTGCAATATTGTCGAATTTGACAATGTTGCTAAATCCTTCTCAGGCCTAGTGGAAAAAAGTTCTCAACTTAATGTGCATACTATATTTGATTTATTTTTCATGTAGGTTGTATGGGACCCATACAGAGATAAAAAAGATTCCTCACTTGCATTCAAGGAGGTCACCTTTTTCTATGGTGCATTAGCAAGTCCAGATCATGTTCAGCCCTACTACCCAAATAGGGTTGTGCGGCAGTTCAATCAGGAACAAGGCATCCCCACAAAGCGATTGTTGACAGAGGTTTCCGACCTATGGAACGTAAAAGAGCCAAATAAATTTAGCCCTAAGTATTAGTGGGTTGATTGCTCCTCTAGCCAAAAGTGGAAGGAGTTCATTTTGAAGAAAGCTGATAGGGGGCGGAGGGTACGAGAGGGACCTCTAGTATCTATAGAGGCATACTTGGAGTGGTTTGCCTCTGTCTCGTGGACTACGATCTGTCCCATTACTATTGACCTGGCTGCAGATGATTCTGAAATTCATTAAAGGAAACCTGCCAGTATCAATGAGCATGGTGACACCCCCGTGCACCAATCTAAAGATATTGCTGAACAATATGATGCATCGATTAGTACATGTTAACACTGTTTTTATCTCACTTCCCTTATATTATTTTCACTTCAAACTTTTTAGTCTTTAATATTTTGTTCACTTGAATTACCACTTTTGTAGCATCATGAGTATGCTAGTTTGTCTCCAAATGTAAACCTAAATGACCAGCAAATCACAACACTAAATGACCACCTTCAGAAACTCAAGGAGGATAAAGAGAAGGAGTCTGAAGCCAATATAAATCTAAGAGAGGCCCTCAAAGAGAAAGTCAGTCATACTTATCTTTAGTTGTGCATAATGTTAGTTTTTATGTATAGTTATTAGTATAAGTAATTGTCGAGTTTGACAATTATTACAATGTATGTGAAAGTGGAAAAATGTAAATTGTCGAATTCGATAATTTTTCCGATAATTTTCACAGTGATTTCTAAAATCATTTATATGTATTATTGTCAAACTTGACAATTACATAGTATTATTGTCGAGATCGATAAAAACATAGAAAATAATCTAAATGTTTCATGTCAATTTAACCTCAGACAAGTAAATGTGATATGCTTAAAGAAACTATTGAACAAATGAAGGTGGAGATTGAACTAAAGCGTGTAGTTGACGAGCAATGTACACTAGAGTTCGCAGATCTGCCAATGCAGTTAGATGCAAATGTAAGGTCTTAGGCAGATGTCATTATCGCATATATTGTTTGGTTTTGTCAAAATCCTGATTTTCTTTGTTAAATTTCTGTTTGTAGATATTGGAGTACAAAAATTTGGAGGAAAAAAAATACAAGTTTGGAGGCAGAGTTAAGACAAAAATCTAGTCTTGAAGACTGTAATCAACGATTATCTGTTGAGTTAAATAAAAAGGTAATGAGTTGAATAAAAAGGTAATAATATTCAGTGTCTCTAACCCTAAATTACTTATAGTCTTCCATTAATCATTCTTGCATCTGGCGTAATTATTTTGTCCCCAATGTGTACAGTGTAAAGAGACCGAGTCACTAAAAGTGGTCAATGCGATTTTGATGGAGCAGATAGACATGCAACTTCCTCCAGCTACACCTGTGAGTTTACCAAAATTTACTATTAGTTAAATGCTTAATTATTTGTCCCTTATTTGTAAGTCTGGTAACATTGTTCTTATGCTTATGTTTTGAACAGCTTGTTGCGCTACAATCACATCAGCCTGTGCCAGACACAACCCTAGCAAAGAAGTATGATGACTTGTTGGCCACACATGAGGATGTTAAGAATAAGTTGATTGCGAAAGAAGATTTTGTAAGTCATTCGAAATAAATAAATTTAATTGTAGTTAGTGAATTAGAGTTTGTGTTTGATAATATTGAATTTAAGTTTCATTTTGTGTATGATTTTTTTATTTAGTAAATTGGAGTTGGTGTTTGATAATAGTGAATTTAAATTTAATTTTGTGTACAAATTTTTTAATTAGTGGATTGAAGTTTGTGTTTGATTATCCAAAATCAGATGTAGTATTCATTTTGGATTTCATGCTCAATATCGGTTAACCCCTGCTCAAAATCAAATGTAGTACCCAAAATCACATTTAAATGAACTGAAGTTATATAGCTGATGAGCTATATAACTCATCTTGACATCCAAGTATAAGAAAGAAGCATCGAGATATATGGAGAAAACTAACCATCTCGTAAACTCCCCCCTCATCCTTCTTAATTATATGGAATGTTGACTTTACTGTTTATTCTAATGTTGGATATTTTTTCAGCGACAGAAGTTGGTTAATGCTGAAGAGAGGATGAAGTTTTTAAAAACAAATAACATTGAATGGGTATGTCATATTCCTAACTCTTGTACCTATTTGAGATTGCTCTGTGTAATGCATGGTTTGAAGTGATAATTGTCGAATTCGACAATATGGCTTCAAAATCATGTTATTGAAATCGAATATTGTCGAATTCGACAATTAAGAATTATATTTTGAGTTGTGCATAGTAAATATTGTCGAACTCGACAATATGGATGATGTACATGTACATACCAAGTGTTTTTATCCTAATGTTGGAGTTTTTTTTTTCAGCATAAGAAACTAGTTAATTCTGAAAAGAGGAAGAAGACTTTGGAAGTAGATAACAATGAATGGGTATGACATATTCCTAACTCTTGTACCTATTTGAGATTACTCTGTTTAATGCATGGTTTGAAGTCATAGTTGTCAAATTCGACGATTGCCATCTGCATATTGTTGAATTCGACAATATTGGTAATATATATGTACACTTGAAATTAGAATTATGGATATACAATATTGTTGAAATTGATAATATTGTTCTAATATTTCTGTTTATTCTAATATAAGGACTTGTTGCAGGAGGTCTGGCGTCAAGCATTGAAGAAGGCACTCGCAACTGAAGGGATGAGAGACATGGGGGACCCAACCTTTGAAGAACTTTTTGAGCAGAACAAAAGATTTTTCACAATAGCACGACAATGACTCATGAGGGATTATCAAGATGACTTGGTTTCCACGGCGGTAACCCTTGAAAATGTTGTCATTGTTAGGAGGGAGAAAATGGCTAAGAAGAAGAAGATGCAAGAACTTTTATTCCAACAGTGGACGAAGTATCTTGTAGATGTTCGTGGCGTCGAAATCAGTGATAATAATTCTGGCTTTAGGGTTATCGCCGCGATTCAGCACCATAGCCAACATAGATTCCCAGATGTAATGAAATCATTGAAGACCTTTCTCTGCAAGGACCCCATATTCTGGAAGAGTATCTTCAACCAAACATTGGGTATACAATTCACTGTAGACGGTGAGAACGCGTATCAAATTCTGTTGCAGGCGTGTTCTTATGGTCATCAACATGTGGAGTATAGGCATATGGCGCATTTACTGGTCACCTACTATGAGAAGGTTGTGGTCTTTATTAGCCACACTGAAACATATACATTATTACCCCTGTTTTGGGCACGTAAAAGAAATACTACTTCAAATGAGGAGAGGTTCCAAAACCTAGTTATGGATACTAGTAAGTATTGGTGGTTTGGTCTGGGGGCGGACAACCATTTTGTTCGCTTGTTTCCAAGGTTCGATGCACCAATACCTCCAATTTTTACTATTTTCTACAGTCATGTAAATCTGGAAATTCCTCCGAGTTTTATGAGAGAACAACTGACTAGGTATTTTGATGTGAGGGTAAATAACTTCAAGGCATTACTTAGAGGGCAGAAGTGTCAGGGGTATAAAGTTAATAACATGGTTGTTATTGGTTTATCGACAATCAAATAGGGTTGTCGACCAAATCTGTGTATATGACAGTTATGTTACCTCAATGTTTATCACAGTATATAATTTTTTCCCCTTTTTGTATATGATAGTTCATGTTTTTTAACAGTATATAATTTTTGGTAGAACACTCCATGCTTGATTTATTTTTGTAGTATATACATTTTTGTTATGTCATGAATCTCATTTCTGACTTTTTCCTCCTCAAAGTGTACATATTGCCTCCGAAGAATATTTTAACAGTGCACTTGAGTGTCTCAAAAAAATGAAATTTTATCGATTTCGACAATACTTTAGTATATATGGTTACTTCCAATGTACAATATTGTCGATTTCGACAATTTTGGTAGTGTATTTCGAATTATGCATTTGTAATATTGTCGAACCCGATAATATTACAAAGTGTAATTAGAGTTATGGATATATAATATTGTCGAAATCGACAATTTAGTTTAATTATAAAGGATCTATTACATAACTCGACAATTTAATGCAGTATTTTTAACAATATACAAAATCATAGAGGGTGCATAAAGCAACACAATCCCTAAACTGCAAATAATTGATTGTTATTTTCTCGGTGAAATACTGCATTGCTATTGTCCTAAATTCCAATTACAAATCAAATATAATGTTGAATGAACACATTAATTTCTCAATAATAATCAAATACATATTTATTAGTCAATGCATGTGAACTCCTCTATTTTCCTAGATGTTGTGGTTGTCGGAATTTGAGTGCAACGGCTGAACAGATTCCCCATTATTGTTGTCTCCTACATGGAACACATTATTATAAATATGGCATAAATATAGAATGGAACACATTATAGAAAAATCACGGAGAATATGTTGTTTATGCATAGTGTCGAATATATACTTACTTGATTCTATCATCGTTTTGAGAAGTGGGCATGTCTGTTTGTCATGGTTGTTGAGTACTCCACAACTTTTGCATGTTCTCTTCTTCTTCATAGCAGCCTCTTCCATTCCCCCCTTTCATCTTGCCCCTTTCTTGTGATCAATCTTCGCCCCGGCCTTTTGTTTGAACCACGAGAGGGTTTAAAATCATAGTTCTAGACACCAGAGAATCTACGACAAAAGTTAAGATGTTTTATTATGATGCATTTATCAGTGTTAAAGGGTTATCGTAGTTTTGAAGGTAAGACTCAAGCTCGTCTAACTTCAAAATTGCAAGATCAAAACTTTCTTTCATATTCGAGGCCTCTCGAATAAGTTTGATGCACGAAGGGATAGGTGGCTATGGCGTAAGGCATGTCGTAAGTTATCCGCTTCTAACTGACTTTCATCATACGACCTTGAAAACTTGTTTGCACCAATCGTCCACCTTGTCATAATGAAAACATCTGGTATTTTGAGAATGTCGTATTTCGAGAAAACCTTCAGGAGGTGACAACATGGGAGTCCAGCATACTCAAACAACTTGCATCCACAATTACCAGTTAGTTTCTCTAAGTCTATTTGTAGCTCAAATGACTCGGTACGACCATTATGGGACTTCACCGTAAGTTGTCGAACGTTGTCTTCTACGTGTCTTTCAATTGCAACGAAGCGAATAACCTGGTTAAACTGATCCTGAAGTTTGTGGAATATTGTTCTGGTGTAAATCTTTGCAGTATCTTTCAGTAGAGCTTGATAAGGTCCAACTTGACGATATCTGTGTTCTGATACAAAGTCTGCTGCACTTTCTCGCTCGTATACCTTTAAAAAGGCAACCTCGTACTTGGTCACAAAATTGTACAACCCAGTTGTTATTGGCAGCCAACCATTAAAGAAGTTGTTTGTGGACTCACTCCGTCCTGTACTGCTCATCCTTACAAAGAAGGTTGACCTATTCCATAACGGTATCCATCTTTGTCTAATATTGAAGATTCCTTACATCCAATCGTTATCATCCAATTTATGTTTCTTCATTAGGTCCATTCACTTGGTTTCAAACTCTACAACCTCATATGTATTGTGCATTATCGAATCGATATCTTCTTTGAATGTAGATGGTTCCCGATAAACATGACAAATTTTCTCAAGAAATTTGTTTGTGATGTGCCACAGACAAAATCGATGTATGGTGTTGGGAAAGACTTGGAAATAAACCAAAAGTTAGAATAACAATGTCTCTGAATATTATATGATATTGTCGAATTCGACAATTTAGTAGTGCAATTGGATTGGAGTTATGTCAGCAATTATTGTCGAATTCGATAATTTAGCAATTGTAACTGGAGTAACAAGTATCGAATGTAAAATTGACAATATACTCCAGTTAACAACTGTATCTCGAGCAATAAGTGTCCAAGTACTTCTTTACCTTGGGAATAGCCGCGGCCATAGCTGCATCTTGATCGATGATAATTGACACAGGGTGTTTGTAGTTCATTATCTTTAACCAAGTATGGAACAACCATAAAAATGTGTTTTCTTGCTAATTTCATAGCATAGCACATTCGTATTAAATTGTTTGGTAGTGGTTGTTGATCCCTGCAAACGGAGCAAAGGGCATCTTGTACACATTCGTCCGGTACGTAGTATCGAAGGTGACGACATCTCCAAATGCCTCATATGCGCACCTTGAACGTCCATCGATCCAAAAAAATTTCAATGCTCGATCCTCCTCATCTAATTTTATATTAAAATAAAATATCGAATCTGCAACTTGTTTTTTCCTAAACCACTCTAACGCGGTTTGTGCATATCCTCTGACTAGTCGTTCCTTATATACTTTGGCGTTGTGGTTGTAACAATCCCGTTTGCTAAAAGTTTTATCTGGGAATAATGCCAGGACCTTGCTGAGCGAAATATTGTGGAGCTCAAATGCCACTGTAAGGTTTTTTGCTGCTTCAAGAAAAAATCTGTTAACCTTCATCCGATGCCGATTCCGTGGAGATACGAGTTTATGGTTATGGATATCCGTAAAACTTGTGACCACATATTTGCCTATTTTGGTATTCTAATTTATGTTCATTGTTGCTTTACACCCACACTTATCAGATGATATTTTGTTGCTAGCTACGTCACTACTCTCTGGATTCCCAAGGTTTTTAGTTGAAAAGCCATTGCTCATACAACAAAAGTGGGCTCTGCCTATATCATCTGATCTCGGACGTTTAGCAGAATTGCGTATCTTGGTAGAGAAACCCTGTCCTCTTTCATATCGATCATACCACAGACGTGCATCCTCTGCAGTATCAAACTGTTGACCCTCGTATGGGGCTTCCGCCGAAAATGGGTCTACAATACGTTTATTTTCACACCTTTCTGGGGACTCCTCACCAATAACTTTCGACCAATTTTCATCGACAGAGTCTTTCATTGTCGATCTGACTGAGAAGTTCACACATAAAAGAAACGATTGTGAGTTGTAAGTAAAGTAATTGAAGAAAGGGAACAAAATACCACTTTTCAAGCACAATTCAAGTCCAACGCATGTTAATTTCATAATTCTCCATTACATCACATACTACAAAAGACAGAATACAAAATGTAAACAATCACACACAAAAACTTGTACAAAATTTATTCGTCACTTGCTGAATACTACTGCTACTTCATTACATGTACCTGCTAACAACACTACAACCAGAATACCTAAACAGCAAATCCTAAACCGCACCGACAGAACCAGGGCCTTCCTTCCTAACTAGTTCCCTTGCCCGGGCAACAAAAGCTGCGCTCCGCACCATTGGATGCAGGATAACCGCTTGCAACTGACAATGCAAATGGAAATCCTCCCTCCACAACGCCGCCTCAACCTCAGATATTCCTTCGTAGCTCGCCTCACGGGGCGGCAATGGTGAACCGTTCAAATTAACTGAACCAAAATAACGCAGCACCAGTTTGTCATACAACTGTTTAATACGCCGAGAAGCAGCCTCCCGACGATTCTGAGACCTCGTCTTCACCATCTCTGCTCACTCTGCACAGTAATATTGTCGAGCTCGACAATTTAGTTACTGTGCCTTAAACATTCATATGTAATATTGTCGAGCTCTATAATTTAGTTATTGTGCATTAAACATTCACATGTAATATTGTCGAGTTCGACAATTAAACTAGTGTGTATCCAACAGTCATATATAATATTGTCGAATTTGACAATTATAGTAGTGTATGTGAGGATGACACTACTGATAATTGTCGAATCCGACAATTATTTAGTCTCAGTTCAGTGTTATGCTTCTAAATTATCGAATTCTCATGGGACCCACCTGTAGGTAATCAATTAAAGAGAAATTGCACAGGAGATTACATTCTTCTAACAAATTTCACAACATGAAAGTCTACTACTGTCGAGTAAGTGTCATAAAGTACATGTCGAGTAAGTTTACTGCCAGTAAGGGTGTCAGAGTTTTTTGGAGAGATCAATTTCACCTCTAATGGCAGAATCGCTTCCCTTTCAAGATTGAAATTTCACCTCTAATGGCAGAAATCGCAAGTGTGTGATATGAGAGAGAGAGAGAGAAAGAGAGAGAGAGAGTGATATGAGAGAGAGAGACTTGAGTGATGGGTTGCTCCAATTTCGAATTTTTGATCGAAATTGAAATTGAAATTTCTTGAGAGTGAGAGAGGGAAATGTATGCCGCTATAGAGAGTGGGGCAGGTAGGACTCAGTAATTTTCCACCTCATTTCCTTATAAGAAATCCCCAAATTTTGAGAACTACGAATCTCTGTTAGATGAGCGGTTGTGGTTGAGTGAGACTTGAGTGTTCGAGACTTCAGTGTCTCTAAATCATTCCCCACTTAAAATCATCACTGAAATCTCGATCTCTCGTGTACACTCCTTCATTTCTTCAAAACCTTGGTACTGAACTCCCGCGCTCTCACATAGAAACCCTAGAAATAAAAAATGGCGGACAATCAAGAACCACTATAACCCTTGGATCGCGCTCCCTCTATTACGTTGTAAGTCCATGTTTTCTCTCTCATGATTTATGTGTTTTGCACTAATGTAGAAATAGTGATTAAATCGGCATTTATACAAACATTTAGGAGATCAAAATTACCTCTTAGATCATAACAGTAGTTGCACCAAATTGTGTTTTTTTTTGTAATTACAGTATCGATTAAAATTATTTATAGAGAGAACACGAGACATGGGTACCAAGAATTATGTACCAATGTCTTCGTAGCGTTGAACTCAGTTTGTTCTGGGCTTGGGTGGTGTGGAAAGTGAAGATTTTTTAGCCTCAGTGTTAGACTAAAGTCTAAAGTAGTGTATGGTGTCTTCTTTGCGCTGCATGTTATGGTATGAGTCTTAATCAATAATTTATCTGTTTGTTATAGCCAAGATGTATTGTATTTCTAGCAGTGGAAAACACTGCATACAATGGAATTAGAGATCGTGGGTAACAATTTGTGCCCATTAATATCAACAACGTAGAGGAGATCAATGAAATTTCTCTCTCTCTCCATCCCTGTGTTCGTTCGAGTATCTCAGGAGTTTCACTGCAGTTCGTCACATCCAGATTTAAATCCATTACGGCCCTAGTAGATTAATTGATGTATCCAATAGTGAGAAACTTGCAAGTATTCTATTAGAGAGTCCACCACCTCAGGGTGATAAATCTTAGATATTGATTTGAGTAATATTGGAGATTTGATTCAATCAAGGAAGATCTCCGCATACTTTTATTCCGAAGTTGGTTTATCGAATTCTAGCTGTATATTGTGTGCACGAGTCTATGAAAAGTACCCCAGTTTATTCAAGGCTTCAAGTTGAATTCTCTGTAGTTATTTGCAAATATTATCAATACCTCCCATCATGTAAAGCCAATAATGGAGGTGGGTGAGAAGGGCGTTGCTGGTTACTCTCTGAATTTTTTGGTGTGAACATGATTTCAGCAAAGTTAAAGTGGAGTGAGCCAATTCCATTGAGTTAAATCAAGTGTTGTTATCATGACTGCATGAGAAAAAGTAAAGTATTTCATTATGGAAAAACGAAATTGTAGCCTAGAAATGAGAGTGACGTGTGGGCTCAAGAGAATGGTGAGACGAGAACATGGATGCTGAAATAACCACTTTTTGGCTCAACTCAAGAAAGGCGGCTAAAGAAACAATTTTTTGATCGTTTTGAAATAATATGTTATGTATGTGGAACAATGTTTTTTAGTCGTTTGGTCCCATGAAGGATTTGAAGCCTGAGATTGTGTACTCTAAACATCTCATCCTGGTTCGTAGTAGGTGCATTAAGTGATACTTGTTGATTAAAAACATTAGGTTTGTGGGGTTTTCGTGGATTTGGGATGTTGTATACTGATTTTTCTTGACTTTCTTAGCTCAATGATTTGTACTTTGTACACAACTCACTTTGTGGTTCCTAGTTGGTCAAGAATACTGGCCGCAAGTTTGGATTGTTGCCTCGTTAATTACATTAGTTTTGTACTTGTTGCGTATTGTGGTTCTTAGTAGCTCAAGACTTATGTTAGTGGTTCCTAGTAGAGACTACTGACCACCCGTTTAGATTGTTGCCTATTGATATCAGTTGTGAAATTGTTGCTCATCACGATTCCTAGTAGGTTGGGACTATTGGCCAAATGTTTGGATTGTAGCTTAGTGACACTAGTTGGACACCATGTTTCCTAGTACGTTGAGACTACTGGCAACATGTTTGGGTCTGTTGCCTAGTTTTGGATTTGGTGCATTGCGCACACTATGGTTCCTAGTAGGTCGAGATTACTGGCCAAACTTTTGAATCATTGCCCACTTACTTAAGCATTGGGTAATTACCTACTGACATTGGTTACAGTAGGTTTGAGCTTTTTTCAAGTCTGGTTCCTAGTAGTTTAGGACTAAGTGTCTGCACTTTAATTGGTTGTACATTATTGTTCCTAGTATGTCAAGACCGATGGCCAGAAATTTGGATTGTTTCACTGAATATCATGGTTATGGCCGTGTTTTTAAGTGACTTCTTGGTTCCTAGTAGGGGGAGATTATCGCTCACACCCATCATTGTTGCTTATTGATGTTAACTTTTTACTAGTTTCATATCAAAGTTCCTAGTAGGTCGAGACTATTTTGTTATTTAAATTAGTTTTGAACTGGTTACAAATTGTAGGGTGTCTAATAGTAATAGGTTTGGAGTACAGGATCAGAAGCCAGCAAGGCATATTCTGTGTCTCAAAGAAGCACTAAATATACTACCATGTGCTGCTAGTTCTTGTGTCACGTAATACTCAGATGTATCTTGGCACATAAAAAATGTACAAGTTTTAAAATATTGCACTCATTTATTGTAGTACTAAGAAAGGCTACAGACTCCCATGACATTTCCTAAGAAACTACTTTGATAAAGTTGATGTTAAGGGAGGTTTGTCTAAAGCCACCAAAACATCTTCGTTGATCTAGTCTTTACTGAATGGGCCTCTGGGGGGTGGACTTTAATATCTGCTTCTTTGGCGCTCTCTGTTTCACTTACTTCTGCACATGCAAGTACACATTTAGGCTCTTATAAAATAGTATAAACCCTAATCCTACTTTTCCTGCGTGACTGTTTCAACCTACATCAGTCTGAGGTTACAGTAGAGTAATTTTGAAAATGCAATTCCTCTTGCAAATTGTTTAAAAAGAGTGCTCCAGCCCTCCATCAGAATCTGCATCAATAACATAACTATTTCCTGGTTGTTGCAGTAGCCCCATGAGCATTAAGTCATACGTGTCCGATAATATAACTATTACTAGCATCCTAAAGAGCTATTACTAGCATCCTAAATAACTATTACACTAGCAAAGAGGCGTTGTAAGAAGAAATAATGGCTTATTTATCAGTAGTAACTTCTTCCATGGTATAAGAGTATGCCCAAAAGAGCTCTTTTGCTGCCAGTGATCCCCTCTTTAATTTTGGCAACCACTGTACTAGATTTTAGAGGTCCAAATGACATTGAAAAAGGCATGACTTCATGTAGACGACATATGTTATGGATACTATCACATGATGTCAGGAATACTGGCGGTATAAATTTTTCAAAATGAACGGTACTCATTACATTGGGTAAAGCTTGTGGAATAAAGTTGATAGTGGACCATTTCATTTTGGTTGAAAGCTTCCTTCATATATCATATTGAAAGTTTTTTTTAGTTTGTGACTTATGGTATCCTGTGAATTATCATCCATATCCATGACTAGGCTCTGTCACGTGAGCTTGTAACTCGAGTGAGGGCCTAGGAGTGGTTGGCCAGTTACAGGGCATGGATTGGTACAGTGGCGATATTTATATTTTGACAATTTTGTTGAGATTGGAAGCAAGGGCTAGCATTGTCGCCAATGGAAAAGATGGCGCCTTCTTCCTCTTATCACCAGTTATTAAGAACGACAAATTTGCCCGCCCTCTGGTTTGAGGATATATTGGGATACACTTGTTGATGACATGACAAATGCAGATAAGACCCCTCAGCTGTATATTTGCTTCCTGTTTTCATTATCTGTCACGACTTCGCTCTACCTGCATCGATATTGTCCCTACTTAACCACTGCGGAACTCTAGTGTGCGATTTTTGTTTAAAAGAAAAGGCCTCGGTGACATGTAGAGTAAAATCTTAACTTAAGGGTCATACACCTGGCAGAATCTTAAGCAATGTGGGACTAAACCACTGGTGCAACCATCACTGCTATTGGGCTAGGCACCTCTCCAATACCCGCTCAGCCAGGATGTTACAATATCTCAGGAATTCATAGCAGATAGAGAAGATTGTTGGACGGCTGAGTAGAGTATACGGAGGTTACTGCAGTAACAATCAAAAGCCTTTGTTGATTACCAACATGAAACTTGGACGACAAAGATTAAGGCAACTCTTAACCAAGACACATTGACTGCAGTAGATATCGCTGATGAACTCTGGTTTGATATTGCTGAAGATGTTATCGGGTACATTGACGTGAAAACTTCTTGGCACTCTCATTTGAAGCTTGTTCACCATGTTGTTGAGATATAGAAATTCTTTAACAAGGATCTATCAGTTTGAGATTGGAGCTAGTGCCATGCAAGCGTCTGGTTTGAAGTCTATAACTGGAATACTTGGCATTAGGAGGCACTATTCAGGTACTTCTGGAATAAAAATAAAGGTGGTTTTGCCCAACCCACACTCAGTTGGAGATGCTCTTACTAATGTGACATGGAGTTACCCCTTTTACGATGCTTTCAAAAATGTTCCAAATCCGCTTACTAAAGGACCAAACTGCACACTCAGCTAAATGAGGCCTGTTATCCAATCATTAATCAACATTTGTGTTGTACGAATATTCTCTATAACAGCGAGTATGAGTTGATTATGTTTCCTAAACAAAGATGTATGACTAAGAAGGGGTTCTTGTGTTGCCAAGTATATCAGTTGGGTCACATAGTAGGCAATTGTTCCAATTGCATGACAGCATGCGTAATTCATCTCTCCACGAGGCCTTGCATTGTTTTTGAATTTGTGTTTTCATACAACTACGATATCAAGATATTAGTACGAGTTGACTATGTTCTTCCTAATGATGACTTGTGATCAGGATGTGAGGTCTCAAGTTCTCATTTGCTTACAATAAAGAGTTCATGGTGTTTGGAAGTTAAGATAAGGAAAAATCTAGAGAATAACGAGGGTGGTCGAGTTGAAGATAAAGCGAGTATAAAATACTAGTGGGCGACAAGTGAGTTTTTCAAAATTAAGGGTAGGAATCTCGAAGATAGCTAAAGAGCTATCCGTATTTGCGATGCATACGCTACCCTTTTCATGTTTTCACCAATTGGCAAGCACACATTATCCTTGGAGACTACAAGTATTTTAATTTCTATTTTAGATAACTGTTTTTATGTAGTTATCGGTCATCATATTAGTAGATTATTGGCTAATTTTTCTCTGTCAATTGGCAAATGCACTAAACTAGCTGTTGAGTTTTTTATGAACTCACCGTTCTCTCTTATGTTGTTCATGATGGTGTCAATAATGGTTCTTATTACGTGTGAAAGAGTGGACTTGCTAGTTCTTTTTAGAATGCCAATCTCAATGCAAGTATGGCAATGATATATTCCCTCTCATACTATACATTCTCTATTACTCCCCCTCAAACTTATGGTGATCAATTGCTGCCCCCACCCCAGCCCACGCACACTCCACCCTCTTTTTAGAGTTTTGCTATATGTGAACATATTCTCCCCCATGGCGTCAACTATTGTTGCTGATAACAAAGTTCGAAATCCACTAGGATAGATGTAATTGCTGAGATTGGTTATCATTTTTTTTAATGTACCGATATTGCCACAACTAAAAAGCTAAAGAAGAAAAAGGAAGGAGAAGACTAAGAAGGGTGAAGTTAATTATGAGAAAGAAGCTTAAAAAAAGAGTAAATGGTGTTTGAGAGATGAACATACTAAAAGAAAACTGAGTTAGCTGAATCAGAGTAGAGGTTGTCAGAAGATGATGATGGCCACTGCAGACGTATCGATTCTACCAAGATCACATACTCTGTGAAGAGGGTTGGAGATCTGATACTATTAAAGAATCTAAAGTAATTGCTCTCCTGGTTGCTTGACTTATAGGATTGGATTATAGAAAAATAAAATTACATGAACGTGAGACAATTGTTTGAACAAAATCCTACTCTAGATTGAATGTTAATGCTATATTACACGAATCTAGACGTAACCTAAGAATTTCTAGTGTTCCTTGTAGAAAGCATCATATGATCTTTTGTATCTCACGCTCTATTAGGTATGGCAAGGGTATGACAAGAAGTAAACAACAACGTTTTGATTGTTACCACAACTGCAATGTGTCACTAGCACCTGAAGGTAAAATTGTAACTAAAACCGTTATTGTCACAATGCCTCTCTCCATTGAAAAAATTGTAACTAAAAACTAATAATAACTTTTACAATCCAATGAACAAAGCTAAAATAAGAATAATAAATAAACTCATTATATATCAAACCGAGGGATTAATTAACTAAAACTTTAGGAGTTGTAGGGGCCTGATTTCTTTTGGAGGGGAAGTCGGCTCTTACACCACAGGGTTTTATCTTCAAACAAAGGAATACAAGTATATAACCTAGAATGCAGAAAATCAATAGACAATATACTTACGTAGAGGCTCGAATGTGACGCTCTACGACCTCTGATGAGGATTTTTAAGAGAGTTTATATTACTGATGAGTAATTGAAGGTTTGAATACTGGGCTTTACATTGTGGTCGAAGGTAAACTGTAAGAGCTCAGAGGGGAGATCTTCCAACCCTACCTTGGTTCTCCATCTCTCCTATTTATAGAATCATAGGAGGCTAAGTCACCAAGTGTGGGCCAGGTTACATGAGTACTGTCAAGATATTTTGGAGCAAGTATGGGCGCCGGACATGTCTGTACTGACGTGATGGCTGCATGTCCCGTCATACTTCGACCATGTGCAACTATGGTCGAAGTGTTTCTGCTGCGATGCGCGGAGTCTGTTCTCGAGGCTTCGAGCAGAATATGCTTCGAGTAGGCTGCGAGTAGACGGCTGCGAGTAGGCTACTACAAGAGTATTTATTCTTATTTTATTAACCTTTAAGCTTACTGGTTTTTACATAGTTATCGGTCCTCATAGAGGCAACTGCTTTTAGTTGATTGGCAAATGCACGGAGTAATTGCTGATTTTTTTCGTGAACCCACTCTCATGTTTTTCATGATGGTACCGATAATGGTTCTTGTTACCTGTAAAAGAGTGGAGTTGCTAGTTTTTATATATATATATGTTGATCTCAATGTAAGTATGGGGCAATGATAGTTTCCCTCTCATCCTATATATTCTCTATTACTCCCCCTGAAACTTATGGTGATCAATGGTTCCCACGCGCTTTGCTATATATGTGAACATATCTGCACCCTTGGCATCAACTATGTTACTGATAACAAAATTTGAAGTCAATAGGCTCGAAGATATAAGATTGGTTATCAATTTTTATTATTCAATTAACATATCACTATTGCCACAACTAAAAAGCTGAAGAAGAAAAAAACAATAAAGAAAAAAAATGAAGGAGAAGACTTAGAAGAGTGAAGTCAACTGAGGAAGGAGCTCAACTTTAATTAGTTTCACGAAAAAGGAGTCAATGGGATTTTTTTGGACGAGAAGAGAAAGAAAGATTAACTTATATTGGAGCAAGGTCAAGTGAGCCTTTTTGGAATCCCAGCTAATGTCAAAAGCTCGGAGCTGATTAGAGTAATCTTCTTGTGTCTGAAGGATAGAGATAAAAGGAAGGAGATCGATAAGAATGTAGACATGGTCTTCTTGACTTGAGCCAAGCGATGGAGAGAGCAAGTTTTTTACAAGGTTCAAGTATAGGTGTGACTAAACACTTGCTAAAGTGAGAAAAATGTGTTTCTCGCTAAGTTGACTCAGTGAAATTGAATTGCTTTAAAATGAGCTAATAAGGAGGATTTGATGCGAGTCTGTGGCAATATCTATAACTGTGGTCGGTGCACGGTGATGGTTGCCACAGCTGGGAACGATTTTACCAAAACCACATACTCCGAGAAAAACGTTGATCTGATACTATTAAAGAATTCAAGTAATTTCTCTATCAATCTATTGGTTGATTTACTTACAATAAAAAAAGATTGATTATAGAGAAATCAAGTTCCATGAGCCTGAGGCTATTGCATGAACAAAATCCTAATATAAGTAGAATGTTGCGCTATAACGCGAGTCTAGACCTATCTGAATAATATGTAATGTTCCTTGTAGAAAGCACTCTATCTGACAGTAATCTTTTGTGTCTCATGCTCTATTAGATACTATGGCAAGAAGTAAAAATGAATGTTTTGATTCTTCCCACAACTGTGATGTGTGACTAGCACCTGAAGTAACTGTGAAACGGAAAATACGCTCATATGGACACACCGGCACAGTTGTACTCATTTGTCTTCACGTTTTTCATTGTCTTTTCTTTTTCCTTATGCCTCTTATATTATCACTCACATAAATAACATGGCTCTTATTTCTTACTTATATTTTATCTCTATAGTATAGCTTTCATAAAGGAAATACTTTACTTTCAGATGTACTGTTACTACTGTATATTAGAAGAATCAGCCCTTGATAATTTCATTGGACAATCTTTTCTCATTAAGTTTTTCACTTTTTGTAGCAATATTGAAGAGGTTATTTCCAAGCTCGCTCTATTAATTCCAAAAGAGGCCAAAATGGTAAGATAATACTAGAGTAGATATTCTTACTTATTTACTATCTAGTTTTCGAATGCACAGAAGTGATACCAGAATTGAGTTGTTTGCCGTTGTATGAAAGCAGGAAGGTGGAGAGCGTCAAAGTAAGCCCAATTAGGCATTTTGACAGTCACCATGTTTGTTTATACCAACATTAACTGTTTCTTTTGATAGCATAGGCATTAAAGAAAACATTTCAGATGTTGGACCATGATGTAAATGAATGAGAGAAATTTGGTTCAAGCCTTCAAGGTAAGAAACAATTTGGATTTTACTTGTATGTTTTGTTACAAAGTAAGCTCTCTATGTGGGTTTATTTAGCAGAAGTAGACGTATGATAGTCCTTTTATTTTATTGTAGTATATAGAGAGTGGAGGAATGTATCACAAGAGAGTGTAACTGACTCATGATCCAGCTTATTTTTGCTGGTCTGTTAAATGCATTCTGACTAAAACATTTCGGGCTGAAACTAAGTTAACTACTAGAAGTTAAATCCAGTCAAGCTCAACTATCACAAGTGCATACAAGAATGAGGTGATTTTCTTGTACTCAGGCAGGCTCACTACCTTAGTTTTTTTCTTCTTCTTTTTTTTTTCCGTTTTTTATTATTTATTATTTATTTTATTATGGAGGGTAATATTGACTGTAACATTAGAATGAGGCTTGTTACGAGGTTGCACCTGTTGAGCCATGTAAGTTACTTTGATAATATAAGCTATCTTTTTCTTGGTAATATCAAGTAACATAACTTGCTGTGACTTGCAGCTTTTAGATTATATGTAGAGGGAGGGTTGTCTTGTTTTCAGCCAATATAATACATAATTTGTGTGTGTGGGGGGGATTGAACATGCTTTTGCCTGTAGCATTCAAATTTCAAATGGATGGTTTATTGAAGTGTTGTCGTAGAGTGCTATAACCTCTCTCACGAATAGGGAACCACTAAGACCAGATGGCCGGTAGTTAACCTTACAGGATAGCCTTGGAACACAACTTCACATAAAGGCACCCTTTTGAAAAAAAACAACAGTCTCATACATACAGCCCGGCCAGAAAGAAAAAATAACACCACTTGTCTAGAGTTAGGAGTTAGGACTATGCATCTAAAGATGGTTAGTCAAATTTCCGCTACTTTTTCACATAGTAGTGATTCTTCATGATGCTCATTCTCACAATAAATCCTCCGTTGTAAGGACCGACAAGCTTTGTTCATGTGCAAGGAGGATTTTTGGTCTCAATTGATTGTGTTTGAAGATGGTTTCAACTTCCAGTGGTGATTCGCATCAGCAACATAGAAATTACGCTGAAATTGTTACAAAACCGAAGCAAAATTCAGCAAATTTGATCGGCAATGGTGAGACTGCAAGCTCGACAGCTGCAAATGGAGATTTAAGATCAAAATTGGTAGATTTTTAGCCTTCAGAGGCTCAGATAAGGATTGATCCTTCCAAAAGCATCAATAATAACCCTAATTTTCAGAAGAAACATCCAATTTAGAGTTGAGGGAGACTTGCAAAACAAATAGAGTAATTCTAAAGGCAGCAAAAAGGAGTTGGAGATCACAAACACTGAAACACCTCTTTGGCCTGAAGCAAATGATCCAAATCATGTTGATTATGCAGCAGTAGTTAGAGGGACTTATGCAAATAAAGGGAAGGCCAAATTAGACTATCATTAGCCTGGTTTTTGTATGAACAGTGGTAAATTTGTTGGTAAAGTGTCCAAAGGAAGTGCTTGAGGAAGGAATGGATCTGTGGAAAGATACTGTAACAGGTTTTTTTGTAGGATCAGGTGTTCCTTTCTACATGGTAAGGGATAGAGTAAGAGCTCTTTGAAAGGTAAAGGAACCTCTATCTATGGCAATGCAGAATGCCATTTATACATTTACCTTTGGAGACCTAAAGGAAAGAGACAAGGTGCTTGAAGAAGGACCATGGCACATAGCTGGGAAATATTTTATTGTGTAGAAATGGGACCCTTTTAGTAATATTGAAGCTAACAGAATTCAAAGAGTTCCAATTTAGGTTAAGTTCTTCAACATACCAAAACATTGCTGGACACCTAAAGGGCTAAGCTACATAGCAAGTGCTGTTGGTAGACCTATCTGTCTGGACAATGCTACTGAAACCAAGTCAAGAATGACCTTTGCCAAAGTATGTATTGAAATCATCTCTGACCATACATTACCATCTACAATCATGGCTGATAGAGGAGATGAAGTCTTAGTAGAAGTTGAAATTGAGTATCTATGGAAACCACCAAAATGTGAACTATGCAATACATTTGGCCATTATACAAATAGATGTGAAAAAAAGAAGGAACAGGCTAAACAAAGTGGCAGAAAAAGGGAAGTCTTGCAGATACTATCACTCCAGAAAAGGAAGTAAGCAAAGCAACTGCAGATCAAACTGGTGATAATAAAGACCAAAGTGCAGAAGATAAGACAAATAATGAAGAAGGAGGAGAATGGGAGACATACAGGTCTTAATCTTCTAAGAAAAAAGAGGCAGCAAACTCAAAAATTCAGAATCAGATACCTGTTCCAACTCTGTCTCATGCCCCTGCAAAGTCTAAGAATGCCACAGAAGAAAGGGATTATAATTCCCCAATATTCACATTCTCTGTGAACACAAATCAGTCACCTAATTCCAGAATTCTCACTCTGGAAAAGCTTAGAACAATCTACTCAAACCCTACACTAGCCACAAATCAAAAGAGAAATGCCAAGAAAAAGATCAAAAAAGTTGAGAAGAAAGAGAAGCAAAGAGCCAGCAGCAGATTAGCAGACAGAGTTATTGACTACAAAGCTATGTCTAAGGGAGAAGGACAACTAAAAACAACCGATCATCATGTCAAATATACTGGTATGGAATGTTAGAGGATTGAACAGGCTCCAAATGCAGAGAGAAGTTAGAAACTGTATCAAGATCCAAAAACTGTGTCTAGTGGGGTTAATTGAAAATAAAGTGAAACAAAAAAGCATTGACAGAATCCACAGATCAGTGGCAGTAAACTGGGAGAAGGAGACCAATTATGAAGATGCAGAAAATGAGAGAATACTTCTACTATGGGATCCTGAAGTGATTTCTCTGCAAATTATCTCAAAGACTGCCCAAGCAATTACAGCAAAGGTACAACTGAAACCTCTGAATAAAAAAATCTTATTTTCCTGCATATATGTCTTAAATAGTGCAAGAGAAAGAGAAGGGCTGTGGGAATACCTTAGAAATCTCAACTCAACAACCACATTATCATGGCTCATCTCTGGAGACTTTAACTCAATTATTTACAATAATGAAAAGAAAGGAGGAGACTTTTTACTTGAAGGTGATATGTTACCCTTGAGAAATCTTATCTTTGATATGAGCTTAGTGGACCTTAAATGGAGAGGAAACAAATTCACCTGGACCAACTACCAAGCAGAGACTGATAGAATTTTCTCCAAGCTGGATAGATCTTTGGTAAATGATGAATGGATGAACTCATTTTCATTCCCCACTGCTGAAGTCAACTTTATGGCTTATGGAATTTCTGACCATTCACCTATGGCTTATGGAATTTCTGACCATTCACCTATAGCTGTAACTATCCAAGAAGAACTAAGTAGACCAAGAGCTCCTTTCAGGTTCACAAACTCGTGGTTCCTTCATCCAGATTTCATGAATGTAGTTGAGAAGATTTGGGAAACAAGAATTACATGTACTCCCATGTACAAACTCAATCAAAAACTGAAACTACTGAAACAAAAACTTATTAAATGGAAAAGGATGACCTATGCAAACATTCATGAAGAGATAGATAATGCCAGAAAGGATCTGCAGACTATACTTGAGGAAATAGTAGTTATTCCTATAATTGATGACAACATTATGAGAAAAGAAAAAAGTCAAAAGAAAAAAGTCAAAGGGCACTTCTAAGCAGACTTCTTCTTAAGGAAGAAATGGATATGAAGCAGAGATCCAGATGTGATTGGCTATCACTTGGAGACTCAAATACACACTTTTTTTTATCAATCAGTAAAGAAAAGGATCAGTAGGAATCATATAAATCAGATCAATTGCCAGAATGGAGATATTGCAGATACACAAGACAAAATCCAAGATGAAGCAGTTAGATTTTATAGTTCCCTCAATGATTCAAAAAGTACTTCTGGTGATATTATCAATATCTCTAAAGCTATTACTGCATAGCAAGCTGAAAATCTCATCAAGCCCTTTTCTAAAGAAGAGATTACAGATATGGTGTTTAAAGAAAAAGAGGGTAAAGCATCAGGTATAGATGGCTTCAATGTATACATTTACAGAAAGTGTTGGGCTGTAGTTCGTGATGATGTGGTTAGAGCTATCCAGAGTTTTTTCATAAGTTCACAGCTACTAAAAGAGATTAACATTACAATTCTGAAGCTCATCCCCAAAGTACTAAACCCCAGCACATTTGCAGAATTCAGGCCTATCTCACCATGCAATGTGATATACAAATTCATCACTAAACTCATGGCATTGAGAATGAGAAATATTATGGAGGATTTAATTGATTCAAGCCAATCTGCATTCATCAAAGGTTGGCTAATCCAAGATAACATTCTTTTGGCTCCGGAGATGGCTAGGGGATTTGAAAGAAAGAATGGAGGAACTAGAATGATGATGAAAATAGACATACATAAAGCATTTGACTCAGTCAAATGTGGTTTTCTTCTTCAAGTACTTCAAAAGATGGGATTTCCAGAAATTTTCATAGGCTAGATTATATCTTGTATTACATCTCCTACTTTTAAAGTTGATATAAATGGGAAGATCCATGGTATGCTCAGAAGCAGCAAGGGGATCAGACAAGGGGATCCTCTATCCCCTTATCTATTTGTGATATCCATGCAGGCCTTATCTGAGCTTCTAAACAAACAGCAGCAGAGAATAGTGTTCATGTGTTTCCAAGCTGTAAAAGAGCAAACATATCTCATTTATTGTTTGCAGATGATGTTTTACTTTGTTTGAAGGCTACTCAAAGTTCTGCAATAAAGACAGAAATTCTGCAAGAGTTTGCTTCAATTTCAGGCTTTCAAATGAATCCAAGGAAGAGCACAATTTACTTCTCAGGAGCAGCTACTGAAGATATGAAAAAAAGTATAAAGGAGGTATTATTCTTTGAAGAAGATTCTCTACCTGTGAGGTATTTAGGCCTACCTTTGATAGCATCTAAATCGACAGACAAGGAGTGTGGACCTCTCATAGCTAAGGTTTCTAAAAAGATTTCAAATTGTAAAAATAGATTCTTATCCTATGGGGGGAGGCTTGAACTGATAAGGAGTGTTCTTCAGAGTTACACTGTCTACTGGGCTGGATGTTTTGAATTTCCAAAATCTACACTCAACAAAATTGAAAGGATATTTAGATAATTTTTGTGGGCAAGAGTTGAAGACAAGAAAGTGATTTCAAGTGTAGCTTGGGATGATGTTTGTGTGCCAAAGTGTGAAGGAGGGCTGGGATTAAAAAGCTTGAAAGACTTCAATGATTCCCTTATAATGAGAGCTGTGTGGAATCTTATCTCAGAAAAGAAGAATCTTTGGACTACTTGGATTAAAGTTGAGTATCTGAAGGAGGAAACTTACTGGACAGTGTCAAACCCAACAGATTGTTCATGGGGATGGACCTGCTTTCACATTGTTGGGAATGGAGAAGAAACCTATTTCTGGAAAGATCCCTGGTTGAAAGGGGGTATCTTAGTAAACAGATGTGGTCATGTGAATATGATTCTTTCAGGAATTGCCATTTTAAAGTCTCAAAAATTATCATTAATGGTGAATGGAGATTTCCTGGCTCCAGGAGCAGATCAGTGGATATGAGACTCATTTGGAAGGAGATTTTAGAAAACTATAAACCTTGTGTAGAAATAGATATGATCTTCTGGACTCTTTGGACTCTTAATACTGATGGGAAGTTTACTGCTTCATCTACTTGGGAGGCCATTAGAAAAAAGAATCCTTTAATCAAATGGCATAAGGTGATATGGGATAGAGATATAGTTCCGAAGCACTCTTTTATTACTTGGCTTGCTGTTAGAGACAGGTTAAAAACAAGAAATTTCCTAGTCAGAGTGGGAAAATTAGAAGTAGCATATTGCTCCCTTTTAATGCCACATAGGAGAATAGAGATCATCTATATTTCAAGTGTCCTTTCTCATCTCACATATGGTCTCAAGTCTTACAGAAACTGGGGTATACCAAAGCAATTGAAGGGTGGGATCCTGAATTAAATTAAATTGGCTGGAAAGAAGAGCTGAAATTGATCCTGATAGAGGGAAGATTCTCAAAATTGCTTTCTGTGCTACAGTGTATCACATTTGGATTGAGAGAAGCACTAGACACTTCAAACAAGAAAGCATAGCAGCTGAAATCATTTTTAGAAGAATCTATTTTGAAGTGGCATACAAATGCTGTAAGTCAGATTTCAAATTCAGTCTCAAGTATGGAGATCAAGATCACATAAAGAATTGGGGATTAAATCCAATTAAAAAGCAACCAAGACCTCTGAAATGGATTTGTTGGAAGCATGACTGGAAGCAAAATATCATCCTTAATGTGGGGGGATGCCTTACTGAATCCAGGAAAACATATGGAGGATTAATCGGACTCCCTAATGGAATATCAATTTCAGCTTTTAATAGAGTTTGTGATAAGAATGTTGAGATTGGAGTTATGAAGACTATGGCAATGTGTGAAGGGCTGAATATTACAAGAAGATTGGGATTCAAGAGTGTATGTATCATGTCAGATTCAAACTATGCCATCAAAGTCATAAAGCAGCAGTGTAATCCGCCATGGGCTGTTCTAGTGGAACTCAGAATAGCATGGAAAAACATATCTGAAATGGAGGAGTTTGATGCCCTTTTCAAGCAGAAGGAAGGAAACCAGCCAGCAAATCATATCACTAAAATTTTAGAATTATCTGAAGACTTTCTAATATTTCCTTGTAATTTTCCTCGGGATCTTACAAATCTCTGTATAGATGATGCAAACTGTACAAAATTCTGTAGGCTGTAAATTCTTTGTTCAGAAATAAATGCAGGTAGGGGTCTGCCTTAACCCCAGCTTCTCCCTAAAAAAAAGGAGGATTTTTGGTGAGAAGAAATATATAGATTGGAGACCATATAAAGGAGCATAAGGAAGACCATAAGAGCTTTGGTTGATTACCTCGAAGCAGCAGATATGAACTCTGAGGTTCAAGGTTTTTTCTTGAAGCTCTTAATGCCTGCCAAAGACCTTCAGATAAATATATATTACAATTGTGGTAGGGATGCTTTGATTTTAAGCCTGGTCTGTATTAGGTCTGACATTATTTTACCCAGAGGAGAATTGATGCCACTAATGGCTTCTCTTTGTAGTACCCTATTCGTAGAAATCCCAGTATTAGATCATAGTTTTGATCTCCACTGTTGGGGTTGGACACAAATCGAGAACACGTCCAAGATCGAGAACAACACGTTCAAGCTCGAGAATAGCAACAGTTCGATCAAATCCTCCCAGTTCGATTTCTTGTTTATCTTATGCAAGTCTATAGAGTATTAACAAGCAATAACGATCTAAACAATTCTAAACACAGAAAAGTAAAGATTATCTACAAACACAAAATTTAATATGGTTCGGCAAAATCGATGCCTACGTCCATGGGTAAAGAGATTTTATTTGAAGAAGAAGGTGACGATTACAACTGATCTGACGGTCTCTCCACTTAACCTGTATGATCTCAAAGGCGATGATGATCAACAGGATTTTCTCCTCTCTACCACTCTACAAAGACGATGTAGAGTTTTGCTCAACGAAGCCTCTCTCTCTTTTGTCTCTCACACAAAAACAAGATCCGCCTCTTTTCAGTGATGATACGCAACTCACGAAAATTATCTATATATATCTCTCAATTCCTTAATAGGCTCTTCAATTTATAGAAAAGAGTCCTATAGGTGTTACAATTCAATTAGGAACGGCTGTTCCTCTTTCTACGGCTAAAAAACTCCAAGTCTTCAATGTTGTAACCTCTACCTAAAACCAAGGGAAGCCCAACAACCTTCTTTGACGTTCATGAAGAGGGAAGCCCAACAATCTCCCCCTCACTCAAGATGAGAAGGGAAGTCCTTTGACCCAATTAAGTCGATGATTGGTGCACCTCCACCATACCGGCTTTGGCACAACAGAAATCGTGCTTACCTCTTGGCAAACACTCGTTATCATATTCGATCCATTCTCGTCGGTATGAACTTTGTCAATGCTTAACAAGTTAAAGTCAAACACATCTCTTATCCAATGGTAGCGCACATTAATGTGCTTGCTACGTGAATGGAAACTGGCATTCTTACTCAGATGTATTGCGCTCTGGCTATCACTGTACACAATGAACTTGTTCTGTGCAATACCGAGCTCCTTGAAGAACCGTTTCATCCACAACATTTCTTTGCAACCTTCAATGATCGCAATGCACTCGGCTTAAGTAGTTGAGGGGGCTACACACTTTTGTAGCTTAGCTTGCCATGCAACTGCTCCCCTAGAAAAAGTAAACAGGTAGCCCGAAGTAGACTTCTTTGTGTCGGTATCGCCTGCCATGTCTGAATCCGTGTAGCCGAATAACCTCAGCTTATCACCACCATAACACAAACATAACTTGGACGTACCTCTCAAGTATCTCAGAATCCACTTAACTCCTTCCCAATGTTCTTTTCCTGGATTTGACAAGAATCTGCTCACTACACTGACTGCAAAGGCTATATCCGGCCTTGTACACACCATAGCATACATAAGGCTCCCAACCGCTGAGGCATATGGAATCTGACCCATTTTGGCCTTCTCTTCTTCGATCTTCGGACACATCTCCTTTGACAATTTCAATTGGCTCCCGAGTGGACAACTAACCGTCTTGGCCTTGTCCATGTTAAACCTCTTCAACACTTTATCCACATAGGTTTTTTGGGATAACCACAATTTGCTGACCTTTTTATCTCGAACGATCTGCACGCCGAGGATCTTCTTTGCTTGACCTAAGTCTTTCATTTCGAACGCCTTGCTCAAGTCACCCTTAAGCTCGACAATCTTCTCGTCATCTTGACCCACAATCAACATGTCATCAACATACAACAAGAGAATGATGAAACCACCATCGACAAATCTGCGCACAAACACACAATGGTCCGACTTAGATTTCTTGTAGTTGTGCTGGCTCATGAAGTTCTCGAACTTCTTGTACCATTGTCGAGGTGCTTATTTCAGCCCGTACAAACTCTTCTTTTGCTTGCACACTCTGTCTTCCTTGCCTTTGACCTAAAACCCTTCTGGCTGGTCCATGTAGATTTCTTCATGCAGATCACCATAAAGAAATGCTGTCTTGACATACATCTGCTCAAGTTTTAAGTTCATGCTAGCAAATAGCCCTAGAACAACTCGAATGGAAGTCATCTTCACCACAGGTGAAAATATCTCGTCATAGTCAACTCCTTTTCGTTGACCAAAACCTTTAACAACTAGTCGAGCCGTGCATCTCGGCTGCGAGTTGCTATTTCCCTCTTTGATCTTGTATACCTACTTGTTCTTGCGAATCAATCCTCATGATTTTTGCAATTTCAACGAAAAAAATATAGTTTACTGGGAAAAAAATACCACAAATCGAATCATATATGGTTAAAAACATAATGTTTTTCCTTGCAACATGTTTATGTAACCAAAAAATTGTAAAAACAAGTTTTTACATGAGATCTAGCATAGACATGCATATACCAATATAAAGGTTATGATTATAGAGAAAAAAAATATACACTCTACCAAATCACATTATATTACCTTATATGCTAATGAACAAAGATAAAACAAGTAGAGATCTAATAACTACTGTAATGGCCTGTTTTCTAGTAGGTCGAAAGCACGTCTTACACCAGTGTTAAGAATAGATATTATGCAAGTACGAGAATAAATGACACAGTATCTAACGTGGAAAACCTTTCAATATGTTAAAAACCACGACCTCTAGTGAGGATTTTGAAAAGAGGGAGAGTGTTGTATTACGATTGACTAGTTATTACAGAGAGAAAGTGGAGTGATTCCAGAAAATGCAAGTATCATCTTCTCTAAGTATGTCATGCGTAAGAACTAGCCATCGACCCCCCTTTTCCTCTCTTTTCAGGTAGCTACTTATAGGTCTTATAATACGACTGCTGGGTACATTTAATTATGAACGTTATGGTCGTCTGAACTTGATGAGCTTTGATGAGATTTCCTGTAACGTCATGATATTTGATAAACGTTATGATAGTCTGAACTTGATGAGCTTTGATGAGATTTCCTGTAACGTCTTGATATTTGATATTTGCTGATCTGTAACGACCTTCTTAATTGCACTTCAGACCATTTGGAGATGATACGATCTCTGGTGGAGTTCGCATGTATGCGAGCTATTTGATGAATAGAGGAGTATCTTATGCAGTGTGAGTTTAGAAAATGTTTCAAAGTCTCCGAACTGTTCTTAGGTCTTGGATTGTTGCTGATTCGAGCTATATCAGTTCGGATATCTTACTGAGTACGGGGTTTTAGAAATAAGTCCATTACATATGCCCCTCTCAGCCAATAGCAGGAAGTATATGTGTTGTGAGTGCTGTTGGGTGATAAGTTTTTTCCGTCGTCATAAATGCTTCATTGAATGGTTCTATGAATCTGGAGAAAAAATGACTTTGACTGCTGGGCTTTTGAAAAGCCGGCTTGAGGTGCGCGCTGCAGTTTGAATTTTATGGGAAGTTGCAATGTGCATTGAATGCTTCTGATATAAAAATGCTAATGTGGCGTGTCACTGTTCATCCTTATTCTCTTGTCAGTCGCCTGTACTGTTTGGAAAAGGACTGATGGTGAGAACTCGTCGTCAAGCCAAAGAGATTAGGGTGCAAAATAAATGAATATTTTGCAAGAAAGATATTTTGGTAAGCAGTCGCTCTCTCTGCCTACTCCTATTCCTGTTCCTCCCACCTTCCATGGTATGACGTGGGATGAAATGGTGGAGGCAGAGGAAGATTATGATAACATGTGGCGCTTCCACCATGTCGTTGTACTGGCAAGTGACCGTCTGTCCTGTCTTCAGATGTTGGCCGAAGATACCGTGGAAGCGGAAGATGAGAAGGTTGGGGTGACTCCTGGAAAGTACTGCCGATACCTTGCTGAAGATTGGGTAGTGTAAACGGTGGAGGTGCGTCGTCTTTGTCACCTGCGGAGGCGGTGTGTATACGCAGGCAGTTATATCGGATTCACTGGCTTGTCTGCTCCTGCACTCCACTATTGTGCTGGATGATACGGGGCAGCACGAAAACTTTAGTTTAAGTGTTGCACTGTCATCTTCTGAAGAATACAGTAGATCGTCTTGTAATAGAACGAACAGTCTGTAAAAATGTTCTGTTCTAATAGGAATTTCGAACTGAATGAAAACTTCTTATCTACTGACTTTTCTTCTATCTTGTCTGCTGAAGTGTGTTTTCTACTGTATCCGAACTGTTTGCATAAAATAAACTTGTCGTCGGTAATATTTTTACACTCTTCGAACTAGTCCCTTGTAGAGTAGGTCGCTAGTACATAGTGTGTATTCTTCAGAGTCAGAGAATATCCTTAAGGATATAGACATCTGACTTGTAGAATCATTGCTGGTGTCGAGCTGTATTCGTGCTCATTGTGTAGCTTTTATTGTTGCCATATCTCTTTGAAAAGTTATTATGCATAATAATCTCTTCGCACTATATACCCGTTCTGTTGGAATGGTTTCTCCATAGTTGTCAGGAGCGGCTGTGATCCTGATGAGATCTCGGATGCAATATGTGAAGTATGATAGAGGAAGTAGAACTGTCTTGTTGCTGAACCATACGAAGTGATAGTTCGGTAGATGATGTCTGAAAAACGGATTGTAGAGGACGAGAGTATTGTTGAAGATCATTCTTTGTAAATTATAGGGTCGGATTCTCGACCATAATAAAATGATTTCTTTGATATTCTCTTGTCTCGAAGTGATTGGATGCAATATTGTTGCATGATTTTATGCTGATTTTATGCTTGTGTAGATCCAGAATAGGATGAGTGACAGCTATGATAACTGTATTAGGGTTTTAACACAAGCTATATATAATGAGGCAAGGTCGTGTGGCTGCGGACTTTGTTGTTGTACGTGAATAGCCGTACTACTGCTGATTTTCTTGTGCAGTGAACCTTGCTTAAAATAATGGTAGACAGGCAGGTAGACGAGGCGGTTATAGAGCCAAGGGTCAGACGTGATAACAGAGCACGTAACCCCAAACATAATGATGAGGGTAAACGAAAACATGTGCCTGCTGCGAGAGAGGATGCTGACGTGTGTCATCTTGAATCGAGGGGTGTTGATAAAAGCTGCATCTCTTCCTCCCACAATACTCATTTGTTTGCAGAGAAAGAGAGGGATATTTCTAGAGAGAGAAAGTCTTGTAACTTTGAACGTGGTTCCCCATTGCCATCTGAGTTTCCCCGGATAAACAAAGTTCGGTCGTCTGGAGTGAGAGTATCTGCTGGCGTTGTAGACTGTTGCTCTTCGAGTACAGGTTAGTGCTGTTTTCTTTGATTCTTTGAGTGGCTTAATATAGTTTAATTGTGATACTAGTAGTTTTGAACTGTGTTGTCTCATCTGGGGAAGGAGCCTTGAGGTTTGAAACATTCTGAAAAGGGCTCCTGCGGTTGTATTTATTTCTAAAAATATTAAGCCCAGTAGTAAAATAGTGATGTCCGCCGAGACTATGGAGTCTTGGTCGTCGGAGACATCTTCCTCTGATAGGACCGTAGACGATGCAGAGGTTAGAGATGTCCCTGTTATAGATGTGTCTGCCACTGAGATGGAGACTGGGGAATTCTTTTGTTGTCCTGAACCTGGTAATGAGGTCAAGTGGTTCTCTAAGTATAAACGATGCTTAGATGGGAGTTGGGGGCGTTACCTCAGTCATGGAAGTAAATGGTTTAGAACCATTGTGAGGGATAATGGTGATATAAAACATTATGAGGTGCCCTCCTTGAAGAAATGGAAAAAGAGGAAGGGTATAGGACAAGACGTAAAAGTCTCGTACTATAATGGGACTGGTGAGGAGGTCGTGGAAGAGGGGTTCCTCTGTTACCTCGGCCAGTTCGAATATGGCTTGAGAGTCCCCTGACTTTTTTCCAGAAGGGGGTGATGAACTTATTGCATTGCTGCCCTACTCAATTAAATGGCAATGTGTACGAGATGATGAGGGTCTGCGAAGCTCTCAACCACCAATGACGAACTGGTGATATTGACAAACAGTTCGTTGCTGAAGATGTCTTGAAATTTTATAAATTCAAGTATCTGAAACCTTCCCGCAGTAGATATCTGTATAGTGACTCGACAAGGTCGAAATTCTTTGATTTTGAATCGCCGGGGAGACCCTGGCACGACCATCTTGTGATGGTGAGGGGTGATTGTATGCAGGTGGTCGGGGAACCAGCGCTCGAGCTGATTCACAGGAATTTTTGTGCGAGTAAGTGTTTTCTTACTGCTTCGACTTTATTATAATTTGTGATGAACTTCTAACATCACTCCTTGTTGATCATTGCAGATCCCGAACCGAAGTGTGTTGCTAATACGTCAAGTCTATTTGATGTTGTAGGTCGAGAGGGAACCGAGCTAAATTACGTACTTGGTGAGCTAAGCATCCGTCGGGAGAAGAGGCTGAATTCCACAGTGGTTAAAATACAGCGGGGTCACCAAAACAGAGCTATGGCCACTCCGAGCTCTCTTTTTAAAGCTGCAACTGCTGTTCCTGTTCCGGTGGGGGTTTCTGACAATGCTTTGAAGCGGGGAAGGAAAGGCTCTAAAACCTTGGCTGAGATTGTTACTCCTGAGCCACCAGCCCCTATTACAAAAGATGTGGTCAACTTTTCTGGGCGTGATGCTTCGCTTTCAAAGAAGCAAAAACGATCTGTGGTCGTGGAGCCGAGCGCTTTTCATAAGGTGAATGTGAAGGCTGTTGCGAAAGAATTTGTCGACCTGATGAGGCGTGATCCTAGTCTTCTGAGTGTGAAGATTCAGTCGAGCATCTCGCATGTGTGTTTGGATGACTTTTTGTACCCTTTTTCTTTGACAATAATGCGATCTAAAATTTTACACTGTCTTTTTTGTGGTGTAGTTGGCTGCTTCTTGTCAGGGAGTGTTTGAAGTGTTGATGTCGCCTCATTTTGAGCGTGCTGCGGCTGAGGAGGAAACTGCGGCCTTGATTCAGCAGTTAAAAGACCAAAACGTACAGCTCGAGAAGGAGAAAATTCAGCTCGAGGGGGAGAAGCTTCTGGAGAAAGAACAATTCGAGGCTGCTCTTGCTAAACAGAGAGACGAACTGATAGAGCGGGTCAGCAGGCTGTTGCTGAAGTGGTGGAAGGTCGGAACCATCTAGTTAATGGATACTACCACTAGGGTTTGTCTGCCGAGGAAGTAGAGCTGTCTATTGCTGGTGGTTATGAAAAGGTTAATCCCTTCAGAGATGACGCATCCCCAGCTGCTGATCCAACTGTTATTCCTGAGAAAACTCTTGTCCCTCCTTCGACTGATCCATTGAACTTGGAGGTAGCTTGAAGTTTAATCTTTGATTTTGTACTTTGTTGTAGCTCGCTTGGTTGGAAACCTTGTCTTTGTATTGATAATACTACTGTTTTGTTGGTTTGAGAGTTTGAATAGTTCGTTGGTGTTGTTTGATCTTGACTTGCATGTTGTGCTTGTAGGAGATAGTTCGGTTGAGAGGGCGAGTGAGCGAGTTGGAGAAGTCCCTGAGTCGAGCGAGGGATAACATCACTCGTACCCAACAGGTACAGAATAAACTTGAATATGAGAGACGTCTTTATAAATCAAATTATGATAAAACCTTTAGTGAGCCAGTCGAACTCCAATGTAGTTATGGAAAAATAAAAACGGAGAGAGATGAGGTTTTGCGAAAAGAGTACACTAGGTATCTTGAATTTCGTAAATCTGTGAGAGATACTCCATTTGTTCATGAGAGTTGTAAGTTTAGGTGTCAAGAATTACTATCCGTCTTGACACTGTATTTGGAGGCCGAAGTAGATAGTTAGCGTGGCTTGAAAGCGGCCTATTTAGAGCTTTTAACTGAGAGGGGTATAGTCACCGACCCACCTCGAGTAAAATTCTTGGCACAAGAAGCTCGTAATCGCCATAGTGTAGAAGCCCACAGATGTTCAGCTCGGGCTGGCGTGTCTGTGATATGGGGTGATGTAGGTCCTTTGCCTGATGATCTTGGCTTTTGTAGGGCCGGAGATCGATGAGGATCCTTTTCTTCAATTTGAGAAAGAATGATAGGAAAGTGCAATCACTGCAAACAGATGCTAGTAGGGTTCAATTGTGATTGAAACAACGAATTTGAGCTTTTGTAATATATATTGTAGAATAATGTAACTCTCTTGTATTGATGTATGCATGCTCGTTTATAATCTGTATTTGTAGGAGTTAGCTGATAAGCAGAACGTACTGTCTGTTTTGTCCACCTCGTTTAATAAATCGAATGAAGAATTGCAAAAGTGTTTGTTGGCTGCAGAGGAGACTGCGATCTTGAATTCCAAACTCGAATCGAATTTACTTGATTTGCAGGATCGGCTAAATGCTGTGATAATAGAATTGTCTCAGAGAGATGCTGATATAGTTGCTGCTAAAGAAAGTGTTGAAGCATATAAGGCTGCATTGAAGAAGAAGAGGCTCGACATTATGACTGGCAATCAAAAAGTGCTGGATTTGAATAGTATCATTTCGAAACAAAAAATTAATCTTATGAGTCTTCGCAATTCGATGTTAGAGAATGCAGATCTTGTAAAGAAACAAGATGGTGAACTTCATTATCTGAGAGGTCGTATAGATATGCTGACGCGTGACTTGCATGCTGCCCGAGCTTCTTGTCAGAGGAAAAGTGATAGAGCTCGTGCCCAAGACGACAGGCATAAAAAGAAGGAACTCAATTTTGATGAGGCCCTCAACAAGTGTCATATCCGGATATCCGAGGTAGAATATGAGAAACAATCCTTGGAGTTGTTACGTCTGGAAGATGACTTTCGATATACCGAATTAGATCGGAAATACCGTGAGTTGCAGGAGTCGGTAGTGGACGAGAGTTCGGAAGAGCCGGATGATAGTGTGGAGTGTCATAAATTATCCGAGAAGCTGCGACTTATGAAGGACGAACTCTACCGTACTGTAGTCGTTACTGATGAGTATAAGGGTTCTCTGTTGAAGGAGAAAGAATTCCTTATAGCGCGATGTAAACATCTTGATGAGGAGCTAAGGAAGGTAAAATCCGGATTATCCGAAATTCTGTTGCTTCCTGCGGATGAAGCCTCATTACGGGTGTTTGACGTTTTGCGCTCTGACGTGAAGAAAGTACAAGATGATCATGAAACTGTAAAGCAGCAAGGCGTGGAGTATGATCTGCAAGCTATGCGCTTAACCTTTCTGAATTCTGTGATGGTGCGAGTGGCGGGAATAATGGATCTCCAGTCAGTTGAAAATGTTGTTAATATGCTCTTCCCAACCTTGCTTCCTGGGGAAAGTTCTACTTTGGTACGCCCAAAGCGTGACAAATAGAGGGGTCGTTGTAACATATGCTTGACATGTATAAAATGATTTGTTGAGACAGTTTACACGAATTGGGTTATCCAATAAGTATCATTCAGAGTTATATGTATAAGTTGTATTTACAAGTGTGTTAGTGATAGGTCGAATTTAAGTGTAAATTGACGACCGCACTGATAAAATGCAATAACTGTATCATAAGTCTCTTGGGAGAGCATGTGTACTCTTCAAGCTTTATGTTGGTCTCAAGGAGACAATTTTTTTTTTGAGATAGCTGTACACAGGTCTCTTGGGAGAATAAGTATATTTTGATGTGTTATGTGGCGGTCCCAATTACAGGTCGAATTGAGCGTATCAATAAGCGACCTTAATAAGACGAAATTGTATTTGAGATAGCTGGACACAGGTCTCTTGGGAGAGAAAATTTGTTTCATGAGCTATGTGGCGGTCCCAATTACAGGTTGAATTGAGCGCATCAATGGGCGACCTTAATGAGATGAAATTGTATTTGAGATAGCTGAACACAGGTCTCTTGGGAGAGCAAATGTGTTTCATGAGCTATGTGGCGGTCCCAATTGCAGGTCGAATTGAGCGTATCAATAAGCGACCTTAATGAGACGAAATTATATTCGATAATTGAGGTCGGGTTGAGTGACCTCGAACAGACTTGCAATACTTATGCAGAAGAGATTCTTTATTGAATAAATCTGAATCAACAGTCTCGTACATCAACTTTATCTCCGATACAACTTCAGTCTTCGGGTATTCCATGGGTTAGGTAATGAGATTCCATGGTGATCACTGAGTTCGTAGGATCCTAAACCATTTGTTCCAGTGACGATAAAAGGTCCTTCCCAATTATCAACTAATTTTCCAGCATTGGGTGCCTTACGATGTTGTGGTATTTCTCTGAGAACGAGGTCATCGATTGCGAACTCTCGATATCGAACTCTTTTGTTATACGTTTTGGTTAAAGCCAACTGATACCGACCCAAATTGGCAATAACTTGGTCGCGTGTCTCCTCGATCCAGTTCAAATTGCATGCTAATTGGAACTCATTCTCTTCATCTGTCATTATATGATCATGGATTGGATGGTGATATTGAGTGGGAATGATGGCTTCAGTCCCGTAGGCCAATAGAAATGGAGTACATCCTGTTGCCGTTCTTAGAGTAGTTCGGTAGGCCCAAAGTACATGTGGTAGCTCGTTCACCCAATTGCCCTTCTTGTCGTAAAGTCATTTTTTGATTCCATCCACTATTGTTAGATTTGTAATCTCTGCTTCGCCGTTTCCTTGTGGATAATATGGGTTGGATGGAGAATGAATGATTTTGTGCTCATTGAGGAATGCCACAATTTTAGATCCAACGAATTGGGGTCCGTTATCAATCCTGATGAGGTCTGATCTGCCGAATCGAATGATGATGTTCTCCCAGATGAAGCGAATAACTTCTTCTTCGTGCGTTCGGCATAGTGGCACTGTTTTTACCCATTTGGTGAAGTAGTCTGTAGCAACCAAAAGATGTTTCCTTCTGCCTGGTGCTGTAGGAAATTCTCCCACTAGGTCGAGAGCCCAACGTCTGAATGGCCAAGTAACCTGACTAAGATAGAGTTCGAGTGCTGGAGCTCGTATTTTTAGTCCATGTCGCTGACAAGCGTCACATTTCCGAGCATATTTGATGGTTTGTTTCCTCATGTTAGGCCAAAACATTCCTTGAGTAATAGCTCTGCTTGCGAGAGAACGACCTGATGTGTGGGATCCACATGTGCCTTCATGTAGGTCGTGTAAGAATTGATGCGCTTCTTTCTCGGATAAACACAAGAGATATGGACCCGTGACTGAGATTTTGTACAAGAGGTTGTCTTGGACAGCATATCTTGGAGCATTGTCAATTATTTTCTTTCGTTCGGCAGCATCTTCTGGGAGTGGTCCGTCGAACTTGTTGTCAGGTCCTATGTAGGTGATGAAAGGTTGTCGCCAATCATCTTCGACCTCTTCGTTGCCCCTAGTATTGATGGTATTGGTCGTGACGACATTAATACTGGGGTTAGAAATAACGTCAATCTTTATATAACATTTTTCTGAACCGAGGATGCCAGCAAGGTAGGCAATTGCATCTGAATGCCTGTTTTCCCCTCTTGGGAAATGTTCGATGGAAATAGTCCTAAACTTGCTTATTCGTTCGGCAGCTGCTGCGGCATAGTCAACCATTTTCCCATTGGTGTGGTATACGCCTGTATAGTGATTAACTATTAGTAAAGAATCTGTGTAAACAGAGAGTTCTGCTACACCCAATGTAAGTGCCATGTCTAGACCGTGGATTAATGCTTCATACTCGGCCTCATTATTGGGTACTTCAAAATCAAGTTGTATTGATTTTTCTAAACGATCATGTGAGGGTGTAATGAGAACCATTCCAATTCCTGATCCTGACGGCCCGACGGAACCGTCGGTTAAAAGTCGTCAACCCTTCTTAGAAATCCATTCCGATTTATCTTCGATTTATTCGAGAGGAGGTTCTTGTGGTTGGTCGGGAATATCTGATTCCCAATATGGGTCGTATACTGGGAAATCTGCTAAGAAATCTACTGCAGCCTGACCCTTCGCTGAATGCCGAGGCTCAAAATGAATATCGTGTTCCTCCAGTGCGACTGACCATTGTTGAATACGTCGTGTTTTTTCTCGTTTGGTCAGGATCTCCCTGATTGGATAATTCGTCAGAACTCGAATTGTGTGAGCCTGAAAATATTATTTGAGCTTCTGAGATGTATAAACGAGAGCTAGAAGAAGCTTTTCGATCTTGATGTACCTCATCTCTGCTGGAGTCAAAGTTTTACTGATGAAGTACACAAGTTTCTCGATTTTTTCATCCGTGCGGAGGAGGACGGAGCTGAGAGAGGTGTCTGTGACAGCTAAATATATCGTTAGCACTTCCCCTCCTGTCGGCGTACTCATTACTGGAGGGGTACCCAAATATTGTTTTAGATCGAGAAAAGCTTTCTCACATTTGTCTGTCCATTCGATTTCCAAATCCTTCTTTAGCTTTCCTCGCTTTGTTCCTTGTCGCAATAGTTTGAACAATGGTTGGCATCTATCTGAAGATTTTGATACGAACTGATTGAGCGCTGCGATATTCCCGGCTAGCTTCTGAACATCTTTCTTTGTCTTCGGTGAAGGCATAGCCAGGAGTGCGCGTATTCTGGATGGGTCTGCTTGAATCCCGCGCTTGCTGATTAGATGGCCCCAAAACTTTCCGGACTGCACCCCGAACTGATATTTATCAGGGTTCAGACGCATCTTATATGTTCGTAAAATCTCAAAGCTTGTTTTCAAATCTGCGAGATGGTCCTCTCTTTTGAGACTTTTACAAAGCATATCATCGATGTGAACTTCCATTGTCTTTCCGAGATGGTCTTTGAATATGTCTGTCATTAATCTCTGATAAGTTGCTCCTGCGTTCTTCAAACCGAAATGCATGACCTTATAACAGTATAGGCCGTGCTCGGTGATAAAAATAGTCTTATCTTGATCGTCTGGGAAAAGCGGTATCTGATTATAACCTGACACAACGTCCATCATGGATAGGAGTTCGTGCCCTGCTGTGGAATTGAGCAGATTGCTAATTATTGGTAATGGGAAACTGTCCTTTGGTGTATGACGGTTGAGGTCTGTAAAATCTACACAAACTCGGATTTTACCGTTCTTAGGTACTGCGACAATATTAGATATCCAATCGGGATAGACAGCGTTCCTGATGAAACCGACTTCAATCAACTTGTCGATCACCTTGTTGACTTCTTCGCGTAATCTTGGCGCTAGAGTTCGCTGCTTCTGTTTTACAGGTTCTGCTTTTTCTTTCAACTCTAGCTTGTGACATGCTATGGCTGGATTGATTCCTGACATCTCATGGAAAGTCCATGCGAAGACATCACTATTCTGTGTGAGGAACTGAATCAGTTTCGAATGTTTATCCGAACTCAGTAAAGTTCCAATATTAGTGCCTCTTTTGCTGCCATTGATTTCGACATATTCTGTAGGCTCGATGCTTGGCAGCTGAGGTTCTGATGATCCGGCCTGCTGTGATCGCTATGCAGCCGAGGTTGTGATTGGTGCTGTGATGGCTGGTACCGCAGTTGCTGGTGTTGCGGCTGGGTCGGCTTCTGTATAAACAGTATTATTGCAGGCACGAGCCAACTTCTGGTTACCCTTGATTTCATAAATCCCTCCCTTCCAGTCGAATCTCAGAGTTTGATGATAGGTGGAGGGAATAGCTTTCATGTTGTGCAACCAAGGTCTCCCCATGATGCCCAAGTAACTTGACTTGGCATTGATAATGTAGAAGACTACATCAAGTGTAACTGGCCCGGCTGTGATAGGCAGTGTGATTTTGCCTACCCGTTCTTCCTTAGAACCGTTGAATCCGGAGACATTGATTTCACTCGGCTCGACCTTGTGCGCCAAGCCCATCTGGTCGATTGTACTCTGGAATAATAGTTCGATACTGCTTCCTGTATCGATCATCATAGTATGAAGGACTATGTTCTTCATTTTGAGCATGACGACGAGAGCGTCATGATGTGGGAAAGTGACGTGCCGAACGTCGCAATCTCCAAAAGATATTCCGGCTCGTCTGTTGCTGGATTCCGGAAGTAAACGAGCCTCTTTCTCTCCCATTGATAGGTCGTGACATTCTGCTACATGTCAGCGTTTGACTCTGTTGGAGGTGTTAATGATATGGGTCTCAATGAAATACAAATGCTTTTCTTCATTTACCTCACCGATCTGTACAATTGCGCCCTCATTTTTATAACTTCCATTATGGTAACTCTCGACATCGATGATGTATTCGAGCAGACGACCTTTTGAAAATATATCGATAAGTAGGTACTTAAGTGAGAGACATCTTTCCGTGTCATGATGTTGGATTTGATGATGGACGCAATATGGTTTGCCTTCAATTGGCGTGAGATCCCTGGGAGTTCAGAAAAGATCGTCTTTCTGAATCAGAATGTACAGACTGGCCATAGTTGTATTTAGCTTTGGCATGGGTGGTGGCGGCCTCTTCTTTCCTTGGCGAGTTCGGTCGTCACTGGTCTTGAAGAGCTTCTTATCTCCCCCTTGACTTTTACTGCTCTCGTGAGTGCGCTCGTCGGGCGATTTTTGCTGGAAGGCTGGAGCTCTGAGGCTTTGGCTTTTCCATGGTCAACCTCTCAAGGTCAATAAATCGGTTGACTTTCTCGAGCATATCATCTAATGATGGTGGTTTGTTGAGGATGAGATATTCCTTGGCTCGACTTTCCATGAGCAATGAGTTGGTAAAGGCCGAAACGGTGATCTTTTGGTCAAGATTGTCTATCTTCCGGGCTAGAATCAAGAATTTTCTTGTGAATGCCGCCAGTCGTTCGCCTTGGGCTTGCTTGAGGCCTAATAAAGAGTAAAATGTTTTTTCCTTCTCCTTATTGTGCGAATAGTTCTTGACGAACAGTTCGCGGAGTTGATCGAACGTCAGGATGGAACCTTCGTCAAGGGAGTGAAACCATCGTAGAGGCTCGCCTTTCAGACTGGTCAGAAAGAGGCGGCAGAGGATGTGGTTTGACGTAGAATGCAATCCCAGCGAATCTTGGAACTCCTGTACGTGCTCCACAGGATCTCCTCCCTTGTACTTCTGAATTTTTGGTGTATGAAAGCCGGCGGGCACTTCTTCGTCAAGTAATGTCTGTGCAATTGGGCTCTTCTGGATTTTAGTCTGGCTTTTCTTCCCGTCTAGAATCTGAGCGTCAAGAAGCTCTTTAATGCGTTTATCTACCTGTTCTGGGGTGAGATGTAGGCGAGATGTGACTGCTAGTCGTGCGGCTCGCAATCCTGCTGGGTCGTGCTCTCCCATTGTTTCGCCTAAACGGTCCATCACTGAAACGCGTGGTAGGTGAAGGGTGTCTTCATGTTGCTCTTCCTGTCGTAGGTCACCGACCGATCGGGCTGGTAATTGTGAGCGGGGGTCACCTGTATGCCGAGCTGAAGGAGCCAACGCCGCCCCCTTGCCCTTATTTCCCAATCTATGCAGGACTGAAACTCGCGACCCAGCAGGTTGTGGTCTTTGGCCGGCTGGTTGTTGACCTAGAAGAGCTTTTATTACGTTCTGCATGCTTGCGACCTGCTTCTCCAGTTGTAGTCACTTTTCTTGTTCTTGCTGCATGACAGTTCGTAAATCCGTCACCCCCCAGCAGTGTTAGGAGCGTCATTTTCTGGGTTCGTCATTCGTCAAATTTTTTGGAAGTCGGCTTCTGGAAAAGAGAACGCCGAGTATGATCATGGGTTCCCACAGACGGCGCCAAATGTAATGACCTATTTTCTAGTAGGTCGAAAACACGTCTTACACCAGTGTTAAAAATAGATATTATGCAAGTGCGAGAATAAATGACACAGTATCTAGCGTGGAAAACCTTTCAATATATTAAAAACCACGACCTCTAGTGAGGATTTTGAAAAGAGAGAGAGTGTTGTATTACGATTGACTAGTTATTACAGAGAGAAAGTGGAGTGATTCTAGAAAATGCAAGTATCATCTTCTCTAAGTATGTCATGCGTAAGAACTAGCCATCGACCCCCCTTTTCCTCTCTTTTCAGGTAGCTACTTATAGGTCTTATAATACGACCGCTGGGTACATTTAATGATGAACGTTATGGTCGTCTGAACTTGATGAGCTTTGATGAGATTTCCTGTAACGTCCTGATATTTGATAAACATTATGATCGTCTGAACTTGATGAGCTTTGATGAGATTTCCTGTAACGTCTTGATATTTGAAATTTGCTGATTTGTAACGGCCTTCTTAATTGCACTTCAGACCGTTTGGAGAAGATACGATCTCCGGTGGAGTTCGCATGTATGCAAGCTATTTGATGAATAGAGGAGTATCTTCTGCAGTGTGAGTTTAGAAAATGCTTCAAAGTCTCTGAACTGTTCTTAGGTCTTGGATTGTTGCTGATTCGAGCTATATCAGTTCGGATATCGTACTGAGTACGGGGTTTTAGAAATAAGTCCATTACAACTACCATGCAGTAAATCAAGAGATAAAACCATTCTAAACCAATCAAAGGAAGCTCGTGGAGAATCGATAATGTCGATAACTTGTTGAATACCACTAGACTTTAGGGAATATTAGGCCTGTTTTCGGATCGGATCGGAAATAGAGGTGTTCGGAATTTTTCCGATTTTTTTCGGAACTAGAAAACCTGTTCCGATCCCATCCGATTTTTTTCGGAACTGCCAAAATAAATTCGAATCCGAAATTTTTTGAAATTTTCGGAATTTCGGAATTTTCGGAATTCGGAACAAAATTCGGAATTTTCGGAATAAATTTCGGATATTTTGAAAAATCCGAATAAATTTCGAATTTTCGGAGTAATTTTCGGAATAAATTATTTTGATATTTTGGATTCGGATATATTCGGAATATGTTATTCTGACTAAATCGGAATAATAGTATTCGGAAAAATCGGATCGGTTATTTTCGAAAAAATCGGAATTTCGGAATTACAGAAGCCTATCCGATTCCGATCCGAATTTTTCGGAAAAAATCAAAAATCGGATTTTCGGAAATCGAAACTGTAAAATTGGGTTCCAAAATCGAAAAAATCGGATCGAATTTCAGAAAAAATCGGAAGTTCGGACAAAAGTTGCAGCCCTATGGAATATCAAAGAGAACAATGGCGAGGAAGAGAACTTTATTAGAGGTTGTATACTTCTCTTAATATAAGGCTACTCCAAGTTACTTTCACTCTCCTAGCTACTCCAAGTTACTTTCACTCTCCTAGCCGAATCTTGGGGAGGTGGATCTATCAGTCCCACAAGATGGGACCCAAATCCTACCAATGGGTGGGCCCACCGCTGGTTCATAACAGTAACTCTTTTTTCATTCATTTATAAAATCAAATAGTACTCACTTAGCAAAAAAAATACATATATACCCGCGATTATTAGTCTTATTTTAATATAATTCCCAAGCGAAACCTGATTTGCATGGGGTATGTATTCACATAGCTTTGCGTGAGACCCCAATAATAAGTCGTCATGTCTCACGCAATAAACTAATATTAAAAAATATAGAGCTCCTCATTAACTGCATCTTTGTTTATACCCCCTCCCCTTATCAAAATCACTATCAATCTCTATGAAATCCACCAATCACTTACCATATTAAATACTATATGAAGATCCTCACATTTTGTTATAAAAATAATAAGTAGAACTTTGTGAATTACTATTTTGTTAAGCTAGGAAAAAAAAAAAGGTTCTAACTTTTGAATAGAAATATAAAAAATAAATTTAGAAATTAAAGAAGTTAAGAGGTATATCTCTAAACCTTAATATTTTTAATGGCGTCACCAAAAAGTCATGTTGAATTTTGATTGCTACATTGATCTGGGAATTGCTCTTAATTTTTTCTACTACCACAAAATTGATTGTATCCAATACATGAGTTTCATACAAGTATTTTAAATAGGCATTAATACTATTAGAACTTTAGATTGGTTTGATATATGAATGACTTTATTTAGGATTCTAATTTTCTCTTTGTGCATTATGTGGTGACTTATTTCTAATACTCCGACCTGCTACAGTAATTTCGAACTACTACAGCTACAGTACTTTGAATAGTAACAGTTACATTAACCCGATCTGCTACAGTACTCCGAACTGTTGTAGTAATCCAACCTGCTACAGTACTTCGAACTGATACATCTACAATACTTTGACCTCGTCAAACATGTGGCCATTTATGACACATTATGGATCAGATACAAGGAAGAAGAGTTACTCAAGCCGTTACTCGACCATTATGAAGACTCATCAAGTTCACATATTGTAACGTTCCTCATTAAAACAATAACGGTCATATTATAAGACCTATAAATAAGACTAGATAGCTACAGATTAGGGAGGCTGCTCTGAGAACCTCTAAAAGATCTTTTCTACATCTCTCTCTCTCTCTCTTTGTAATAGTTAGCAGTCTAAATATACCCCCCTCTTTTTCTAAAATCCTCAGGAGAAGTTGTGGTTTTTAACCCATTCAAGGGTTTTCCACGTTAAATCTAGTGTTGTTTGTTTCCTGTTCATAACTAAACATATTAGATTTCGAAGGTGTAAAATGCTATCTTCGTGCAATACGAAAATAGGCTATTACATTTGGCGCCGTCTATGGGAACGGAGCATTACACTCAGCGTTCTCTGATCCAATTGATATTTCATTCTTCTCTGAAGAATAGCACCTCCAGACCAAAATTTACAAACTGATTCAAGTTCATCCTCATGTCTCTCCAACGAAATCACAAGCGAACCGCGCTCAATTCGTTGCTCCAAGAAGCAAACCGACGCAAACCCAGAGTCGATTCCGGTCAAAAATAGTCACAGAATCACGCAAACCCAGACTCCGTTGTTTATCATTTTTCAAAATGCCGAGCCCAAGTAACAAACCTCTAGTGGGGACGACAAAGAAACGCGTACCAAACAAAACCTCTCTCTCTGAATCAAGATTAAAATTCAGAGAAAAGCTTATCATGAACATCATCATCATCGTCCTCTCCAACTCCAAATGTTTATATGACAACGAGCTTAAATTCGAGCTTATTAAAGGTGTATTACAAGAGGGTTGGCGTCTGATTCATGTGCTACAAAGCCCGATTTTCCATAAATGTGCTAAAAATGCAAGCCATTGTCAAAAGATTTTGGGTTGCTCGACAGTTCTTGAACCCCGTGAGATTATGCTCTAAGTTTGAATTCGACAGTTAGTAAATCCCCAATGATATTTACAGGAATCGACCTCAACAGTTCGCGAAGCCCCATGAGATTACAGATCGAAATCAATTGTTCGTCAAACCCAATCACAAATTACAGATCGAGTACCAACAGTTCGAGGAACACAAATATGACTTACAGGTCGCATTGGTTCACCATCAACAGCTTCGCCAATTCGAGTTATGACTCCGGTTGAGGGCTCCCCAAGTCAAAACCAGTCACCCCGACGATTATGAATTTCTACTACCTGCTTGTATTGATCGAGATTCCCCAACTGGAGTCTTTCTAATGCTAGGATGAGACTTGGCTTTAGAAGCTATCTCACTTAGGGTGTGCTTTATGCCACTACTGACCGGTTCAGGGAGTCGTCACTCTTCAGAAGTCCGCTGATTTTCAAGCTCTTGTACAATACCAATCAGGCCCAAGTGTTGTTGCAGCAAGAAATGCCCTGCAAGGACGCCATATTCTCGAGGACTCCATTACCACATTTCGGTTCCACAAGAACTCCTCCCTCTGTGCAGAGGCAAATCCAAGTTCAGGACTCAAAAAAATAATGAAATTACTTCAAAGGGCGGAAGATGTCTTTAACATCTCTTACGAAATCACGACCTCATTATTCATTCAAGGGACTTAAAATCATACTCGGGGCGAGCTCGACCTCAACTTCAGACAACAGGAACAATGTTCTTCAATGATGCTTAAAGACAACAACTATTACTTCAGTTTCAAAAGTAAGAGAATCAACAGAAACTAATCTCAAGCCAAACAAAAGATGCAAAATTTAAACCAAAATTATGAAAGCACTCGAGGTTGAGGTACTCGAGGCGATTACAACTCATTCAAGCTATACTCGGGGCGAGACCAATCTCAGATTCAGAATTAATACTCGATCTTATTACTAATTCAATCGACTTAACACATACTCTGGGCAAGCCCAACTTCAGATTTAGACACAACGCTTGACTGATACATTCAATCATACTCGAGGCGAGCCCAACTTCAGATTCAGACTCAATACTCGTCCTCATCTTTTCAACAACATCAAACCAAATTATCAAGGCGCTCAAGGTCGAGGTACTTGAGGCGATTATAACTTATTATCGAGCTCGGTATTCAAATAAAAATTAAGGCGAGCCCGATCTTTTCAACAACATTATCAAAGCGCTCGAGGTCAAGGTACTCGAGGCGATTACAACTTATTCATACTCATACTCGGGGCAAGCCTGATTTTAGATTCAGACACAACGCTCGTCCTCAGCTTCTGATACAACAGACTTAATATCAATCAACGTAAATCATACTTGGGGCGAGCCCGATTTCAGATTCAGACGTAATATTCGACCAGCACAATAAATCATACTTCGGGACGAGCCCGATCTCAGATTCAGACTCAATGCTTGATATCATCTTTTTGACAACATCAAATCACATTATAAAGGCACTCGAGGTTGAGGTACTCGAGGTCGAGGTACTCGAGGCGATTACAACTTATTCCAGCTTATACTCGGGGCGAACCCGATGTCATCTTCAGACACAATGTTCAAACTCAACTTCAAGACTCGAGATCAAACAACTTAACTCATACTCGGGGCGAGCTCGACCAACATCTTGCAGGTCAATTATTAACCAAATAGAGTACATTCTACATATCTAAAAGCTTCCGCCTGGATACAACCAACCCAGCTCTACATGCAATATTCAATACATGTCCCATCACGGTCGCTCAACTCGACCTATAACTGGGATCTACATCATAGCTCTTCAAATATACACGCCCAATTTGGACTTCCAAAATTTAATTTATTTTTATTTTTTGAAAAAAAATAAAACAGACGCCCAAGTGTTAAAAAATTCAAGTGAGGTACTGTTAGAGAAAATAGAGTCTGACTGACTTAGATTTGACTTAAAAGAGAATCTCCTAAAGAATCTTACTAAGTTGGGTGGAATAAAACCAAAATCCAACTTAGTGAGGTCCAATTTCATTTAACAGCCATTAAGTTGAAATATCTCATAAGGTTTAAAGAGGAAAAGGGGCCCACAAAATTGAAAAATGAATTAAAGTATAAAAGAAGTTAGGTGAAAAAACCACGTGTCGCTTTGTAGTTGGTTGCTATTCAACCTCAAAAATCAAGGTTCAACCTTGGAAATGAAGGCTCAACCTTGCTTTTTGAGGATGAAAACCAAGTGACTGAGATACTGTTAGATTGCAAAAATCCTACGTGACACCTCAAAAACCAAGTGAGTGAGGTACTTTAGGAGGAGATGCTCTAACTAAATTGAAGAGGAGGAATATTCTTGAGATAGAGAAGCCGACTAAGGCCTCGAGATGTGTCCTTTACTGTTGGTGAACATCCTGTAACCTATCATCCTATATATGACATCTACTTTATAAGGTATTAACGGTGTTAATTATTGGGAAAACCGAGGGGGCAAATCGCACACGGAAGCACAATACGATCAACAAGAACTCAAAGAACCAACCCTAACCAAAAAGAATTCGAATAAAGGCAATAAAAACACAACACAAGGTTTAATTAGGCGAAAACCCTAAACGGGATCAAACCCCCCCCAGACAAGCACGACGAATTTATTATCACACTAAGGGTTACAAAAGGTTACACAGATCACTAAAACCTTACCTCTACCCTTACAGATAATTCCAACAAGAAATCCTAGAAAGAAAACCCAATAAACCTCTCCCGAGCTAAACCCTAGATTTCTCCATTTTTTCTCTCTATCTCTTTCTTACAGTACAGAGGCCTTTAACATATACTCTTTATTTATAGACTTTCCATTAGGTCATCTCTGAAATAGGCATCACGAGATAATCCATCGCTTTGGATCAAATCCCCTTCAAAACGAATTTAGAAACAAACAAACAAAGCCAAAGTCGTTCGAACGAGTCATGAGGTCGTTCAAACGAATTAGACAATCCCCTGGAATTTTGGTTCAAGCGTTATTTTCGTTCGAACGACTTCCCACTCGTTCGAACGACTTCAATAGTTTTTGAGCCGTATTCCTAACAATCTCCACCTCGACGATAAAACTGTTTCTTCTGTTGTATTCGTCGTGTATCCTTGTCGCTTCTCAATTAAGAGAATTACACAAGTCTAGGTTTTTCCTAGACCCACCAATCGGAACCCACTTTCGGATCATCTTTGTAGACCGTGCCATTGCTCCACCTTGAACTAAATTCTTCTTTGGAGAAATCTCTATAGCTTCCTTGGTACACGCAACCTTCACATCTCTACCCATTGATTTACGAACCAATGCATACAAGTTCCCGCTTAGAACTCCCTTCATGATCAAAGAAGATTTCTGATAAACTTTTATTACTCCACCTCGCCTGGAGTAATTGTAACCCTCATTATCTAACTTGGAAAGTGAAATTAGATTATGAGTCATACTCGACACATGTTGAACATCATGAAGAACTACGATGCGTCCATCGAACATCCTCACGCGAATATCACCCACTCTCGAAATCGGCCTTCGAGAGCCATCGCTCGTCAACACAAACTTGTTACCCTCACACCTTGCATAATTGCCGAACCATGCCTTGTGTGCACATACATGCATTGTAACCGCACTATCAAACACCCATCCTCTATCGTGGTGAGAACCATCAGCGGCCACCACGAGGAGCTCCTCGTCACCATCATTACTAGTAACCATTACCAGTTTGTTAGTGTCACTTTCGGAGCCTCTTGCCGAACTTGCTCCATTACCTTTCCCCGCTTTGTAATCCGATCTATAATGACCCGATTGACCACAGCTCCAACAAGTTCCTTTTCTGAACTTATTAAAGCTTCTCTTCCCACTAACAACCATTGTAGAGTTTTCCCCAAAGGATTCGCTACCTTTAAGCCTTCTCTCCTCAGAAAGAAGCGTACTTGTAACCTCCTCAAAACTCAAGGTTTCTTTCCTATACATTGAAGATGTTTGAAGGAAGACGGAAAATACCATATGAGTTGAAGCGCCTTATCTTCATCCTCAACTTTAACTCCGATCGATTCCAATTCTGAAACGATCCTGTTCAAAGAACTTAGGTGATCACCAACGCTCGTACCCTCATTCATCTTAAGTGTATGAAGTCGCTCATTGAGGTATAAGCGATTCGAAAGACTCTTCGTTTGATACAAACTTTCAAGTTTTTCCCAAAGACCCTTTGCGGTCTTCTCTCCAGCCACGTTTGCCAAAACGTTCTTAGTGAGACAAAGGCGTATCCCGTTCGCATCCCTTGAATCCAGATCTTCCGAGTCATCTTCTTCATCTTCGTCTTCTTTTTGGGCCGCTATACCTTATACTAGAGTTTTAGGTATAGGCTTCCTTTCAGTGCCTTGCGTAACCCGCCTTGAATCAAGATATCTTGGACTTGTATTTGCCACAATCTAAAATTAATCTTCCCATCAAACTTCTCCACATCAAGCCTGATCGCGTTAGAATACTTGGATCTTCCCATCTTGCTACTCTACTTGCCCCAAACCTCGCTCTGATACCAATTGTTGGGAAAACCGAGGGGGCAAATCACACGCGGAAGCACAATACGATCAGCAAGAACTCAAAGAACCAACCCTAACCAAAGCGAGTTCGAATAAAGGCAATAAAAACACAACACAAGGTTTAATTAGAACCCTAAACAGGATCAAACCCCCCCCCCCCCCCCGACAAGCATGACGAATTTATTATCACACTAAGGGTTGCAAAAGGTTATAGAGATCACTCAAACCTTACATCTACCCTTACAGATAATTCCAGCAAGAAACCCTAGAAAGAAAACCCAAGAAACCTCTCCAGAGCTAAACCCTAGATTTCTCTATTTTCTCTCTTTATCTCTTTCTCACAGTACAGAGGCCTTTAACATACACTCTTTATTTATAGACTTTTCATTAGGTCATCTCCGAAATACGCATCACGAGATAATCCATCGCTTTGGATCAAATCCTCTTCAAAACGAATTTAGAAACAAACAAACAAAGCCAAAGTCGTTCGAACAAGTCATGAGGTCGTTCGAACGAATTAGACAATCCCCTGGAATTTTGGCCCAAACGCTATTTTCGTTTGAACGACTTCCCACTCGTTCAAACGACTTCAATAGTTTTTGAGCCGTATTCCTAACATTAATAACATATTCTATTTATAACCTTCCGGAGTCTATGTATTGCAAGAGTTGCGGCATCACTTTCACTGTTCTGGTTTTCAGTGATTTAACAGAATTTCAGGATAAAAATGGTTTTAGGGTGAATATTTTGTTGCTTAGGACTCATCTGGCGGTGCTTATGAGCTTTGTTATTTTTGCAGCAAAGAAACTGAGTCTCACAAAGTGATGTTTTTTTGTATCTCCGGATGTGGTTGAGTAGCAAAAGCCTTCGTGGGTTCCTTCTCTATCAAATCTTTTGCGCGTAAATGTATGAAACATATGGATTCATCGGATGATGAATATATAATGTTCTTATTCTTGATATCCGTCGTTTTGAGCTGCCAAATCTGTATCATATCGAATCCTCTGTTTATTGTATAAACGATTTGGTAAGTGCTCTCCGTTCATTATTTTATTTTTAAGTTTTGAGATATTAACAGGAAGGGCTCCCGAATTGTTCTTCAGCCTCCTGATCTGTTAATTTATAGTTCATTATATTAAAGCTCATTTCTTCGCAGTTGGTCTCTGCTCTTGACAGATTTACTTTGACCGGTTAAGAGTGGTAGATGTATCTTGGTTTTATTCTTTCTAGTAGCGGCTGAACACAACCAATATGCATTTCTAAACATAATGTCGAAGAAACAAGTCAAGATAGAAAACATCCCAGAAGTTATTTGGCCAATTGAGGAAGAAAATGAGGCAATTTTGACTCCCAAATAAACTATTGAAGACATCATAAGAGGGTTCTCAAATGGTTCTTTCTCAGTCACATTGTAAAATAAATTGTTGACATTAAGATTAGCGCTAATATAGTTATATATGTATGCGTAGGTACTATATATACTAGATGTGAAGATGTGTAGTAGGCATTATCAAATGGTACATAATCTCATTCCTCTTAGTTCACCTGTACATTGAAAATTCTCATACATTGAAGCTTATCTCACAATAATTCATTTGATCAAACAACAGAAGCTATTTAATCTCCATTTTCGATCTCTAGTTTCCGCTCAAAGTTTGAACAATGGTGTTGTGCCACGGGTCAGACAAATGTTGCAGGAGGTTCTCAAATGGTCCTTTCCCAGTCACATTGTGTTGGATTATAAATCCCAAGAATGCGAGCATAGCCAATCTCCCTGAAAAAGCAACAAATCAACGCAACATATCAGGTTAGTTTATTTCCCTTTTCAAGTCCATCTCTGTGCAATCTCAAATTAGTTCTTAAGGTTATTTGGACTTAACCATCTATAATTTTGCAAGATTACCATTTCATCAGTAAGTCCAATAATTCTAGTTTTGTATTTGAACATTGATAATGTTTAGCGGTATTGTGCTGTTACCATTAGCAATTTCCTTCTCCTTGGCCTCAGCGGTTGGTGCGAAGTTGAGAGGGTTGAAGATACCACCGGGATACCCAACCTCGTTAGGGGGCAAACTGTAACTTTTGAAGATAGGGTCTTGGTTAACGCTTCCGGGGTTCTTAATATCTTGCCACCTTCTTATTTCTACGTAATGGAAAAGGATGAACTCGATCACGAAAAGGGTTGAGGAAGATGCAAAGTACTGTTGTTTTCCTGCATCATACCATTCTGGTACATTAAGTAATCCAATCTTTGTTAAGATCTCAGGCAACAACATGCCTGCAACTCCCAACATAGCCCATCGCCCGTTTACGAGCTCTGCTTGCACGAACCATTTCAAGCTCTCGGGGTCCTCTGCGAGGCCAAGTGGATCGAACCCATTGTCACCAGGGAGGCTGTAATCAAAATCATTAACTTGTTAGGATGACTGGTGACTGGAGAATGTTTTTACAGAAACTAACTATATACATTTATGGGAAATATGTAAGTTATTACCTGCCAGTTAGATAGCCCGGGGATGCCAAACCTGGCAACCATTCACCCTTTTTGGCTTCAACCTTGAAGGAACTAGAGGAAGAAGAAATTGTTTTAACGGAAAATTGCCTTGCAAGTTTGCCTGAAGACCCTGTGAGGAATTTTGATCTCGATGTACATGGCCGGAGAACAGCAAGAGACGATTGTGCTGTCACAGTCGACATTTTCCCCACTTGAACTCCGGTAGACAAATTGGTGCTTCAGGCAAGAAATGCAAGTGTTGTTTGATGAAGTGTAGAAGTTGCTACATTCTGTGTCATTTTGTATTTTCTTTCAAAGGGATGCTTGTGGTTCAAACTCAGTGTTGGAAACTGACCACTAGTTTGGATACTCGGCGTAATCTACAGCTGAGATATAGCGTTGAGCTAATCTGACCAATAGAAACATGATATCCTTATCCTTAGTTATCTTGTTTCCATTCCACAAATCTATCCCTTTGTTGCTGTTGGTTGAGAATTATTTAATGGGCTCCACATTGATGCCAAGTAGGCAGATTTTGAAGAGGTAACATTGGTAGATGACTTGTCCACCTGGACCTAGTTCTTCGAATCATGGGCTCATAAGAGCATGGGCAGCAGTCTCGCTAAGTTAGTGCCACCTAGGCACAAATTCAGTAAAAATCTGACATGTAGTTAGAGCTAAAAAAATGTTTTTTTTCAGGGTGGGGATAATGTCAGTTTTTATATATATATATATATACACTGCGCCAATTCAATTGGCGCACAAATAATTATTTTATTTTATTTAATAAAAACACAAATATAAAATAATAAAAAATTAACCGCGCCAATTCAATTGGCGCATGTAATATATTAAAAAAAATCAAAATAATTTTTTAAGATATTTTTTATAGTTTATTTATGTGGGCCCACTGACACCTGACATGAAAACGGGTCGCCATAGATAGCTACTGATTTTTTCGAAATTTAAAAAATTTGAGCGATAGCAAGTCTGAAAAATCAAAATTTAGTGAATTTGGATAGCTATCCTGCTGCCCATGCTCTAAGTGGTTGACTAGGCTTCTCTCTCCTGGGGTAAGTGTACTGTTTCGCGAAATGTACTGGTTGGGGAAATATCTGGCCAATGGTTTAATATTTTATGCATTCATCCTGAAACGATAATTGGCCTGACCGTATGGTGAAGGAAATGAAACTACAGAATTTGAATGTCAGCACCTTCTGGGTACAAAATCGATGGCCATATTATTTAGCTTTTGCGGATGGACTGGCTCTGGAGTCTGGACAAGGTTATATCTTTATATGTAAAGCTTGGGCCTCACTTAAAGAAATGAATGGGTTTGGCAGGCCTACCCTGTATTGAATCTGGCTGGGCTAAAGCCTAAAAGTCTAAAAAATAAGTTTGGTTGTGGTTTCTAGCTTTGGTCTGCCGATACCATAATGCCGTTTATGATTCAAACCCTGGTTGAGGTTTTCTGGACCTTCTGGGAGATTTTTATTAGTTATAAAAACCCTTCACGTATATTATTTCAGTACCACATATAAACGGATTGCGGTTCTGTGCTGGCGATATTTCTTAATTCTAGCTCTGGGTATTGCTCAGATGATTTTAATTGTTAACTACAGAAACTGATAGGTTCCGTGGCACTTTAGGTATACGAGCATTGTAAGGAAGTATTGAGGAAGGAAAAAATGTTTCAGTTATGCACTTCTCATTTATGTAACTCTATGCCTTTTAGTCTCTTTACATTAACTCTCATTCACACAATTACAGTAATGTAAATCTACGAACGCAGAAGCTAGATTCGTATACGATTTAACACTAAGTTGAACTAGATCTCAAATAAAACAATTAAGAGAAAAACTCAAACTTTTTTTAAAACGAATCAATTCTACTAACTTACCAATTAAACATTACACCACCTTCTATTTTTATATTCTAGTTTCCTAGAGTACTCCTACTATAACTCCTCTAACCAATCCAATTAGGAAACTAACTTAGAAAAACAAAACTGCTAATAATCAACAAACTGGTCATCTCCAATAGTGCATAAACTAAAATAGAGAGCAAGCATTGGCTGTGGTAAACGATCCATAGGCACATGCCACGTTAAATCCTCTGTCTTCGGAAGATTTCGACCACGAATTATGTACGGTTGAACTTATGAAAATCTTGAATTCTTCTGCGAAATTTTTCATACCCTGTCATTGTACCCGAGAGTGGAGGTACGATGTCGTCACTGACATTTTTACGGCCATTGATGTCTAAAATTAAAAGCTGAAAAAATATTGTGGTCCGCTATTCGAAACGTGCTAAGAAACTTTCTCAAAACGGATCAACATACGAAAATAAATTTTCACCTAGGGCTATCATCTCCCCCCATATGGATCAAATATTGGGATACCTCGGACTGTAACATGCGTGAATGGAGCTGTTGGATGAGGCCGATTTGCATCTTGTGATCTGCACGTGTCTCTAGAATTCATTGTTGTGTGGTACGGTGATTGGTAGCTACTGTCGAAGATACATTGTTTTGTTCGACTCGACTCCACACTCCAATTTCCACTGCTGGAGTTGGCTGTTTTGGTTCAGTTAGTTTAAGCACATAGCCAACACTCACTGCTCGAGTTGACCTCTTAAAAGATGAGATGGGATGAGTGTTTAAGAGGCATGATGAGCCTGCTTGTACCAAATCATTCTCTGTGACCCGAGTTGAATAGGGTTTTTGGAGGGTAACCCTAACCCAAATTTTTCTATTACCTCTTCCCTTCTTACAACTCTTACTTCATCACTAATACCTCCCTGACCTTGAATTCGATTAAGGTGGGAAACCTTAAATTGCGATTTTTGGCTTTAAAGGGTGTGATTCGATGGCGGTTGTTCTCGGTAGTCCATGCGAACTGCTCCTTAGTCAGCCATAGTGGTGATGTTGCCGTAGTTGTAGCGTTGAAGTTCTTTGGTTCGGGGCGTTAACCGTGGGTTTTGGCGGTGATTTTCTCGCAGCCTGGTTTCTCGCCGCCCGGTGAAATGCTGAGATCGAAAACTTCCCCTATTCGGGGTTCAATCCTGTTGATGATATATGTTGTCAGGTCATTAACCGAACCCTGTTGAACGACTGACGTCTCCTTGCTCGCTGTATCAAACTTCGGGGTTCTTCCCAGTATTGTTGGTAATTGGGGGATGTGTTCCGATGGCGTCTCAGTAGAGGTTTTCGTGGTTGGTCGTTGTGTGTAGGGGTCAGACCTTTGTCCTTGGCCCTTATCCCAATTTATCAACATCACGGGTTTCACTCTCGATTTCGAGACTTGCGAACGGGTTGTCAATTTCGTTGTTCCTTGCGGCGACGCTTCCCATGAGAGGGGTGTTCTAGACTTACGAACGGGTTGTCAATATCGCTACATCTTGAGCGAGTGTAGGTTTATTTGTCGCGGGTCTTTCTTGTGGCATCTTGCTTTTGAAATTTGCTATACCGGGGATGTGAACGCGGCTCTGATACCAATTAGTGTAAATCTACGAACGCGGAAGCTAGATTTGTATACGATTTAATACTTAAGTTGAACTGAATCTCAAATAAAACAATTAAGAGGAAAACTCAACTCTTTTCAAAACTAATCAATTATAGTAACTTACCAATAAAACATAACTCCACCATTTCCCTTTATAATCTAGTTTCTTAGGAGCACTACTATTATAACTCCTTTAACCAATCCAATTAGGAAACTAACCTAGAAAAGCAAAATTGCTAATAACCAACAAGCCGGTCATCTCCAATAGTGCATAAGCTAAAATAGAGACCAAGAATTGGTTGTGGTAAACGATCCATAGGCATGTGCCATGTCATACATGTTCTCACTAATCTTGGTAGTCGACTTCAGTTCTCGTGTCTGGAAGAAGTTCATATCTCAAAGGTTGATACGGGTATGCTTAACATATATGGCTAGAGTAATAAGTTAGTAAGACTGAGCATTTATCTTTTCAGTTAAAAGCAGGATTATGAACTATGTGTCTTATAACTGATAATGACATGAGACTGAACATTTTCCTTGCGCCCAGTAACTTAAGAACATGATACCATCTTATGATCTAATCGTCAATTGTCCCTGAGATTAATGTTGGCCCATAAATATCACCTCCAAGTAATAATCGATTCTTTTGTTTGAATTGTTAGAGTAAAACAAAGATTGTACACTTATTTAGAGCACCTGCAGCAGTCGAAGGGTGGATTAACCAAAATCTACCCCATTTGTAAATTCACCTCAAATCTACCCACAACAGTTTACTTCCTAAATCAAGGTGGATTGAACCCAACGCAGTTCTGAACTGCGCGGGACAACCAACGTACAACATAAGGCCACGTGTCTCTATCTGGAGCGTCCAAAACCCACGTGTAGTTCAGAACTGCGCGGGTACTCCTTGCATGAAATGCATTCGAAAATACTCACTTGCCTTTCACACACTCTTCTACATATTCCCTAAACTTAATTTTTTTTCCTAATCCCAGCTTCTAACACAATTTTCCCTAACCCCACCTTCTAGTAATTCAATCCCATAAAAACTACGATTAACAATGTCGGGACCTAGTCATTCAATTCCTAAAACTAGAAGAAATGAAAGTGATGTATAAACGAAGAAGTAAATAATTGGTTACGCATATTTGGCTGTTACACCTCACGCCGGATAATGATCCTAACCCAAAATGATCTCAACCCAACCCTCGAGGAGTTCCAACGAGTGGATATCCTCCCGGACAACTGGGTCCACATTTCTATTGGATCCGAGGAATTGCTGGTAAAATTTTTGAGTAAAATTTATGTGTTATTAACGTTATTTGTCAAATGTTCGACGAAATGCCTGAATGCGAATTTAATATGTTAATGTGTTGATTTTGCAGAACCGAGATGAAATGATATGTAGGGGATCGCTGGATAAGGTCCTAAAGTGGTACCAATGGATTGTCAGGTACCTCACGTTGAAGACCTTGGTCGACAATATGGGTTTTGAATTTTTTTTTACGATTAAAGCAGGAAACTCGGATAACCGCTTAATCTATGCTCTCGTGGAACGGTGGTGGCATTCCACCCATACTTTTTACTTCCCTTACGAGGAACTTGACGTTACGCCTAGGGCTGTCAATAGATTGGATATAATCCGAAATCCGATTCCTTTTTAGGATATGGATGTCATTTTATCCGAATCCGATCCGATCCGAATAAGGAACATCCGAAATAATTTTTAATTGGATTCGGTTGGTGGTGCCTAGTCCAATCCAATTAATATCCGATCCTAAGTTATATACCGATATATTTATATTTTATCAATGTTAATGTTCTACAACTATTAAAAATATATTATATACAATAAGAAAATAGATTATAACATATCTAGCTTTGTGGTTAAGTGGTATTTAGTTCTTAAAACCCATGAAAGGTCATGGGCTCAAGCCTTTGCATTTACATTTTTATTCATCAAATAAAATTATGATCGGATTTCGGATTCGGACCTCCGAAAATAGTTTCGGACTGGATTGGATTCGGATGTTACTTATAAAGTTTCGGATCGGATTGGATATGGATGTTACTTATAAAGTTTCAGATCAGATTCAGATTTGCATCAATCCGACTCCAATCCGATCCATTGACAGCCCTAGTTACGCAGTTGGACTTCGTAATACTAACGGGCATATCCTTTGGGCATGGTTTCAAACTCCCGTACGACGATAAGTACTCCAAGTTCAACGAAGCACAAACATTGTTTCCCAAAATCTCTCAGGCTGACATCAGGTATGACAACATCACACTAGCTTATTTGAAAACTTGGAGAGACCCTTTGAATCCTTGAACCAGCAGTTACAACCAAGACATAAGCCTCGTATATGCTCAAGCATTTATTGCATACATGATGGGTAATATCTTTTTCTCAAATGCAAATATATATTTACCGGCCGGTTATCTTGCAGCTTTGATATACCACCATATTCTAGGTCTGTCGAGGTTCGACTGGGGTACTCCGATCATGACACATTTGTATTGGAGACTAGACGAAGTCTCAGTCCTGAAGAGTGGGAAGGGGAAGAGATCAATCACAGGCTTCTATGCTTTGTTAGAGTTTTGGTTTTTTGAGTACTATCGCGTTGGAATGTACCTGGTCAAGGTGAACAACTTCAACCATGTTTATCCTCGTATGAGTGCATGGAGAGATGAAAGGGCTAGTTCAGGGGTTGAAATCCATTATTCATTTGCTGTGATCAGAGAAATGATAGAATGGAAGGACAAAACTAATATTGATTGGCAACCATGGCTGAGGAGTAGACAATCAATCCGTCCAAAGGTAAGATCTGCCATAGAGCTTAATCATAGAAGGATTTCATTAGCTTCAGTCCCATATGAGAAATGTATACTTTGGTATTTAGGAGACCGGTGTATGCGTCAGATCACGGGGGTTGATAGTGTTCCATATGACCCCCCATAAAATATTATGGAATTCCCGCGGTACGATCGAGCGCTTTATCAGGGACTGAGAGATTTGGACTTCTATGATGGATACGATTACATCGTTGCTCACGTGGATTACATGACATTTTAGCCAGCCGCTCATCCAAATCCCAAGATCGGTTGTAGTTTAGTGAAGAAGGCTGTGAATATTTGAATGGTCGGTCGTAATCTAGTGAGGCCCAATGTTATTCTGCCACCTACTTCTAGTTTAACCACATCTTCTCAGGTACAAAACTATGGTGTTGAAGCATACGGCGAGGAAGTGGGGGATCTGGGATGGTTCATGGAGATGGGAGGAAGTAGTAGTCCACGTAGGCTTGTACTGATCCTGGTCATGCAGGTACTACACCCGCGTCCACCTAGGTACAGTGTGGATGAGTTGTGACTCAAAACCAAGGAATGCGATATGCAGCTAATGAATATACGAGGTAATTGTATCAACAAAATGAGGAGTTAGCGGAACAACTGCGTCAGTCACAGAATATTATTCGAGTCACGGGAAAGAGACTAGCTGAGATGTCCATCAGCTACCAGACATAGCTGGATGTGCAATGTACTTATGACGAGAGTCTCTCCCGTATTAGACGCGGCCACCAGACAAAGAAAAGTCATCCCACTTAGGCTATGTTTTAATTCATTTTGTCGGACTATCGAATTTATATTATGTTTTGTTTAAACTATCTGCCAGTATGTTATATTTTGTTTAGACTATCGATTTTATGTTGAATTGATTATGCATTATGTTTAAACTTGTGTTTGCTTGAAATAATATGTTTTTTTTAAGTGTTTGAAAGAAATTCTGTGGCAAGAGGACCTGAACATACAAGTGTTTGAATGAAATACTAGGCTTTTTCAAGTGTTTGATGAAATACCTAATCGAAGTCTTTAAAAAATAAAACAAAGTATGAAGAGATGTACACACAATAGAGGGCACATCAGGTGCTTGAGGAAATTCTTCAAAGAATTTTTAAAAAAAAAACTAAGTATGGAGAATAGAACTAAAGGCAAAAGTTCTAAACTCTTGCCGCACAGTTCAGAACTGCGTGGCAAGCTTTCTCAAACACGTGGCTTAATCTGGTCCCTTGAAAGGAGACACGTGGCTTAATCTGGTTTGAGAGCTTGCCACGCAGTTCTGAACTGTGCAGCAAGTGCCTGAAATTTTTGCCTTATTTTTTTTTCCATTGCCACACTTAGTTTTTTTTGTGTGGTTAGTTTCTTTGAGGCATTTTCTCAAACACATTCCCTTGCCCTCTATTAAGAGTGCATTGGTTCATACTTAGTCTATTAGTTTATTTGTGAGCTCAGAAATATAAGGAATTTATTTAAACACATGGAAACACCAAGCTATATTTTAGTAAAAACATGTCTTCTGCATATCTCAACGACCAGTTTTTTTGGAAACTTGTTCACCAAGTAGTTTAACGGCTATATTTTAGTAAAAACTTGTCTTCTGTGTATCTCAACGACTAGTTTTTTTTGGAAATTTGGTCAGCAAGTAGCTCAACGACTATATTTTTGTCAAAACTTATCTTTTGTGTAACGGCTATATTTTTTGGGAAACTTCTTCACCAAGTAGCTCAACAAATATATTTTTGTCAAAAGTTGTCTTTTGTGTAATAGCTATATTTTTTTAATGACTATATTTTTTTATCTATAAATATCATTCATTGTCTACACTATCTTCCCTTAATCTTCTACACTCTCCTCCCTTCTTAGCTTACAAGCAAAACCATCATGTCATCTTCAAGCTCTCAATCTAATTCTCTTTCATACACTCAATCCTCCAATACGAACCAGCAAGGTAATTTATTTCCGATGTAATTCGGAGCATATGATTCGTGGCAAATGCCTAACTCTTCCCAATATCGTGATCACTATGTTCGACAACTATTTCTGCTATACGACAATCAATTTCTATCACAAACCCAAGGATATTACCCTCATTACCAAAACCAAGGGTATTACCCTCAATTTGATCCTCATACGGGCTCGTACTCTCAACCGGCAAATCCATATTTATCATTTCACGTCGGTAAAAGTTTGAGTACCACGTCGATGAGAGGTACATGGGGTTTAAATGATTTAAACCTCAATACATCACCGATTATTTCTCCTGTCATCTCTTAGGTACTCAATCCGGTTCTCTAGAGAAGTAATACGCGCGGAAATTCGAAGCCTAAAAGAAAAACGACACCGACACCTATTGTAGTTGAGGATGTAGTTGAGGCTGAGGATGAAGTTGATGACGACAAGGAAAGATACACAAACTCCCAAAATTGGTCATCCGATGACTACTTCGTCAATCTCGCATGCGATTGGTCTCAAGTCTCTCAAAACCTCGTTACGACGAACAACCAAAAAGCCGCTATATTTTGGTTCAAGGTGCGTGACCAATTCAACTTATTCTATAATGACCAATCGATGTGGCGATCATACAACGGTGTATATTGCACATAAAAGGGGGGGCTCAATAAGGAATGTTCAATTTTTAGAGGCATCATTCAAGACCTAGAAAGTCGATATTTTATCAGCATTAGAACGGGCGATGTCGTAAGTAATTTTGTTTTTTTTGTCTCATTCCATTAATTTTGTTCAACAATTAGTACTTATTAAAATTTTGAACTTGATTTCTAGGAACGTATGATATATAAGACATTCAAAAAACTACAAAAAAAAAAACCCATTTACATTGGGGGAGGCTTACAAAGTTTTGGAGCATTGTCCAAAATGGTCACAAATTAAGAATATCAGGCACCCCGGTCGCAACATCGCTAGGAAATCAAATTTTAACGATAGCCCGGGTACTTCCGGCACCGATCTCTCTACACGTATTTCCGGCACTCCAAATGTAGTCATTCCAGATAATTCTATCGACTTGGATGTACCACTATATGTTTGTGGGGAATAACGACCGGACGACAAAAAAAAAAAACAAGGCAAAAAAACGTCAAAGTCCAGTATAGGTTTTTGGGGAAAGAAAATGTTTGAGACGACGACAAGCATGATGAAGGCATGAAATGAGAGAGACGGGCAGAAGAAAGAGGAAAGGGAAGCTAGAGCTAGAGCACGAGATGAACAAAAGTTGGCTAGAGAGGAAGAGATTTAAAGGAGGCGTGAAGCGGAGCTAACTAGAATTTTTTTTATCGAAGATGCGCATATGGTTAAGGTGATGACAACGAACCCAAGTCACCTACTACCGACACAAAGGCGTTGGATGACAAAGAAAATTAAAGAGTATTCGAAGAAGTTGAAGGAGCAATGTCCAAGTGATGATAATATTTCTAGTGATGACAACGTTTCTAGTGATGAAGATTGATGTAATCCTTAGCGTTAATAGTAGTTCTTAATTTCTATGTAATTTCATTATTTCAATATAATTGTTCAACATAAAACTACAAACTTTGAAATAAAATACATTATTCCGTCTCTTTTTTATTCCACAAATACGTGATAAGTTCATCCTGTAATTGGAAATGAGCACCTTCATTTCTAATTTCATGAATCTTCTCGATGTACTGTGTTATAGTGCTGATCGCGTGTCTTGGATTTAGGTCCTTCCAATTCATTATGGAATCTCTAAACTCGGGATCAATGTCCACTTGCCGGACGTAAGTATGACCTTCATCTTCGACGATCATGTTGTACATGATTATATATGTATACATAACATTTGCTACATTATGTGGTTTCCAATATTGCGCACCGTGCGCCAATATTTGGAGTCTAATTTGTAATACCCCAAATGCACGCTCTACGTCTTTCCGGCATGCTTCTTACATCTTTGCAAAATATCTTTCGGCATCGTTGGACGGATTTCTTATAGTTTGAACAATTGTTTGCCATTTTGGATAGACTCCGTCCGCTAAATAATACCCCATGGTGTACGGGACCGTACCTATATTGTAATTGCATGGCGGCGCAACTCCATTAGATAAGTTGTTGAAAAGCCACCCTTGATGCAAGACGTTCACGTCGTTGTTAGATCCGGGCACCCCAAAGAATGCGTGCCATATCCAAAGATCTTACGATGCAACCGCTTACAAAATCACCATCGGGATTTTTTTATACCCGGTATATTGTCCTGCCCTCTCGGTATGACAATTCTTCCATTTCCAATACATACAATCTAAACTACCTAACATCCTCAAGAAGCCTCGCGATCTATTCACTTCTAACAAGTGTAATATATTGTTTTCATCGGGAGATCTAAGGTATTGAGCTTTGAGTAATGTTATAATTGTTTTGTAAAATTCTTTTAAACTCAAATTACCCGTAGACTCCCCAATCCGAACGTATTCGTCTTGGCCGTCTGCGCTCGTACCGTAACATAACATGCTGAGTGCGCACGTTATCTTTTGGTGCGAGGATAAGCCCATCGTCTTAGCGGCATTTTCTTTTAGAATAAAATAAGGGCTTGCAGAAATAACATGATCATCAATACGTTGATACACACCTTCGCTCATACAGAATCGACGACGAAATGGGATATCGGCGAAGAATGGGGTGGCACCAAAATAATTCCGATTAAGGCTAAACTCGCCCAATTTATGATCACGGCATTTCTGTTTGTCAATCCTTCCCCTTTTACTACCGCCTCGCCTCCGTGATGATGTCGCCTCTTGCTCTTTTTCTTATGTTTCTCCCATCTTAATCATAATCTTGATATACTCGTGCATCATCTCAATTTGACGCCGGAAGAGCTCTTCGCTTCTGGGCGATGATGAAGACGATGATGATAATGATGAGAGTGGCGGGTCAGACATAATTAGGTCGTCCAAAATTAAGTCAAACATGATTGGGCAAAATTGATAATAAGAGAATAGAGTAGAGTTTAGAAGATTAAGAGAATAAAGTTGAGTATAGAAGAGTAAGAGAATAAAGTGTACAAGATGAATAGTTGTATAGATAAACAAAACTAGCCATTGAACTTTTTGTCAAACAAGTTTGGTAAAAATACTAGCCGTTGAGCTTCTTGTCAACAAGTTTGGCCAAAAAACTAGCTGTTGAGATGCTTGCTAAAAAATATAGCCGTTGAGATGCATGAACAATTATGCCCAAAACTATAGGCCTTCTGATCATCAAAAACAAAATCAAGTATGGAGAGGGGAGGCTTACAAATTTTTATCCAGGCTCTTGCCGCGCAGTTTTGAATTGCGCGACAAGAACTAGCCATTGGCCAAGTATGAATTTTAACCGTCCACGTGTTCCCATTTGGAACGTACACTATACGCGTAGTTCTGAACTGCGCGGCATGAGAGCTACTGGAAGTTTGACAAGTGTCATCATTCTATTGGCTCAAAGGCTACGCGTAGTTCAGAACTGCGCGAGATCGATCCGCCAAAAATCCACCCAGAGGGTGGAGAAACCACCCTCAAGGTGGGTTGTGTTTGGCCACATAGGCAAACCGACCTAGCTGTTGCAAGGTGAATTTGGGCAAAAGAGGGTGGATTTTTCAATCCACCTTGCCACGTCAGAATTGACCTAGCTGCTGCAGGTGCTCTTAGAGACATGTGAAGCCAGGCAGGAATTTCCTTTGGTGGGCTCGAAAGATAGTGTTTTGAGTTTAAGAAACCCTAGTATGTTAGTGAGATCAAAAAAATCCCTAAGACATACAAGATAGTAGAGATTTGAAAGTCTCATGTGACCATACCCCCTTGTTCTCTTGGGGTTTGAGGCCTGGATCTAAAAATTGCAAATATAAAAGTTATGCAATTAGAAACCAAAGTTTTTGGTGCTACGTATTTATATAGCATGCAAGAGGACAGGTTTCAGTGTACACTCTTAAGACCGTTAAAAAATGTGCAAATATAAAAGTTGTTTGTTTGTAGTAGACCGAGAGCAACGACCGCAAATCTTGACTCCATCTCTGACTGAGGCACAAAAACCGAGCCAAATCATTTGTTTAATCAACCAAAGCAACAAGAGTATCTTTGGCTCCGTCGTTATTTATTATGTCGCAAAGTCACACACGCGTCCCCATCTGCATTAAACATCCCTCGAAGCAGCCGAAAGGAAGGAGGAGAGGACTGGTCTCTCTCTCTCTCGCGTGTTTGACTCTCTTTCAAAGTTTGTACAGTTTCAATAAAACGAGTTCCCAAATTCCAAATGGGTAAGAGCATCAGAAGGCTGGCCAGCCAGTTAGGCTTCAAATCAACGATACATATCCTGTCGTTGCTATGCTCCAACTCTTTATGGTGAAAATGTGTTATTACGGGTTCATGATAGGTTTTCAACAAAAAATGTCTCCCCACAAATTTTCTGATAATTTAGGATGATGACATATAGGGCCTGCCCTAGGGTTTTGCTGGCCTAAAGCCAACCCCTACAATGAGACCCTTATGTATTTTAAAAGATACTCAGACAAACAAATCCTAATTGTAGAGGAGAGAGAACTTGGTGAAGGGTTGCTAAGAGCATGGGCAGTAGCCTCGCTAACTTAGCGAGCTACCTAGGCATAAATTCAGGGAAAATATGACATGTAGTTAGAGTTATTTTTTTTTTATTTTTCAGGGTGGGGGTGGATGTCAGTTTTTAATATATATATATATATATATATTTTTTTTTTAATAAAAAATAATATAAAAAAATATTAATAATAAAAAAATATACTGCGCCAATTCAATTGGCGCAGTTAAAGTTTTAAAAAAAAACCAACCAATTTTTTAATAATATTTTTTTTTTAATAATTTCTCTGACTGAACGGGCTTGCCACAGATTGCCACTGACTTTCTTGAACTTGGCGTAATTTGAGCGATAGCTAACATGGAAAAGTGATTTTTTCAAGGTTTGGATCGCTAATATAGCGATACCTATCCAGCTGAGAGCATGGGCAACAAGATAGTTATCGCTAACATAGCGATCCAAACTTGATAAAAACCTTTTTTTCAGGCTAGCTATCGCTCAAATCTCGATTATTTCGAGAAAATCAGTGGCGACCCGGTTTATGTCAAAGTGTTAGTGGGCTAGCCAAAAGAAATTATTTAAAAAAAAAATACTATTAAAAAATTATTTGTTTGCTTCTTTTTTTTTTAATATTTAACTATGCCAATTGAATTGGCGCAGTGTATTATTTTTTATTAAAAATATTGGTGCGCACATATTAAAAAAAAAAAAAAAAAAACTAACTGACATCAATCCCCACCCTGAAAAAGATAATTTTTTTTACCTCTAGCTAGATGTCATATTTTTCGATTACGTGGCTCGCTAACTTACCCATCCTGTTGCTCATGCTCTAATAGCCCTGAGTTCTATGCCATAGAGAACTTGGCGAAAGATTTCTTCAAAACAAATAGAGACAGTTTTTCAGTTTTTGCGAGAAAGTTTTCAAAGAGCTGCATATACTCGAGAGAGAGGAGATCATGAAGGGTAAAACAAAATTATTTTTTTGGAGCCCCTTTGGATTTGGGGCCCAAAGCCTTTGCTTTGCCTGCTTTGGGCTTGGGCCGGGCCTGAGCTCGTATCTTGAAGCTCACTCTAGTGTTAAAACACATTTTGCCTGCCGACTTCTTTTTGATCCTAACCAAATAACGTTATAGACAGCAGTATCACTACAAAATTAAGGCTATTTTCTTGTTTTTTTTTTCTCTAAACCGACATTGACTAAGTAAATAATTTTTGTAGAGTTAAAAAAAAATATATTAAATACAAAACTTGGAAAAGTTGTCGTTTGGTTACAAAGTTATGACTAACGATAACGACCTCTTATTTTTTACTTTGTGGGGTATACAGTATAAAGGAACAGATGTTTTACTGCATTCACAATATTTTGCAAGACAGCTGAGTTCAATAAAGAAGCTGGCTTCATCCTTCCAAAATAAGAATAACAAACATAATAAGAAGCTCTCTCTTATTACTGAGAGAAATTCAGAATTAAGTACAATTACAACACCAAAATAAACCAAGGAGGAAATACTCGGCCTGAGAAAACATATCAGCCACTAGAGGAGGGTGGTCATAAATTCCACCTCTACCACATCTTAATCTCTCTCTCATTTCTCACATACACAACTTGAAAAGAAGTCCTCCAAATTAAGGATATCCCAAATCAACTAAAAGTAAAACAAAGGCCATTTTAAAAATAAGCCCTTGTTTTGTACATACATATTAAGTATATCACTACCACTAGTACTACATACTTCAAACTTCTCACTCTCCGCCCTACTATTACCCAAATATAGAGACTGAGTTGTTCTTCTAGCTATATATTTAGCGAAACTGTGCTCCACTATAGGTCTGACCAAAAGACCAACCAGAGGGGGCAACATTGTAGGCAATCACTGTGCGCCCGTCACTAGTGGTGACCTTAAAAGAGAGTGCTTGACCATTGAGATAATTGTTGCTCTGCCAGTTTTGACCCCAATTTCTAGACATTGCCTGCCACCCAGTCTTGGACCCTTTGATGGACACAGAGTGCACATCACCAGCACCACCAACATTGGTTATAAGGACCAAGTTGAAGTAAGAATGACCATTGATGGTGAACCTGATTCCTCCCCTCTTTCTGCAGGGTACCCTATAAACACACAAATATATGAGACTTTGAAAGGAAGGGAATTAAATCATCTCAAGGATATAAGATATTTGACTCACCAAGGGCATGAAAACAAAGAAAATGGTATCATATATGACTCACCTAGGAACAAAACTCAAACTAAAAGTAAATAAAAACAAGATATTTGTAATTATAACCCTGGTAATTACTGGATTAAATCTAGAAAGATCCACTAGAAATAAAGCGTTTTGTCACTTTTAGGACTTGAACATGGCCACATGGGGTGTTGGAAAACTTCGAATTAATTTAGTCTATAGGGTATCCTACACAGTTAGGATATTTGGAGTTTGAGAAAATCCCTATTCCCTAGACCCAAAAAAAAGGTGGTTTTCACTGAAAAAACACTTGTGGTGAAAACCCCATAAAGGTCAAAACACACATTAATTTGTTAGGGTACCCTACAAAAAATTAACTGAAGAAACCTCCAAGGTTGAAAACGGCCAAAATAAAAGGAATATCACTAAGGCCAAAAACACTCTACAAACAACAATATTCACATGAATCTGTAGGGTATACCCTACAAAATAAGGACACCCACATACCTTCTATAAGAAACAGGCACAATACCAGCTCTGTACTGAGCAATGTGTTGAAACACAGGTTGAGCCAAATCAAAATGATGCTGAGGAGGGTTACACCAACCCCCAGCATTATTAGGCAAGGCATTGTTAGGAGGGCAGAAATTAGTAGCAGTGACCATAATAGATCCAGGAAGACACCATTTTCCATCATTCACACATCTAATCTCATAACATGACCCACAAGCCAACCCATTGTTGAACATAGCAGTGCTAAGTGCAGCTGTGTTGGTACCATAACCTTGACTATAAAGGTTCCCATAACCACAAGCTCCACCTGAAAAATATAACAAAAAAGTTGAGATCTTTAGTCATTTTAAGTAAAAATTTAGTCAAAAACACACAAATGGGTGTTGTTAAAAACACGATTTGAGCTCAAAAACAGTGATTAAGTGAGATTTGAAACATACCCATTGTTCCAGAAGCATCACCACCTCCATAAAAGGTGGCATGAGCATTAACCCAACCCCCATAACCATGAACATATGGCATCATTGAGATAACAAAACCCAAACAGAGCAACCCCAAGAAGAGACCCATTTGAGAGAGAGAGAGAGAGAGGTAGTAAAGATGGAATGTTTAGAAGGGGAGGTTGGGGGAATAAATAGAAGTTGGGGGAGTGGGTGTGGGTGTGGGGCCTTTAAAATAACTGACACTGCTGGAGAGTGTTTGGACCAAAACTTGCCAAGTGAAATGATGAAACCACTACCACTGTAGTGTTAAAGTTGGAAAAGGTGGTTTTGGGAGTGAAAGCGCGTGGTTTGGAGGGTGTACTTGTGGAGAGGTTTTGCAGCTGAGAACAGTAAAACTGTCATGCACCACATGCAAATGCACCAACCATTTGCCACAAATACCTTTTACTATTTTTGTTCTTTGCTTTGCTTGTTTGTGTGTGAAGCTGTTAAGGGTTTCCCTCTCTCATTGTTTTTACAATCTTTGTGAACTTCTTGTTTTTACCCTAATTGTAGGTTTTACTGTGTTATGTTAAAGAAAAGGTCTTGCTGTTTTACTGTTCATTATGTTCTGTAGTTTTCTTAGTCCCCCGGTGGTGCTGGTCTGAAACACGTATAAATTATCGGAAGTGCGGTTGGAAAGATTTTGGTTAGGGGGCTGGTAGCTTTTTAATAGCTTCGTTTTTTTACATTTGGGGTTGGAAATGTTCTTATATTTTGAGTTGCATAAGGGAATCGAGGGAAGTTAATCTTGCTCTTCATGAACAACAAGGAGTCCTTTGAGTCCATTTTTGCTCCTTGTCTAATTACAGTTTGATATCTATTAAAAATTACAACCCACGGATTTTTCTCGCAACTTCAGTTAGGACCCACAACGGAGGGATGCATCTTAATCAACCCCGCATTTCCATGAACTTTCTCATCTGTTTTTTTTTTGTTATGAAAGAGAAACACTAATCGAAGGATAGATACAATACGTGAGATTGAAGAGATAAAATTAAACGTGGGTTGCCCGGTTGAAAATCTTGGGCAGGGATAAAATCTATAAGGTATATTTTAAATATGTGTCAAACTATCATTGGACAAGGAGCAAAAGGAGCGAAGGTGAGAATGAGCACAAATAAAGTAAAAATCATGTACGTTGGATTATAATCTGAGTCCCATCTAATGCTCATACGTTAGGTGATGTTAGTAAAACATCATTGCCAAACTCTTGTCCATCAATATATTCTAGCATCTTCATTGCAGAGAGCTAAAAAAACCACTTCTAAATTTTGGATTTTGTAAAATAGTTTGTGTAAGGGCCTAATTTCGTAATAGCTCGAAAGACTGTTACACCAAGTGTACTTGTGACAACAAATAGAATAAAGAATAGAAATTGACATATGGTTTAGCGTGGAAACCTCTGAATAGGTGAACAAAGCAGTGGTGGCTGCAGAGGTGGACAAAGCTTCTGTTGCTCGTACTAAAAAATCTTGTCGATACTTGATAGTGATTGTAATATGTAGAACAATCTATAGAAAACACCTGTAACTTATTATTTCATGTAAAGTATTTTATAATGTGTAGTTGTTGTGATATCAAATGTCTTAAACTTTGGTTTAGTAGATTAAAATGATTATATCAAACTGTAGTATATAGTATGGCTAGATCAAAATATGAAATGTGTGTCGAACTGTAAATGGTATATCATATGAACTCGGTATGTGCCGAATGTTGCAAATCTGAGTATCGAACTGAGTAATTATGTATAATGAAAATAAGCGCGTGCACTGCTCAAAGTGATATAATAAAAGTATAGTTTGAAAATAAATGGACAAAAGTTTGACCAAGTGGTATGTATTTTTTGATCTGAGGCGGAGAGATAAGTATTTGTTTGTTAGGGTGGGTAACTATGACAGTTGTGATGTTTATCAGGTAGTTTCTGAAAGGCGTACAAGATGGGATTGGATGATATCGTACTTTGTGCTTATAAATAAGGGGTAGATGAATATTAAATTAGTAAGGACTCGTTCTCAGAGAGTGCGACATGCGGCTAAGGGGCGATTAGCCAAAAATGTTGCTGAAGTTCGTGAAAGGTTATTTGGGCAGCTCGATTATGACGTAGATTTGCCTGTTTATGTATTACAGGTGGATGGGTTGAATGCAAGGGCTAGGGATAATGAGGTTGATCGTCATTTTTGGTGTGACGTATTCCGTGAAATGATCGTCGAGCCTAAAACTTGAAGAACTGATGTTAAAGAAATTGTATTAGATGAGATAGCTATTGAAGACGAGAGGATTATTGGTGGGGAATTGATCAGATGTGGTACTACAAGGCATCTAAATTGTTTTAGATGTAATTATTTTTGAAAGGTCGATTATGCGTGTAGGTCGAAATAATGTAACTGTATATAAGTTAATAATATTTATGTTTTGATTATATTCCTCATTTTATGTCAAAGTTGGTTAGGATTTATTTGAATTTCGAATGTTGGAACATTGGGAATGACGGTGAAGTTGTTATAAGTAAGTAGGAGAATATGAAATGAAGGTTACGAGATAAATTGTGGAGGTATAGGTCAATTTTGTGGGAGGGGATTTTGTCATCATGGATGTGGGAAGGTCTGAGAGAGGGATGGGTAGAAGAGAGAGATGCATTTAATTATACAGTTTGGGGTAATGATGAAAAGACTTTTATACCCAAAATGTATAAGTTATCTGAGAGGAATAGTGGAAGAGACACATTGGTTGTAAAATCGAGGGCGGCTTGCGTGAGTCCTAAAAACTGCCATCGATTAGAAAGAAAAATAATAAATAGTCTCACTCTCTTCTTCCAAACGTTTACAAAAAATAGAGGGGCTAAAATCTGGTGAGAGAGAAACAATTTGATTGTAGAGATTTTGAAGAGAAAAACCCAGAGAGTAGGCATCATTTTCGTAGGAAAGAGGAAGTTTCCATTGTTGGTGTTGAGAAAAATTATTGTTACAGAGTACTGTTGTGAAGGAGGAAGCGTTCAAGGTGCCTGATTCCTTTTCTGACGTCGAAGGTTAGTATTTTTCATGAATTTTGTATTTTTGTTTGATATGAATGTTTGTGTATGGATGTGATGATTCCTCATTTCTGTATCTATGGATTATTCTCTCTAGTTTTTTGTATTTGAATTTTGAAAGGTTTACTGTATGGGAAAATTTTGCTTATGTACGGTTTTGAGAAAAAATTGGCCTTTTAAAATATGTTTTCCATTTTCAAGTGAGATATACTGTAGAGGGATGAAAATAATATACTGTGTGTATATATATATATTGTTTTTATGAAAAACAACAATTAAAGATAAATATATAAATTGATTAAAATACTTGAACCTTTATGTAGGTGTAGATTCGTGTAAAAAAACTTAAAAGTAGACGTTCTTTTCAAGCTTATAGTTCGAGATGGAGCCTTCCACTTCGAGTCGTTCGACTGAGGATGAAAATATAGGGCGTGAGGTTTCCAAATTTGTGTGCATGTGTGGGTGGGTGGGGGGGGGGGGGGGGGGGGAGCTTATTTAGAATAGCTTGAATGAGGTTGCTCAAGATGTTAAGGGGGAGAGCAACTCAAATGAGAGGGAAGGGGAGGAACAACTCGAGTTTCCAGACTTTTATGGTAATCTTTATCGGTATTCAGTAGGGTCTAATGTGTTTAAGGAGTATTGTAAATGTAAAAGTAGTATAGTTGGTGTATGGGTGGATGTAATGGAGTATGATGGGTGAATATTTATGGGGCGTTCTGATGGAAAGGGGGGTGAAGCACATTTTTTTGTTGCCTGACTTGGAGTACGAGAAAACTCATAGGAAAGTACCAGAGTTTGTTTATCTTGAGTATTTTGGTGGGAATATTGGAGGTGATATGGATTAGGGTTTTTTGTGTTATTTTTCCCTGTTTGAATATGGGTTGGTGGTGCCTTTGAGCAACCTTGCAAAAGGCATTATGAACAAGATCAAGGCGTACCCGGCCCAGCTGAATGGTAACATGTGGGATGTGATCAATGTCTGTAAGAATTTAAATAGGAGGTGGGTCCATGAAGGGAATGAGAGAAGAATAACTCTTTCCGATGTGTTAAAATATTATACTGTGAAATACGTCACTTCATCCGGGGGTGTGTACTTCTCTTCCAGCTCGACTCGACCCCAATTTTTTGACCTTAATTTTGTTGGAAGAGTATGGAATGATAGTGTGATTTGGGTGAAAGATGAGTGTCTCTAGCAAGCTGACAAGGACCCCCTGGCTCTCAAATATAAAACTCTTAAGAAACGTAAGTAAATCTTACTAATTTCGAATTGTGCTTGTTAGTGCTTTGTTTGTTTATGACAATATTTGTGTTGTATGCAAATCATCATTCTAAAGTAAAGAGAAGAGAATCTTTGATCGATACAGTAGCCTGAGAGGGAGTCGAGCTAGAAACTGTACTGGGCGAATTGGAAATAAGTATGCACAATAGAGTGAATAGTAAATTTGTTAAAGTCCAGAAGTCACAGGTGAAGAAAAAAATGGTAGGTAGGATTTTATCTTCGGGGTCGTCTCCAACTGTGGTGAACAAAACAGAGGCCAGCGATTTGGCTTTTCCTTTATTTGGAAAAGTTCCATTACCCGCCGGGAAATTGCAGGCTGGTAGGGTTAGCTTGGGAACCACCAGCTGCAAGGTTTCCATGTAGAGAAACTTGAAAGACATTTGTGTTGACCTCCTTGAATACAGAAAGTACGGAGGTCGAGGGTGGTCTGAAGAAGAGGAAGATGGGCAATCCCCCTCGTTCGAATGAGTTGAAGGACGATGGTGGGGTATCGAGCATGGAAGATGAGATGCTGGCTTTGAATAAGTTCAAGGCAGTAATGCTGGAGGATGTTGAGAAAGTGAACTCCGCGGTGCATGAGGAATTTTGCAAGGTAAGTCCGATTTGTCGAATTAGTATGATTGGCTATTTTCAAATTAATGTATAACAGGTTTTTTGTATTTTATATTTTTGTAGGTTTTCCGCGCTTAGAAATGTATTTGTTTTGGCTTCGTGGAAGGGAAATCGGGGCTTGAGAAGCGAGTTGCTCAACTTGAGAAAGAGCTGGAGTAAGTAAAGATGCAATCGATCACAGAGATTATAGAGTTGAAGAAGTCGTACCAGGTAGTGGTGGATAAGGTCGCGCTTGATGCCCAACAACAAAATAACAAGGTGATTGTTGTCCGGAATAATCTTTTTTAGCGTTTACAAAATGATGGGTATGAGTTTGAAGATGTAGAAGCTATAATGGAAGGGCAATTTGACGATGTCCCTGGGTTAGAGGGAGAGGAAGAGGTGGAGGTAAGGGGGATTCTGCGTGATGAAGTTGTGTCAGGGTTAAGTCTTGTTTCCCCTAGTACGCACCAGGAAAACCAGGAAGAATCTGATAAGGCAGAGTAATATATATGTAGAATGCTTGTAGAGGAGTCTATTATTGTTGTTGCCAAACTTTGTATGGGGAAAGATGTGAGTTGCAAAACTTTTAAGTTTTTAGAAGTTGCTTGATATGGAAATTGTTGTGTAGGAACTTAAGGATCTGCGCGCCACAATTGAGAGCTTAAAGAAAGAGTTCGCCGGGGAGAAATTTTTTGTATATGCAGCAGCTCTACTGACTACCCGTATGGAGGTTCAGGTAAGAAAATATAGAGAACTTAGTGAAAAGCATTGGAGTGATTTATGTGTAGCTCGTATAGGATGGGTCAAAAAGAAAGTAGAGAAAGATGAAGTGGTTAGAAAAGATGGGGAAAATACACCAGAAGCAACCAAAGACTTAATGCAATTGACCCTCTTTTTAAAAGCTAAGATAAATAGTGAGTAAGGGTTAAAAAAGACGTAGCTTAAAATATTAGAGGACCGTGGTATTTATCCCGATCATGAAATTGTAGAGCGTATGGCCATCAGAGCGAGAAATCTTCATAGCTTGAAGGCTACGGAAGTATCAACTCATTGTGGTGTGTCGATGATATATATAATTAACTGTAAGAGATGGGAGTAATTTATGTAAACTGTTGTATGTAAGAACTGTTTATATAAGAAACATATATTGGAAAGTGTTCCATGTATTGAACTTAAAATTAAACTATTGTACAGGCCAAGCTAGAAGCTGCACGATCATGTGAGGAGGATGTCATCGAATGTAATCACGAGTTTAAGCTCGAATTAGATAAGGTTCAATAGGCATTAGAAGAGACTGCAGACCAGTATGTAAAATTGGAGCTGAAGTTTATTAAATCAGAAGCGACGGCTAGCGAGCTGATGAAGAAGATCAAGAATAAGGTAACTAAATTGGGTAGCGCTTAGGGCGAGTTAGTGAGCGCTCAAATTGAGGTGGAGAAGTTGAATAGCACGGTAAAGAGGTTGGAAGGAGTTGTAGAGAAAATGAAGGGGAAGAACGAAGATGCAGACCGTGTTCAATATCGTATCGGAGCCTCAGAGGCGGAACAAAAGGAGTTAAAGGGAAATCTTAACAATGTTAGGGAGCAATTGAGGAAGAATGAGGTCGAATTGGTTAGCGTCCAAGCTGAATTAGTTCTTGCTCAGGTTCAAATCAAATCATTGGAAGCGAATTTGGTGTGTGTTCGAGCTGCTGTAAGGAAAACTAATGAGTGAGCTAGAGATAATGGGGATAAGTTGAATATTTCTCAAATTAAGGAAACAAATATGGAGGAAGCTTGAAGGAAAAAGGATGAAACATTGAAGAATGCTTCCTTTAGTAAAAATAACGTAAATGAGGTTTCACAAAAAAAGGAGGTGGAGTTGTTGGCGTTGCGAAGTGAAGTACAGGAGTTAAGCGAGCATAAAGAGAAGAATCAGATCAAACGAGGTAAATCTTTGGAATCCTTGAAGGTATTGAACGGTCTTGTAGCAAATTTGGAGGGACGCTTGAAGGGAGCCAAGACTCGCTATGTGAAGTTGAATAAAAAATTTCAGAGTATACATATGAATTTTGCCAACCTGGCCATACCGAATCGAGACAGACTTTCCTTGGATGAGGTGCATTTGAGGGAAATAATGGCAGCAATTGCCTATTTTGTGGAGGAAGCGAAGTGGCTCAAGGTGGAAAATGACGTGTCGTATGACTGTCTGGTTTTGAAGGGTTGTATCTGTAAGGTTGACATAGATCAAAGTAACTGTTTGAATCTTATGGATACCGGTATTGGTTCCATTACAAAGGAACAAGTAGAGTTTAACAGAGAGGTGGTTGCTGCTAGAGCACAAGATTTTATGTATTCTAGAGCTCCGAATGTCGGTTCATCTGATGCACTCCAAAAAAGGGTTGCATAAAGAAGTTGTAACCTATTTTCATTTCTGTATTGTAGATGTCAGATAGATTAAAGTTAGTTTTACCTTTGCTTTATCATTAAAGATAGTATATGTGTATTGATTGAAAACTAGTATTACCTTTGCTTTAATCGTTTGAGATTTAGTTGATAGTGGATGTGTATTGATTGAAAGCTACTATTACTTTTGCTTTAATCCTTTGAGATTTAGTAGATAAATATATGTATGATTGTAGAGAGTAATGTGGGAGAAAAAACTTAAAAGTTTTTATTGATGAGAAAAGAATATACATATATTGTTGGAGATTGTAATCTCACTTTTGGAATGTAAAGAAAAATAGTAGATGCATCATGTGTTTGGAAAATGAAAGATTTAACGATAATATCGCTTCAATTTCCAAGTGTTCTAAGGGGTTGGTATTCTGACACCGTCTTTTGTCATGACATAGTAAGATCCAAGACCCGTTCGTCCTACAATAAAAATGGATCTTCCCAGTTCTCTGCGAGCTTCCCAGCATTTAACTCTTTTTTGTTCTTGGGGATCTCTCGGAGGACTAGGTCATTGATTTCAAACTCGCGACTCCGAACTCTTATGTTGTATGAACTGGCTAGCATATGATGATATCGATCCAAGTTGGCAACAACTCAAGCTCATGTTTCGTCAATTCAGTTCATATTGTAGACTAACTGGAACTCATTTTCTTCACTAGTGAGCTCGTGATCTTTGACGAGGTGATGATATTATGTTGGGATTATTGCTTCTATTCCATAAGAAAGTAGGAATGGGGAACATTTTGTTGACTATTTTGGTATTGTGCAGTACACCCACAAGACATATGGCAGCTCCCTTATCTAATTGCCCTTCTTCTCTGATTTGAGTATCTTTTTGATTCTATCCAATATAGTCTTGATTGTGATTTTGGCATGCCTATTGCCTTGGGGGTAGTATGGATTGGAGGGTGAATGAATGATGCTGCGCTTGTTTAGAAATGCCACTACCTTCTCTCTAATGAACTGTAGGCCGTTATCGATCCGAATCAGGTGGGGGCAGCCAAATTGTGTGATGATATGTTCCTAGATAAATGAGATGACTTTCTTATTCTCGAGTTCGACAGAGGGGAATTGCTTCAACCCACTTTGTAAAGTAATCTGTTGCTACGAGTAAGAACCTTTAATTATCCGGTGTATTTGGGAACTCGCTAACTAGATCAAGTGCCCATCACTTGAAAGACCATAACACCTTACTCGCGTGGAGCTTGAGGCCAGGAGCTCGTATTTGATTACCATGTCGTTGGCATGCATCACATATTCCTGAATACTCATTAGCCCACTTTCTCATTCTGGGTTAGAATACTCCTTGTGTAATTACTCTGTTTGCAAGTGAGCGTCCTGTGGCATGATAGCCACAAGTTCCTTCATGTAGATCTTTTAACAATTTGTCAGGTTCTGACTTTGAGAGGCACTTGAGTATGGTCCAGTGTTCGACCTTCTATTTAAGTCATCTTTCTGAACTGTGTAATGCTTCGAGTTTTTAATCAACTCTCGGCGCTCTTTTGGTCTTCTGGAAGTGACCCATCACACTTGTTCTCTGGACTGAGATATGTGAGGAAAGGTTTCCTCCAATGGTCTTCCTTCTCTTTATCGCCACCAGTGTTGATTGTGCATACCGTTGGGAGATTAATATTGGGGGGTTGAAATCACATTAATTTGGAGGTAACTTACTTCTGTACCTAAGACCTCGGCTAAGTAAGCCAATGAATTGGCATGTCGATTTTTACCACGAGGTAAAAAATTAAGAGTAGCTTTATCGAATCTGCTCATCCTATCAGCAACTAGGGCTGCATAATCAACCATTTTATTGTTCTTCTTGTATTGCTCAGAGTAGTGGTGGACGATCAACAATGAGTCGGTATAGACCGATATTTCAAGAACTCCGATCTCCGATCTCCAATGCCATGTATAGGCCATGAATTAATGCTTCGTACTCTGTGAAATTGTTTGAGGCTTCAAAATTGAGGCATATCAATTTCTCAATTCTGTCATTGGAGGGTGTAATCAGTACGATTCCAATCCCTAACCCTGCGGGTCATGCTGATCCGTCTGTAAGAAGTCTCCAGCCCTTTTGTATAACCTATTCAACTCGTTTTTCAAAGGGCTTTGAAGGTGGATCATCTTCGAGTTCTTCTGTTAGATCTGGATCATGCTCCTCCCAATCTGGATCTTCTACTGGGAAGTTTGCTAAAAAATCAGCTACTGCCTAACCTTTTTCTTTGGTTCTCTGTTCGAACTTGATGTCATGTTCTCCCAAAGCGACAGACCATTTTTATACCCTCCGTGATTTCTCCTTCTTAGATAGTACTTCCCGAAGGGGATAATTTGTCATGAACTTAATTGAATGTACTTGAGCTTCTGTGAAGTATAGACGAACGTGAGGAGTATTCATTCAATCTTAGAATATCTTGTTTCCGTCGGTGTGAGGGTCTTATTTATAAAATACACTGGCTTCTCAATCTTTCCTCTGAGCCAAATAAGAACCGAGCTGAGAAAGTTATCTATATCTACGAGGTAGTTGATCAATTCCTCATTGTCTATCGGGGTGCCCATTATGGGAGATTTCCCAAGATAGATTTTGATTTCTTAAAAACCTGATTTACATTCTGCTGCCCAATCGATCTCTTCAGTTTGTCATCATTTTCCTTTTTTGGTGGATCCACGAAGTAGCTTGAAAAACCATCGACATCAATTTGAAGGCTTAGAGACAAATCTGTTGATAGCTATAATTTGAGCTCTAATTTCCATGGCAGATACGGTATTTTCGCAAGCTCATGAGAGTTTTTGACTTCTTTTGATCTCATAGATGTCGTCGTTGCACTTGAAACGAAGTGCTTGATGCTATGTGAATGGGATCATTTCCATGTTGTGTAACCAGCAGCAGTACATTATCCTCAGGTATAGAGATTTTGCATTAATGATATAGAAAACAACGTTCATAGTAGCGGGTCCAGCGGTGATTGGTAGGATGATCTTTCCTACTCGTTCTTCTTTAGATCCGTTAAAACCACTAATATCGATGTCGCTTGGTACAACTTGGTCTACTAGTCCCATTTAGTCGATTATGCTCTAAAAAAGGATCTCAATACCGCTGCCTGTATCAATCATCATGGTATGCATAATAACCAGTGCGCCGTGATGTAGAAATTTGACATTACCGATGTCGCAATCTTTAAATAAAATTCTAGTTCGTCGATTACTAGATTCGAGAAGATGCTTAACTTCATTATCCTGAACTGTGAGGTCACAACATTTCGTTAACCTCCTCCTCTTGAATCTGGTTGAATTATTAATTTGGTGGATCTTGATCATATGACTGTGGTATAAGTATTTTTCCTCGAACTGATCTTCGACCTGAACTACTTCAACTTGCATCTTATAGCTTCCATTCTTATACCCCTCTCCAAGTCGATAATGTACTCGTGCATTCTCCCGTCTTTGAAAATGTACTCTAGCAATCTATGTAAAGCGTAAAGTTATTAGTTTCATGATGTGTTACCTTGTGGTACAAACAATACGGTCTGCCTTTGATTGGCTTCAAAGGCTAAGATACACGGTAAAACTTATCTTTCTTCAGTATAGGATAGATCGCTGAGATCCTGACATTCATCTTTGGAAGGACTCGTTTAGGTAATAAATTTCCTTTTAAGGATTTGCCTGTATTTTCTTTAGCTCGCTTTTTATCATACTGGCCATCCTTTTGTTCACTGTCTCTATCTGTGTTCAAGAATAGATGTTGCTTCGCTTTATAATCGATCTGTAGTACATTGGTGCTGAAATGGTTATCTTCTGTTCAAGATTGTCATGACTCCACTCTACGAATACTGATATTGTTTCTACTTAACCACTGCGGATCTCTAGCAGTGTGGGCTTTTTATTCCTAAGAAAAAGCTCGGTGACATGTAGAGTAAAATATTAACTTAAGGACCATACACCTGGCAGGATCTTAAGTGATGTGAGACTAAACCATTGGTGTTACCATCACCGCTAATAGGCTAGGCACCTTTCCAATACCCGCTCAGTCGGGGTATTACAAAGATTATAAACTTTTCGATCAAGTTCCAGAAATTTCTTTGTAAAGACCTCGAGTTTCTCTTCCTGAGACTGATTGAGACTAATAAGAGTGTATAGATTCTCTTCCTTGTCTTTGTTGTGAGCTTGCGTCTTGACGAAGATCTTATGTAGTTGGTCGAATGTGAGGATTGAATCTTCAGGTAGAGAAGAGAACCATCAGAGCGGTTTTCCATGTAGGCTTATAGTGAACAGTCGACACAGAATGTTGTTCAAATTTGAATACAACCCTAATGAGTCTCAGAATTGTTCGATGTGTTCTTTTGGATCATGCCTTTGTACTTATGTATCTTCAGATTATGGAAACATGTTGGTACTTCCATATCAAACAACTCTTTGGCGATTGGACTACCTTGCAGTTTGGTCAAATCATCCTTAATTGTTGAGAGCTTGAGCTTCTATTAATTCTTTAATTCGCTGATCCATATGTTCCTGTGTGATGTACTGACGTGGTGCTTGAACAACTTGGCGTGTAGGTCGTGGGTTATGAGTACCATTTCCCTCTCTCAAACGTTCATGAGCTGGTACCCTGGATAGAGGTCGCGGCTCCTCCTCTTGACGTTTGGAGGGCCTACGTCCTCTGCTAATTTCTGACTGATCTTCTCGTCCCAGATGAATTGAAGCTTCTGGTACATATGGATCGTTACATGGATGCCTGAAAGCTCCTTTGTTAGTTGCTCTTCAAGGTCCCAACCTATCTCATGCTGAAACTTTGGAGTTCGTCGGTATCTGATCACGTTCCTTGGGAGGTGAAGGTTCGCCCTTAATTCTGTGAGCTAATCAGGTTCGATTAAGATTTTATGTTGAACTCCTGTGGCTGGTCGCTTTGAAGTGACCATGATTGAAAATTGATTGTTGAGTAACTGTATGCCTTAGGATTTCATGGAAATATTTTTTTCCCCACAGACGGTGCCAAATGTAAGGGCCTAATTTTGTAATATCTCAAAAGGCTCTTACACCAAATGTATCTGTGACAACAAATAAAATAAAGAGTAGAAATTGACACAGGGTTTAGCGTGGAAACCTCTGAATAGGTGAAAACAACGACCTCGACTTGAGGATTTTAGTAAATGTAACTTTATTGCTTGATTAAGGTTGATAATTTGATTTACAAGTTATGATCTCTTGAGCTAGATAAACTTTTGTTGGTTCCCTTCTTCTTCTTCTTTTGTGTTCTGTCCCTTCTTCTTCTTTTGTGTTATGTCCCTTTTATAGACCTTAGTCTTGGTTAGTTTATATGTATCAGCACGTTCTCCTGAATTGGAGGAAGAGTGAAGATTATCTTTGTAACTACTAGTTCGTGGGAGACAGGTGTCCTTGACTTGTTCTGTTTTACTTGGAGTGCTCGAGCCACGTTCTTCTGCAGTTCGTGCAGTTCGTAGTCCAGGTGTTATTGTTGATAGCGTATGTCACGTGTATGGTGAGTCCGACACGGTATTAGCTCGATGATATCCCCGCTCGAGGGATAAGTCCCTACAGTTTGGCCCCTAAATAAACATAATTTCAGGAAGTTAGGTTGGTGCTTTAGTGAATTTTGGCAGTTGCTTATAACAAGACTAAAATATTAAGAAATTTTGGGAACATATATTGAACAAATTTATCGATGAAAAAGATATAGTTCATCCCTCGAGTGAAAATTTTGGGAATATCGTTTCATTCAGACTTTCAGTCTATCCAAAACCCAAACTTTTGGTTCATTAACTTCAACATTCGACCTAAATTTTATTGAATGTGATGGATATGGTAACTTGAGCTCCTACAGGGATCCAAAAATGTATGACCTGCCACCCTCTCTTTTTCAAGTAATGGGTGACTTGACAAGTTGACATACATTTTGTGGATTGGCGTAACGATTTGGAACCATGCCTCAAGAAGCAGAGGTCCTGAGTTCGACTCACAACTAATAGGGGGCATTCGCCAGGATTTTTCTTGACTTACCGGCATGTGCATTAGCGGAATTCACTGTATTTTACAGGGCCTTTATTGATGTTGCCAAAATATCACCAACCTGGTTATGAAACTCAACTTCATTTTCCAATTCTAGGGGAACGTGCAAAATTATTTTTCAATTGTGTACCAGCTTATTAAGGACTTATAGAATGTGAAATGTGAAATGTGAAATGTGAAATGTGAAATGTGAAAGAATTTAATACCAAATTTGATCACATTCTTTTGAAAAAAAAGAATTCTCCCTTCTTTTTCTTCTTCAGTCTCATTAAATTGTATGTTTTAAATGTTGCAGGTCTTCTTCTTCTGCTGCCTGCTCACATGGGTGATGCTACTGAGATTAATTACAGTTTCATATAAATAAAAGGCGGTAACGACCATATCAGGCCACATTGAAGTTCATTTATTTTAAAATTACTCTTTATTTTGGACTTTTAATTTTGTATTTTGATAAATCGTTTTCCTAGTTTATTTAGTTTCCCAGTATACTATCAGGTGTTCACACGAAATATGTGAATCATGTGTTTATCATGATTAGAAAACAACATGGTTTCTTCGAATTAGGCTAAGATTATGTTATCTATTTTGGTTTCACCAAAATATGGCAAAGCACAAACCACAGCAAACTCTTTCAAGTGCGGCATTTTGGAACTTGAGCTGCCTGACTGCCTCTTTGAACTAAGGACATAAGAAACAATGGTTTGTACAAAAACTATATACTTGGTTGTCCTAGTAATATTGCATTGCAATTGATATTTATTATTCTTGCTGTTTAGCAGTTTCGGGTATATCTGCAAAACAGCCACAACTGTTTAGCTCTTTTGTTCTTCATTTTACAATTGTACATTGAGTTTTTATTTAATGAGACAATAACTATGACTCTTTTAGGTATAACAAACAGAGACAAAACATTAATATATGCTTTTGTGATTACAAATTAAAGATCTCATCACTGTAAATTGATTGACGAAATCATAGCCGAGAATCGCGGTATGGGTGTCTTTATCAACACATTTAATAATGGTAGACCCTAGAGATTTATTCTTATAGTGGTTGGGGATAATGTATTTATTTGACTGGGATTTAGGGTGATTATTTCTTAATTAAGCTTAGTATTTTAAGTAATTTGTGTACCTTGTGCTTCATTTGGGCTTAAAATCAGAGAACTAGTGTCAATTCACACCCCAAAAAAGGAAGGAAAAATTAGCTGGGAGGAGTGCATATTGAGGGAATATGCCAAAACTATCTACACTCATGTGTAAATGGTTGAAGTTTTTCCTATTTCTACTGATTTACTAAATGACTCTTTAGTACTGTAGGACATGTCTAAAGACTACATTTTACTTCTTCATCAATCAAATTTGCTTACCTTTTGCAGAAAAGCTAATGTACAAATTTACCGCATTCAACATTGTATATTTTTTTTAGCTCGGCCTACCTCACGCTAGCGCAGGGGACTGAACTATGTCATATGCATATTTGTAAAAGATTATTGTGTAGGTTTAATGTCTTGAATCCATGCTCATTGCTCAAACCCTGATTGTGGAAGAAGGGAAAACAGTGCAGTTTTATCTTTCCAAAGTGTTTTGCTTGGTTCCAAGAGCAATCTGACTGAATTCACAAATATTATCTTTGATCTTTCAACTTCATATAGGAAAATCTTGAAAATAGGCAAAATTGTTTGTCATGTTGTTACAGAAGTAAATCATAAACAAAGGAGAAATTCAAAATAGTTGTGCTACTTCTGCTCTGAAAGTGATTTGAGAGTATTTGTTCAAAATGCATGCATGCATGCATGCGTAATATCTACTGCATATGACATTTATTTGGCCTTTCACTCTCCAGATTTTTAATCACTAGAACAGATTCTTTTAACTTGGTTCAATAAAAATACAGACAAATCACAACAGACAATATGACCAAAATATCTGATATATTTTGTTTTCAGTTTTCTTGGTAAATCAAATGGGTCAGACTGGTATTAGTTTATGCCAAAGATAGGTCGTAGAAGCGACTGTAAATTACTGCCTAAAAATGTTTACAGTAGTAGACTTATGTATGTTTGAGTTTGGTGATTATGTATTTGGTATTTGGTAAAGATGGTATAAACATTAAGCCATTTCTAAGCATGATTATTAATATATTCGGATTTGAGGATTCCTTCTGTGCTCCAGTATTCTTTTTCAGATTCCAACAACAACATTTGATGACATACCTTTTAAATTTAAACAACAAAACGTCCAAGAAAAAAGAAGAAGAAGAGATAAAGAGTATAGGATGCTTACGAAAAGTAAAAGATGCATTTCTTCTTTAACAAATAATCACATTTTTATTTTTATTTTTTGAGAAGGAAGTTGGGGTTTAGGCAGATCCCCACTAGCATTACAATCTATGGTGCAACTTGTTGTTAAAGTCAGCTAGCTATATAAGTTTACAAGAGGGGGAGGGAAAGAGCATGGGTACAAACATAATCATCTTGAATTTTCATATCTGCAACAATATAATCTGTTGGTTTGTTCCCTTCTCTAAATTTGAAGATGATGAGGCAAAAAACATAATTATTATGCATTTCTTTTCTAACAAGTAATTACATATACTAATTGTTAGGGGCAAAATTTTATATGTACCTAGTGACCAATTCCCTAACACTTTTAGTTTTACCATAACGTTTTAGAAGACAAAATGGAGGGATAAATTTATCCTATCATACATATACAAGTCTTGCCCTTATTAATAGATCCATACTTGGAGACACGGCCACCATATAAAATTTAATGAACTATATATGCTTTCATTAGTTTTATCCTACTAACCGACGGCTTTTGAGGGTTAAAATGTCTTAATCATGAAGATTACGACTTTAAAGATGGCATAAATTTAGGTCTAATTTGAATGATGTCTAATCACAATATTAATCCAAATATAATTTTGGTACAAAATAAAGTGATATTTGATTTTCGTTTTATTTGTTGGAAAGGGATTTGGTACCAACTTAAAAAAGAGACAGACAGCCCACGATCACCGGGAACCTTGCTTAAAAAAGAGATATTGTTAGTAGATAAGAGTTGGGGCATCATGTCTCAACTTTGCTAATCTAAAACTCATATCATGGATCTCACTCTTCAAACACTTGAGATCAAAGTTGTTGGAATGCATTTAAACTTGAATGAAGGTAAGCTTGTAAGACATTTATAAAGGAAGAGAAAGGCCCCTTAACATCATTCACAAAACATTATAGGGAACTAGGGAAGTGCATATGTTTTTACTAGCACTCCTCGCTCGTGAACCAAAAGAAGAAGGCATGCGGGTAAAGCATAATGATAAGGTACATTAGGTTCTTGATCAACGTAGACACGTAGTCTCTCTTCTAGATGAGGGAAATATAGTATGCTTCTAACCTTTCTCTTAATAACAGTACTTGGACTTAATAATATGAGTCTCTACCATATCTTGAGTCTCTACCATATCTTACTCTTTGGCCAAAAAAGTGGTCTTGGCGCCGCTGACTTGCTTCTTTTCAAGGAAAAATTAATGTTGTTGATCATACTAATGACTAATGACTGGTTATTTTCCATCTACCACCCATGACCCCGACTGGATTCAATACATTCGGTGCACTTAATACTACTTTGACTAGTGAAAAAACACACAGAGCTGGAAAGTCCTTTCCCTGTAAGGCCAGTTTCATGGGGTCAAGCTCCATGTGAATGTGGTTAGGTCTCCTAGACTCTTACCATGAATGAAATGGGGTTAAATGACCCTCTTAGTACTACAAAATGTACAACATAGTGGTCCATGGCACTATAAAGTTGCTAACCAACAAAGGGAGCAATATATACTTATTAAATATATACTTATTAAAGCACATGGTGATCAGAGAAACAAAAATGAAACTTAAGGATTATCACCCTTTAAATCTTTAATGAGTAATGCATCCAGCGTTACATGACCACAATATGTGGTGTCACCACTCACTACCCTTGGTGTTGCTTTTATACAAGTTTTGACATGATGGATCATTGAGAGCACTAAATTAAGAAAACCCGACAGAGACACAATACTACAACTGCTTCATATTTATTTTCCATCTATTTATCAATTGTCTGGGGTGTTTTTTTTTTTTTTGCTGAATGTCAATACTTATTGTAAATGCTTCACGGATTGAAGTTGAAGTTGAAGTGTGAAAATTATGTTATAGAGAATAATAACGCCCGAGTTTCTATGTCACCATATATAATTATATGGGTAATTGGTGAAATTTTTGGAAGGTATGGCTAAAATTCTCATTAGATACTGTGAAAACGAAACAACATGCGGCTAAAAACAACTAGGCCTAATTAACCTAAATAATGGGGTGTCTGGTTGGTTGACAACATGCACAATTTTGAGTGATCCCTTTCACCCATGTAGGGCTTAGTCCTCCCAATGGCTACCTTTAGTTAAGGCCATCTCCTTTATTTGATCTCCTTGGCCTGGCCTATACGCGAAAATTCTCATTCTCATGGTAATATCTTTGTGAATATGACACACAAGAATCAGACCCAAAATTATAACGAATACAACGCAATTTGTAAGAAAATGACACCCAAGAATACTAGGCAGTCACATTCAAACTGGGCCCAATCTAGATTGAGTCTCACAAAGCATCGAATGCACGTTAGTTCTGGGAAGGATCCAAGTTGTTTCCTGTCGAACGCCAACAGGACCACATGAATAGCAAAGAGATAGGTAGAGAAATGGAGAGGTTGGTCCCCAACACAACAATTGCAAATGCAAATGTAAATGCAACAAAATATCATGGGGGAGACAATGACCCATGGTCTATTTTAGCCCTCATAGAGGATACCAAGTTGAGTGAAAAAGATTTCATATTGTTGCCAAGTGTGAAAATAGTTTAGAAGATATTAGGGTAACATGGAGTGATGGCAACATGGATAAGTAGATAGGGAAATCTACCTCTATATATCCAAGCACATGGTTCAATAGTACGGGACCCAATTATTTGTGGTTTTATGGTCCCATAATATTTTTACAAAGATTCGAATGTTGTTGTTTTTGTCATAGTCATGCACAAGGGAGTGTTGAAAGTGTTGTAAACTTGTAATGTAAGTATAACAAAAAAAAAGTGGAATATGTTCTTTGAATTTTGGATGATTGCAGCAATTTAAGTAGATGTTATTTGATGCAAGTAAAATTTGTGGACCACATGTTTCTAGCAAAAAAAAGCAAAAAAACAAAAACAAACATAAAAGCGCGTTATCGTTTGAGTCTGTGTATATGTTAGTATTTGCTGCACAAAACAGAAGAAAATGGATTAGAAACGAAAAGATCTGATTATGGTAATCAAGATGCAGGTCTAATGCAAAATGTCAAAGAACAAAAGTTGTAGGTATCGCTAATACAAAGCCAGAGAATCTGATGGATCTGCGATCAGACCTTTAGATCAGAAGTTATAATTTGTTTAGTCTACTGGTGCGGAACTCGTGGCAGATTCGGACACCGAATTTGAGTTCGAGTTGTACTCGAAGTAAGACTGTCTATTGAACGTTTTTGGCCCTTTTGGGTGTGTTTTCTTGTTTTGAAATACTTCTACTTCAAGTATGATAAGTATTAAAAACTCCTAATACATGTAGTAAAATATTTTAGGTTTTCTTTGGTTATAAAAAGAGCTTATGAGGTTTGTAGAGACCTAACTTGAGATCTAGTAGAGATGCAATTAACCTCTGTGGTAGACCTTGTAAAGAGTTGGTCTTTACAAGGAAGAAGGTGGAGGGTTTTATCTTCAGGGATTTAATGGTGAGAGGGGAAGTGACATGATTACTACGAGCGCGGAAGCGAGATTCGTATGAATATCACGTTGTATTTGGGAGTTAGAGAAAACTAGGGTTTCAACTAAACAAATTAATTTTCATTAATAAAAATTAACTGAGCACAAATAAAGAACCTAACCTCCCTTTTATAGAACATAAGAGAGGTGGAAACCCTAGCTAGGAATATTCTAAAAACTAACCTAAAAACAGGAACTGCTAATAACTCACATTGGATGGTCGATATAACAATCGGCGTCTTAAAGACCCACAAGCGCACGGTGTGCCGTTGAGTACAAATGATAGCGGGGTCGTATCCCAAGAGACTTGTGGTTCAAATTATACTTCGAGCTACTAATTTTATCCAATAACAATGAGTTTATTTTGTTGGTTTTCAAGTAAAGAAAATAAAATACTAGAAAGTATGAGTTGTATGAGTCGGAGTGAGAACCAAGACTTACATTCTACTCCACCGTTGTAACCGTAAGTGCAATGGCCTAATTCTGGGATTCGGACTTAGCTTACACCAAATGTGTTTAGAATGCTCAAGAACGATAAACAATAATCAGCACAATAATTTAGCATGGAAAACCTTTGAATAGGTTAAAAACCATGACCTCTCTTGAAGATTTTGAGAAAGAGAAGATAATCTTATTGAGGTTGCTAACTTATTACAATGAGCACTCTGAGTATATAAAGTTTCAGTGTAGGGATTCTTCTGTATAGAATTGCCTGTCCTTAATCTGTAGTTCTCTGGTCCTATTTATAGGTCTTATAATATAACTGTTTGATGGCCATTAAGATTCTTAATGGTGGACGTTACAAAGTAGATATAAGATATTGTTTGACCAGATGATATAACGTCTTGACCTCTGTTGCTGTAGAACGGCTCTATTGATGACTGTACACTTGCGTAAATTGAACTGCTGATGTGGAGGTCGAAAGCAATGACTCAAATTGAGGAATATTAAATATTACTTTGGTAGTATTTCCTGTATTCTGACGAGGTAGAGGGTGAAGCTTTAAGTCTGAGATACGAAATAAGCTATCACAAGACGACTCTCAACCAATAGTACGAGAAGCATCAAGGATTAGTGGTGTTGGTTGAGAAACTCGTACTGTATTTTGCTTCCTAACGTTGCTGTCTTGATTCTTTCTATGCCACGTGCTCTGTTGGTGACATTGAAAGTTCGTATGTAGTTTGAAGATGAAGCATGAGTTCGAGATGCGGAATAAGCCATTACAGCTGCCCCCTCTTAGCCAGTAGTACGAGAAACCTTACAGGTGAGTGGTGTTGGTTGAGAAGTATCATTAATGTTGTAGTTAAAATCTAGGAATCATTTCTAATGCATATTCATAAGTATCTTGTTTGTGCCTATTGGGCTTCCCAGAACCAATGGTTCTAGTCAATGAATGTTGGCATGGGAAATCCTTTTGACGTTGGGAATCTAAAGTGTCTATTTTAAATGCTGATCATAGTATAAAAGGCATTCAGAAGTGAGAGTAAGGAACCAATTCTTCGTCTCTGACTCTCTTCTTCTCCATTCTTGACTGTTGTGAAGAACTTGACTGTTGAGAGTATGGTGACTACTAGGAATTAATCTCGGGAGTCTAGGATTCGTAAAAAGATGGAGGAATTACGTATCCGATACTTTGGATACTAATCTCTGCATTTGTCGACACCGGTTCCTATGTTTCCTACCTATCACCGTATGTCATATGAAGAAGTGATGGAGGCGGGGGATGATTATTATCAGATGACGCGGTTTAACTATCTGCTGACTTCTGAGGTGGAGCGCTGAAATGGGTTTCGTTTGCTGGTGAAGGAGGCTGTTATAACTGAAGATGAAGTGGCAAACATTCATCTTAGGAAGTCTCGTCGATATCCTGCTAGTGAATGGGTCCTTTCTAAAAGGTAGGACTTTCTGTCTAACTCTAGCATGCGGGGTGGGGGTTATGGTATGAAGAGGTGGGAGGATGCAGATGATTATTTGCTTCCATGGACCATAGATTTTGGCCATGACGAAGATCTTTCATCTGTAATTTCTAGTACTGACTATTTCCCAGATCTTGTAGCATGGGATCAGGGTTTGGAAGTTGCTTCAGTTTTTCATCATCTTCTCTGCTAATTCTTGAAAAACGATTTTAGTTGTAACTTTGTGATGTAATCTATTATAATTAATAGGGACATTTTGTTATCTGAAAGTATCTTGTAATTTTTTTTTAAATTAATGAAATAACTTCGTTCTGAGGTCATGATTCTTTGTCACGAACTTGTCTGTGTAGTTTGTTGTTTCCAAAATAGGAGTTAGGTATCATGGGGTAAGATAGGGAAAATCAAGCTGGAAGGAGTTCCGTGTGTATGAGAGTAAATGGTAGTTATAGCTGGGGTAGAAGAGAGAGGAGTTTAAGGAAGTAGTTAGATATTGTTCTCTACGATCTGCGTACTCAAACTGGGTGACAAACTTTTCTAAACTGTGAGAAAGGGTGGGCATTGATTTGTAGGTGCTACTGCTAGTTTTGCGTGATCTTGTATGTTGCCCTTTTTATATTTGTTTGTACAAAATTAGAGGAGATATTTCATACTATGGAAAGAATGACCTATCACAATATTTTGTATTTGATGTTAATATTCAGCTGTTTGGTGAACTTGCTTTGGACAATATATCCTTCGGCCAAATCAACGGGGTGATATTTGCAAAGATCTTCCTGACGGCTTTAAAATTATGAATCTTGATTGTTTTGATTTGTATCTTCTGCAGGGATAATTTTGCTGTGGAGGTGGTGTGATTATCTATGGTGAGGACTCATGCTTAGCATGCTCATCCGGCAGTAGATGGTCGCTTTCATATCAAGGTTGCTAAACTTTGTGAGCAGTATTTTCGCTGACTCCCTTATGATGCCATATTGCCAGAATAGCTGTTAAATTTGTCTAGACTAGATGAAGAAGGGAAGCGTATAGAGGATGATCAATTTTTTTAGTGCGACGTGTTTAAGAAGTCATTGTTGAGTGCCATAGTGCAGGAGCTGAGTGTTTGACAGCTCGCATGTGGCAAGATCTTTGAAGAGGATGCCAGGGTAGCAAGATTGGAGATCATTCTATACGGGGAGGCGTATCACCGAGGCTATTTTAGATGTGACTGGAGAGCTCGGTAAGCTCAAAGCATAGAAGCTCGTAATAAGTAATCTATCTTTGAGTATTCTGTGGTTGGGTTTGAATAAATGTAAGATGAGAGATCTTAAGAGGATAAACGAATGTGATGTCTCGATCTAATTGAATAAAAATAAAGTATTCTATTTTAATCTTTGTGTACAGATATTGTGGGAGACAGCTGTAGGATTTTAACAACTATATTGATATCATCAAATTTTGAATATTGATCTGTTTTAGGAAAGTTGTACAATCTAGGCAGGGTATTAAAGTAAGGAGATTGGTCGCTTATATTATGTTTGAGGAAGAGGTGCAAAATTGTATAATGACAAATAATAGGGATAAACGTGATGGCGGTAGACGTTATCACAGAAGTCATGATGATTCCTTCAACTAAAAAGACGTCCTGCAGAGACAATAGGGATGGCTAACGCGTATCAGAAGGAGTCGTCATTTCACAAATCGAGGGAGTGTATAAAAATGCCTCTCTCCACTCATAAATTATCTACAGTTTCAGAGAGAGAAAAAAGTGGTGTCAATTTTATTTCTAAGGAGAGGAAATGTTTGAGTGGTGAGTATGATTTGAGAAGGAAATCTTTGTCAGGTGATAAAAAACTGTCTGAGAAGCGACGAGAGCGTTCATTCTCGAAAAGACGTCCGGGTAAAGCAGATGATTGCTGTTCTTCAAGTACAGGTTGGTAATATAAAGTTCTGTCCGGTTGATTTGTTTTGAAATCTGGATGATATATGTAGTAATCTGTTTAATATGTGTAGTAACCTGTTTGATATGTGTATCTGATAATATAGGGGTTTTGGGATATTTAAATTAAAATGGAGGATATGAGTTTAGGTATATGAATAGACTATTAGAGGGAGAAAATATGCATTTGGGGAAGAAGGGGGAAATTTGAAATGATTGATTTTTGTTTATGTTTTGGGAATTTGTAAAATAGACGTTTTGACTGGGTAGAAGGTGGGTTTGTTTTATCTGTATGTACTATAGAGAAAATGACAATAAATATATTTTTGTATATTGTAGGTTTGATATGCGGTATAAACCTTGTATTCCCACCAGTAAATTTGTTGTATCATCTAGTTTCGAGGAAACATCATCGTCGGGGAAGGGGGACGAGTGTAGTGTGATGAAGGAAATTGTAAATAGTATAGAGAGAAGCATAGAGGTTGAGGAACTCAGTAAGGTTAAGGAGGTGATAGAAAAGGAGGATAAATCAGAGAAGGAGAAAGTCCTTGTGATATACCCAGAGGAGGTAGATATAGGGAAAAAATACTTCAATTATAAAAAGAAATTACAGGGAGAATGGGGAAGTTATGTGGATGAGCAAGGTTTATAGTTTAGGGCCTATATTCCCGGTAAATGGGAGGAGGCAATCTACTACCAAGTCCCATGCTTGGCGAAGTGGAAGAAGGATAGAGGGATTGGTGATGGGTTTTTATGTTTTTTTGAATCAGGTCGTATATAGCCTTAGGATTCCTTTGACCTTCTTTTAGAAAGGGGTTATGAATGTGCTACAGTGTTGCCCTGCCCAGTTAAATGGGAATGTTTATAAAATGATTAGGGTATGTGAGGTACTGAATAAAAAACGGAGGAAGGAAGGGACTGCGAAACAGTTCGAAGCTGAAGATGTGATGAAGTTTTACAAATAGAAATATGTCGATGGTCAAAGTAGTGGTTACCTGTATAGTAATTCAGCTAGGCCAAATTTTTTTGATTTTGAATCTGCGGGTAGACCATGGAATGACCACCTTGTGTGGGTAGAGGGTAAATGTATGCAAGTTTTAGATGAACTGGCACTCAAACTAAACCATAAATATTATAATTCGAGTAAGTAATATTGACCAATCTTCAAATAAACTATAACTTGTCTTCAATTTGTTACTTAATGCTGTGTTCCTTATTTTGGCAGAGCCTAAGCCTTTATCTACGCCGGATAAAACCAGCCTATTCGACTGTGTTGCTCGAGATCCAGATGAGCTAAAATAGGTACTCGGTGAGTTGGGTATCCATAGAGATTAAATGGTAGTTTCTGTAATTCTCAAAGTTCATCGTACTCAGGAGAAACGAGCTATGACTGAGGGAAAAGCTATCTTGACTGTTGCTGATGTTCTTAGTGCTCCACCTACTGTATCTCAGAGCACTAAGTAGAATGTTTGGCGGCCTGTGAGGCCAGCTCGGCAGAGTACTTCTGTTATCGGGGGGGGGGGGGGGGGGGGGCACGGCACAAGAGATCGTAAAGTCTATATTTGGCGATGTGGCTTAGAATCTTGAAGTTACTCCTGTTGAGGTCGAGAAGTTCTCGCTGAAAAGAAAAATATATGAGGAAGAGGGTAGTTCTCAAACTAAACCTCACGCCTCAGCTAAGATGGTAGGCAGAGCTAGAGCTGAAATGCTGCTCGATGGCTGGGACGGATCCGGAGCAGCTCGATGCGGAGTATTACGAACATACTTTTGCGGTACTTTTTTTTAAGTCCTTAATTGTTTTTGTATTCGGACTGAAAACTGTTGTGCTGACTTTGACTCTGTATGCTCGTACTGACAGCTCTCAATGCTGCTGAAGGGGGTAAAAAATTGTTTGAAAAAGAAGAGCCAGGAGTTCGAGGATCTTACAGTGAGATTTGAAGTTTAATCTACTCGCTTGAAGGAATTAGAAGATCAATCTACTCGTATAAAGGAGCTTGAAGCTGAGCTCAAGCTGGAGAAGGAGCAGAGAGATGAAGAGGCTAAAGCGGCTACGGAGTTTACAACAAAATATTCAGATCTGGTAGCACATGATGATGTGATGTTGAAATCAGTAGAGGTCCTTAAACTTGAACGAAATCACTTCTTCCAATCTTACTATGATTTTGGATTGAGTCCAGCTGATGTGGAGCTAGGCCGGGTCGGAAGGTACAAGAAAATTGAGTTTCCTTAAGAGATTTCGTAAGAGGTGATGGCGGACGCTGGTGTTTCTCCTGAGAAAGCGTTGAAGTTTCCACCAAAAAGTGCTGAACCAGTCCGAGTAGCTGAAAAAATACTAGATCCTCCTTCTGAGCCTTTTGGTCTGAGTCAGCTGGTTGGGCAAACATCGGATCCTCCATCTGAGGTAGAAACCAACAAGAATCTCTAAACTTTCTGTGATATTCAATTTTTGATTTGATGCAGTTCATGTGATATCAAAGTGATAGTACTTTGTATTTGTTGAAGTTGGAGTGATGATTTGAAATATGTTTGTTTTGGATGTCTGTATTATAACAACATATTTGTACTCTGTGTAGGAGATAGAACGACTAAGAAAAACAAACTCCGAATTGAGGAGATCGTTGAGTAGAGCGAGGGATTCTGTGGCTCGTATTCAACATGTACTTAATAAAACTTAATATGAGAGAAGGAAATTTAAGTTAAATTTAGAGAAAACTCTTAAAGAGCTATATGATCTTCAATGTAGATATACTAAGATAAAAATAGAAAGGGATGAGGTGTTAAAGAAGGAAGAGGAAAGGGGGGGGGGGTATTAGTTCGAAAACCAGAAGAGTTGACCTATTTTAACGACCCGAGTGATAAGGCTAGGTGTCAAAGTATGTTAATAGATCTAACGTTGTATTTTGAGGTCGAAGTAGATAGTGAACGAGGGTTAAAAGAAGCATATGTAGCACTTTTAAAGGAGAGATGAGTAGTTTTGGACCCAGCTTTAGTTATGTTTTTAGCTCAAAAAGCACGTAATCGTCAAAGTTTAGAGGCAAGAAAGTGTTCTGCTCGAGCTGGGTTATTGCAACACGTAGAGCAAAAAATATCTTTAGCAATGCGGTTGTCGAAAGAAGTGGCTGTTTGAATGAAGGTAGATGCAGATTTGAGGGTTTAAGGTGTATTACAGAATGACACGCGTCTGCGGCTGCATAAAGTACAAATAATATTGAAGGATTATCTATATCCATCGCGAGCAAAAGTCGCTGCTCGAACAGAACATGAGCGTCATATAGACAGTGTTATTAAATTTTACGGGGAAGAACTGTCTAGGGTAGAGAACAAATTTAGGAAGTTCATGACGGGATGTGGGATGGATTTTGAAATGGAGATTGCCAAGGCTGAGAACATGTGGTTTACCAAAGGTGATGGAGAAATTGTTGGTAACAAACCCTTCTGAGGTCGAGGGAACTGCCTTCAGAAGAGGGTGAGGAGGTGGTCGAAAACCTAATACCCCGATCGCGGCGTAAACAACGTCCGTAAGAGGTGGTGACCTTTACTACTCTGATAGATGTGCAATTAACAAGCAGTAAGAGTTCGAGAAATAACTGGCAGTCTTCTCATTCCTTGGTGAATTGAAAATAGGGTATTCTCGGTTTTCTTTACCGGCCCTGCATATGTGTTAGATCGTTGTATGCTGTTATTGATAATAAATGAAATTTTTTCTCTGTTATGATGTATGAAACAATGTATCAATATTACTCAAATACCATGTTCTTGATTTAAACTTGTTAACTGTGAGATACAATCTATTGGTATAATCGAATTATTATGAACATAAACTGTTATGACAGGTGGAATTGGTAGCTGTTCAAAGTTAGTGTAATGCATTACGCACCCAAAACGACCTACTGAACGCTGAGCTAAGTTCGTGTCAGGTCGCACTAAAAAGTGCTACTTAGTTAGTAGAAAGAACGAAGGTGGAGATAGTGAAAGAGCGAGACGTTGGAGCTCTATTGTCCGAGGGTCAACTGAAGAAAAAGGTAGATCTAGCCAACGGACTGAGAAGGATAAATGTGTTAAGAGAAATTATAAGAAATAAAGAGGTTGAATTTATAGGTAGCTCGAGGCAAGCGAGCTAGCAGGGAGCGGAGTTGACATCTGCTCAAGTTTGAATTATAGAACTATTGACAGAATTAGTGGAGGAATGCAAGAATATGAAAAACTTACAATTCCAAGTAAATGTGCTAGAAGTGGAGGTAGCCGATACGTGAGCTCACGCTTCTATGTATGAAGTGTTTTGGTTAGTTGCTGACGTTCAGATAAAGAAGATGGAAGAGGCCCGTAATAGACAAAATAAAAATATAAATGCGGCTTGGAACAAAGTGGTCACTCTAGAGCATACCATACAAGGGTTGAAGTTAAATGCCTTAGGGCACCTGGATGAGAATACGAACTTGCATGAGTCAAATACGAAGTTAGATCCTGACTTATTGCAGGCGGAGATACGTCTTGATAAAAGAAGCGTAGAATGGGAGAATCGTGAAGCGGAACTTGATGGGTCAATGTCTCTGATTTATCATATGGATTAGTTCATGATAACAGTGGAGTCTCAGAATTCTGCTGTGCTGGATGAGAAACTTTGAGTAGAGATGTATTACGATCATTGAAGACTTTGGTGCAGGAAGCTCAAACTAAACTTTGCAAGCTTATTCTGTCTAACCAGGTGAAGACTGAAGTAGGTGATGTGTATGAGAGAGATATGACAACAGTAATTTAATTCTTTGCATTTGAGTTCCAGAGATTGGAAAAAGAAAGCAAACTGGTATATGATGTTATAGTTGGAAAAAGTGCGCAGTGCGACATTGAGGTAATACGGTGTGAGTATCTAGGTCCCATGGTAGCCAAAATTAGGGTTCTGAGCCAGCGTATGGTTAGAGAAGGAAAAAAAATCATTACGGGAAAAATGCTGGAGTTTATGCGTCAATGGCTATACCCGGGTTTTGCACCTGATGTTGCGGGACCTTCTAATATCGGTGATGGCTCGAGTGAGATCGGCTTGGCCAAAGTAACAAACGATCTGTAATGTAATAGATGATCAGTTTGGGCAAAACAACAAATGATCTATAATGTAATTGATGATCAGTTTGGCCAAAACAACAAACGATCTATAATGTAATAGGTGATCAGTTTGGCCAAAACAACAAGTGATCTGTAATGTAATAGATGATCAGTTTGGCCAAAGAAACAAATGATCTGTAATATAATAGATGATCAGTTTGGCCAAAGTAACAAACGATCTGTAATGTAATAGATGATCAGTTTAACCAAATGAACAAATGATCTGTAATGTAATAGGTGATCAGTTTGGCCAAAACAACAAATGATCTGTAATGTAATAGATGATCAGTTTGGCCAAAGTAACAAACGATCTGTAATATAATAGATGACCAGTTTGGCCAAAGAAGCAAACGATCTATAATATAATAGATGATCATTTTGGCCAAAACAATAAACAATCTGTAATATAATAGATGATCAGTTTGACCAAGGAAACAAATAATCGGTAACCTGCATATATAAGTACTTGTTGGATATATTAAAAAAGTATAATAGTGAAGGGCAATCAAACACTGGTATTTCATTGGTGTAGGATTGACGTACGACGAATGTGTTAGATAGAGTACTATATGAAATAGTAGGAAGTACTCAGATGTATGGGGATCAAACATAAATCTTTCATTAATGTAAGATCGTCATCAAAGATGATAGATTGATTTGTAGAAAAGTACACTGTGATGGATTTTTATCGGCGATACAATTTTAGTCTCCTCATGTTTCAAGGGTTAGGGATTTAATCTCCATGTTCAGTGGCGATATCGTAAGAACCGAGGCCACTTTTTCCGATAATAACAAAAGGACCTTCCCAATTTTTCGACAGTTTCCCAGCGCTTGCTTATTTTTTGTGTTTGGGAATTTCTCGTAGCACGAGGTCTTTAAATTTGAACTCTCTGTGACGAACACACTTGTTAAAAGATCGGGCTAGAGCTTGGTGGTATCTTTCCAAATTCATGATTGCTCTGTGTCTTGTCTCCTTGATCCAATTCATGTTTCATGCCAACTGGTACTCACTCTCTTCATCCATCATGGTATGGTCGCGTATTGGGTGATGATATAGAGTAGGGATGATTGCTTCTGTACCATATGCTAGTAAGAACGGTATGCATCAAGTTGATACCCGAGGTGTTATGCGATATGCCCACAGGACATGCGGTAGTTCTTGGACGCAATTACCCTTCTTCTCCTTCAAACACTTTTTGATCCCATCCACTATAGTTGGATTAGTGATTTATGCCTGGCCATTTCTTTGAGGGTAATATAGATCTGAAGGGAAGTGGATGATATTATGTTTATTGAGGAACTCAATGACTCTGGAACCAACAAACTGAGGTCCATTGGCGATTCTGATGAGATGGGAGCCACCAAATCGGATAATGATAGTTTCCCAGATAAATTTGATGACTTCGTCTTCGCGTGGGCAGCATAGAGGGGCTACTTCTACCCATTTTATGAAGTAATCTGTCGCTACTAGGAAGTATTTCCTTTTGCCTAGTGTCGCGGGGAATTCTCCTACAAGGTTGAGGGCCCATCTTCTAAATGGCCAAACAACGTTGCTGAAATGGAGTTCCAAGGCTGGAGTTTGAATTTGGGGGCCACGTCTTTGGCAGGCATCACACTTGCTTGTGAGTTTAATGGCTTGAGCTTTCATCTTGGGCCAAAAGACTTCTTATGTCAGAGCTCAATTTGTGAGAGATCATCCCGTTGCATGGAAACCACAAGTCCCCTCATGGAGTTCATGTAGGAACTTTTGAGCTTCTTTGTTCGACAAATATTCGAGGTACGGTTCTGTGACCAAAATTTTGTAAAGGAGACTGTTGTCCACGATATATCGCTTAACATTATCAAGTACGCTTCTCTTCTCCGTGGGATCTTTATGGAGTTCATTGTTAAATATGTTTTTAGTCCCAATATACTTGAGGTAAGGTCGTCTCCCATCGTCCTCATCCTCTTCAACGCCCCCAGTATTGACAGAATTTGAGCTTATGATGTTAATGCTAGGGGTGGATGATACTTCAATCTTTAGATAACGCGCTTCTGAACCAAGTATTTATGCCAAGTACGGGAGAGATTCCGAATGTCAATTTTCTTTGTGCGATAAATGTTTGATAATAATTCTTTTGAATCTGCTCATTCTGTCGACTACTGCTGCTGCGTAGTCGACCATTTTTCAATTCTTCTGGAACATTTATGTGTAATGGTTCACAATGAGTAATGAGTCAGTGTAGATAGATAACTCAGAGACTCCAATCTCTAGAGCCATATCTAGACCGTGAATCATTGCTTTATTCTCGGCCTCATTGTTGGTTGCTTCGAAATTCAGCCTGACTACTTTCTCGATCCTATCCTTGGAAGGTTTGATAAGTACGATTTCGATACCTGATCCTGCAGGTCTGAAAGATCCATCAGTTAAAAGATGCCATCCCTTTTGAGTTATCTAGTTTGGCTTTTCTTCGAAGTGTTCCTCATTGTTATCCATACGGTCTTCTTCCGAGTCAGGATCTTCTACTGAGAAATCTGTGAGGAAATCTGCTACTGCTTGACCTTTTTTAGAGTGTCGTGGTTTAAAACGGATGTCGTGTTCTCCAAGAGTTATCGACCATCTTTGTATGCGTATGAACTTTTCCCATTTGGATAAGATCTCTCGTAAAGGGTAATTTGTCACCGCTCAAACCGAGTATGCTTGAAAATACTATCTTAACTTTTGCGGTGTGTACACGAGATCTAAGAGAAATTTCTCGATCTTGGTATACCGAGACTTTGTAGGAGTGAGGGTCTTATTGATAAAATAAACAGGTTTTTCTGTCTTCCCATCAAGTCGAATGAGGACAGAAATTAAAGATTCTTCGGTAACCGTAAGATATATTGTGAGTTCTTCCCCTTCGTTAGGTGTACTCATTACTGGGGGTGATCCCAAGTAAAGTTTAAGTTCCTAAAATGCTGCTTTACACTCTGTTGTCCACTCAATCTCAGGGTCCTTTTTAGACTTCTATTTTCTTATCCCTTCTCGTAAAAGGTTGAACAACCATCGACATCAATATGAAGACTTTGAAATAAAATTAATTATTATGGAAATCTTGGCTGCTAACTTTTGTACGTCTTTCTTTGTTTTTGGTGAAGGCATAGACAGTATTCCATGAATACGATCTGGATTTGCTTCTATACCTCTCTTACAGATTAACTGTCCTAAGATTTTTCTTGACTGGACCCCGAACTAGCACTTTTTAAGGTTGAGTCTCATCTTGTAAGAACGGATAATTTTGGAAGTAGTGCGTAAGTCTGTAATATGGTTATCCTTTTTAAGGCTTTTGCACAACATATCATTAATGTAGACTTCCATCGTTCTTCCGAGATGATCTTTGAACATTTGTGCTATCAGCCGTTGATAAGTGTCTCCAGCATTCTTGAGAACGAAAGGCATGACCTTATAATACTATAACTCATGTTATGTAATGAAAGCTGTCTTCTCTCGATCATCAAGTAGCATAGGTATTTGATTGTATCCTGATGGGATATCCATCATGGATAGGAGTTCGTGTCCCACAGTATAATTGATCAGATGGTTGATAATAGGAAGTGGAAAACTATCTTTTAGAGTATGTTTGTTGAGGTTCGTGAAATCCATGCACACTCTGATCTTGCCGTTATTCTTTGGGACTGGCACAATGCTCGAGATCCATTCTGGGTAATTGACCTTTCTGATAAAGCCAACTTCGATGAGTTTGTTGATCTCTTTATTTACTTCTTCTCGGAATCATGATGTTAAGGTCTTCTGCATCTGTTTGACAGCTTCGGCTTTATCCTTTAAATTGAGTTTTTGGGAAGCTAGATTGGGATCAATGCCCATCATTTCATGAAATGTCCAAGCGTATACATCACTGTTGTCTTTAAGAAACTAAATGAGGACATCTCGTTCTGCTACTTACAAAAGAGTGCCAATGTATATTCCTCGCTTTTCGCCACTAATTTCGACGTACTCTGTTGTTTATGCGCTTGGCAGATGGTTTTTTTTATAGAGTTTACTGTATAGTTTTATGTAACTTTTTCTATTGTTTTTTGTAATTTCTATGCGAGCTGTGGCTCTGTGGATTCTGGAACGATGATGACTGAATTTTCACATGCTCGAGCGAGATGTCCCATTATCCCCAAATAACTCGCATATTGTGTAACCAGCAGTGCCCCATTATCCCCAAATAACAGGATTTCATGTGGATAACATAAAAGACAACGTCGAGTGTCACAGGTCCTGCCATGATAGGAAGTATGATTTTTCTTACATGTTCTTCTTTTGATCTGTTGAATCCACATATATTAATGTCACTGGGTTGTACTTTGTCAGCCAGTCCCATCTGATCAATCGTTTTTTGATAAAGTAATTTGATAGTACTCCCAGTATCTATCATCATCATGTGAAGTACCATATTTTGCATTTTTAGCATGATCACCAAAGCATCATGGTAAGGATAGTTGATATAATGAATATCACAGTCTTCGAAAGAAATTCCTGTTCGTTGAGAGCTAGAAACGAGAAGTAAACGAGCTTCTTTATCTTTCATGGGCAGGTTGTGACATTGGTTAACCCGTCTTCTATTAGTTTTGTTCGATTGGTTGACGATCTGAGTCTCAATAAAGTGATAGAACGACATATGGTATAAGTGTTTCTCTCTTGCCGGCTCTTCGATTTGTACGACATCTGTAAAAAGTTTGTAACTCCCATTCTTGTAGCTTTCGACGTCTACAATATACTCATGCATTCGTCCATAACTGAAGATATACTCTAACAACTGCTGTAAGGTATAGCAATATTCTGTTTCATGATGTTTGACCTTGTGGTGAATGCAATATAGTTTGTTCTCAATGGGTTGGAGATATTGTGTATTGCGGAAGAACCGGTCCTTTTGAAGTATAGGATAAATGCTGGCTATGGTCATATTCATCTTAGGAAGGCAGGGCTTGGGCAAGTTGTTCCCCTTTGGAGGTTGCTCATCATTAGATTTTGTCTCTTTCCTGTCTCTTCTCTGATCGGCAGTACGATTAAAGTCTTGGCTAGCTGATTGATCTCAAGCTGTTAATGTTAACTTCTGGGGTTTCTGTATGTCAGACACCATTCTTTCCTGGTTGATATTACCGTTGACCTTTTCGATCATGTCATCCAAAGTTGCTGGTTTATTGAGGACGAGGTATTCCTTCGCCCTTCCATCATCAAGTAGCGCATTGGTAAAGGACAAAATGGTAATCTTCTGGTCGAGTCAATCTACTTTTTGAGTTAACTCTATGAACTTCTTAGTAAACGTCTCGAGCTTCTCGCCTGGCATCCGCTTAAGGCTAAATAGGGAGTATAGATTTTCTTCTTTGTCTCTATTGTATGAGTAATTCTTGACGTAGAGTTCTAGTAGCTGTTCGAAAGTATTGATGGATCCTTCAGGTAGTGTGTGGAACCATCACAGAGGTTCTTTAGAAAAACTGGTGGGGAAGAGCCAGCAGAGAATGTGGTTTGACGTGGAATGTAGGCCTAAAGCGTCCTAGAATTCCTGGACGTGCTCTACTGGATTTGTTCCTTTGTATTTGCAGATTTTTAGTGTATGGAATCCATTGGGGACTTTGCCATCTATTAGCTCCTGTGTGATCGGGCTCTTCTGTAATATGTTATGGATTCTTTTAGTCAGAGTCTGAGCTTCGAGTATTTCTTTGATTCGTCTTTCGACATGTTCCTGAGTCATGTACTATCAAGATGCGGTGGTCGGGCGGGTGATACGTCCTTATCCAAGATTATGGTCGTCACTCCCTTCACTTCGACATTCTTTTGCTGGGACTCAAACTCTTTGAGGTGGGTTTTCAATTTGTCTAACTCCCATTGGGCCACCATCTACTTCCTGGTGAGCCTCCTGAATCAGGATGGGTTACATTTCTTGTTAATGACGGTTAGATTGAATCGCAACTCCTACGTGATTGTCTTTTGGAAGAGGTCCTATTCTGTCATGAACGGAAATTTACGAGCCTTCAGGTTATACGGCTTTGTTCTTCTGGGCAGCGACTTGCTGACCCTGTAGAACCTTCAGTTCATCCTATACACTCGTTAACTGTTGCTCTAAAGCAACACGTCTTTCTGTTTTAGAATTTAAGGTGGCCTGCATATCTGCTAGCACGGTATTTTCTTCTGCTTGAACTATTGGCATGCCCTGACCTGGAGGTGACATTCTGAAAGGAGATGACCAACAGTTTTTAAGACAATGGGTTTGAGAACTTTGATTCCCACAGACAGCGCTAAATGTAATGGCCTAATTCTGGGATTCGGACTTAGCCTTATACCAAATGTGTTTAAAATGCCCAAGAACGATAAATAATAATTAACACAATAATTTAGTGTGGAAAATCTTTGAATAGGTTAAAAACTATGATCTCTCTTGTGGATTTTGAGAAAGAGAAGATGATTTTATTGAGGTTGCTAACTTATTATAATAAGCACTCTGAGTATATGGAGTTTCGGAGTAGGGATTCTTCTGTATAAAATTGTCTGTCCTTAATCTGTAGTTCTATGGTCCTATTTATAGGTCTTATAATATTACCGTTTGATGACCATTAAGATTCTTAGTGGTGGATGTTACAAAGTAGATGTAAGATATTCTTTGATCAGATGATGTAACTTCTTGACCTCTGTTACTGTAGAACGACTCAATTGATGACTGTACACTTGCGTAAATCGAACTGCTGATGTGGAGGTCAAAAGTGATGACTTAAACTGAGGAATATTAAATATGTCTTTAGTAGTATTTCTTGTATAATGATAAGGCCGAGGATGAAGCTTTAAGTCCAGGATACGAAATAAGCTATTATAAGACAGCTCTCAACCAGTTGAACGAGGGGCATCAGGGATGAGTGGTGTTGGTTGAGAAACTTATGCTGTATTTTCTTCCTGAAGTTGCTATCTTGAATCTTTCTGTGCCATGTGCTCTGTTCGTGAGATCGAAAGTTTGTATGTAGTTCAAAGATGAAGCATGGGTTCGAGATGTGGAATAAGCCACTGCAGTATGAGATCATAAATAATTAAAGTAAATTACGAGTTCCCGTACCGCATATCCTTGGTCGGGCATATGAAATACATCTAAAGATAAAAGAGATTTGTGATTGAGAACTACCCATAAACCACTTTATTCAACCATGGTTTGGTTGATAAGAATGAATTATGTCTTCTTCTCCATGTTCCAAACCATCTTGTAATGGTCAAACAAGATGGTTTCTGTAGATTATTTACTTCCTCGAATCCAAGCTATGGTCAAGCTAGGATCGTAGGACGAAGAATATGCATTAAAACAAAAAAGGAGAAAGTAACTACTCTAGCTATACTATGCTATTCTATACTAAGGCTACATTGGGTAGAGTTCTTCTAGCCTTGGCTAAGATGATTAGCTACTCATCCCTTTGATTATTGCCATATTACTTGGTTAAAGAAAATGACAAGAAAAAGAGAGAAAGAAGAACTTATTCCTTTGAACTTTGATTTATACTCCCCAAGATGTCTCTCATGGGCGGAATTCCCCTCCTATTTATAGAGTATAGGAGGGGTTACAAAACATCACTATTAATGTAAAATCCCCTAAATAATACCTTAGACCATGCATAAATATTACAACTCATGAGAATAATCTCTACATTAAATTCTCTTCAATGGTCTTCCATGAGACTTTGGTTGACAACTTTAAATGAGGATCATTGTTGGAGTGCATCACCCTTGTTCTTTATTGAAAACTGGAAAATAGTATGACTTGTTTATCATGTGCCCGATTTCTGTAAATACTAGCAAATACACTATTAGTAAAATATTTATTTAATAAATGACTAGGTAAATATGAATTTAGGAGTTGTGCACGTAAATATTTTGTGTCTATCAAATACCCCCAAACTTATAATTTGCTAGTCCTCGAGCAAAAGTAAATAAAAACCATTTTCGCAGGTAATGCGGTTGTATTTAGTATATGCAACAAGCTGTTAAGCCCCCAGGTTCCCCTGGTGAACGAGTGTTGTCTCGTAAGGGTTTATAGTGATTATAACCACAAAAATCGATAATAACACTTTGAAAATTCTAGATTACAAATGAATTATTTCCTATCAACTTATCCATACCTTTTTATAACAAGAAGATATTATGATAGAAAATTTCTTAAAACTCAATATTTCCCAGGTGTACCATAAAATATCATTTCAAAAATCTAAAACTTGAAATACTACCTCATGCTTAGAAAAATATTCAAATATTTTTCATAGCTATATCTTAGTGTAGTGAGAGTGTTATAACACAATACATTGTATAGAATAGTTGAGTCAGTATTTGGTAGTCTAGTACTTATTAGAATAAATTCACCAGTTAGTTCGACAAGTGCCTTAGTTAATTCATCTTCATGGTATTATCATTTTTTACTAGCCATTTTTTTTTTAGCCTCCATAACAAGGAGTTTCGGTCGACAATCCTCGCCAGTTGGTTAAAGTTAATAAGGTTTGGATCCCCTTCTTGACCTAGACCCAAGATTCTCACAAGTAACACTTTTCATGCTCCCTTCATATAGTTCATGGTCATACTCGAGATTGGTGATAATTTTTTCTCTTTCAATTCGTAATCATGCTAGTATGCCTTGCAGCATGAAAGTTTTAGAACAAGTTTGGCTTTTCTTTATACTTTCAAGAATGAACTTATTCTTAGGAAGTTGTTTCCCTTGGACCGAATTATTCCTAACATAAATGCTAAATTTTCTATATTCTGGTCAAAATCTCTGTTGAAGGTATTTGTAGTATAACTATAGTGAAGTACAAGTTTTGAAAATATACCAAGAATAATTTAAGTTTTTCGCTAATCACAAGGTAGTATATCGAGTTTAAGAACACGATAAATAAATATTCTAGGATACACTTGGTAAAATATTAAAGTTTTTTGGGTTTTCCAATCAACATATCATTTTGCCTAAATAAAATTAGTGTAAGTGTTGAAAATTTGCCAAACATATATCATAAATTGCCAAATGGTCATTATTTTACTCTTCAACAAAAAGTATATAAAATATAGTTTTTATGTCCCCAAACTTAAATAAAACATTGTCCTCAATGTTTGAGAAAAAAATTAAATACATGGAATGGGAAATAAAAAGTTAAACTTCTCACCTGAATGTGACTTAGGTTGCTTCCCAGGAAGCGCTAAGTTTTACTATTTTTAGTCAGATGAAATTACCCCCAAACTTAAATATAATAATAGGGCATATAAAAGGTACACGTGATCAATTTTGATAATATGGGTCAACTAAAAAAGTTGTCTATTCATCGGAAGTATAAGATTTTAAATACTGTTTTAAACGTTGCTCGTTGACCTTGAAAGTATTACCGACTTTAGGATCTTCTGCCTCTACAGCTCCATGAGGATAAATAATTTTAACTACGAAAGGGCCGTACCAACGAGAATATAATTTCCCAGGGATTATACGTAGCCGTAAATTATAGAGTAATACTTTCTGATTTGGCACAAAAGTTTTGCGAACAATTAACTTATCATGAAAAGCTTTAGTTCGTTCCTTATAAAATTTTGAATTTTTATAAGCCTCGCGATGAAGTTTGGCAAGTCCAGAAAGTTGAAGTTTTATATGTGACCCGACTTTATCCATTTCAAAGTTAAAGGCCTTTGTAGCCTATAGAGCCATGTGTTCCAATTCTACAGGTATGTGGCAAGCCTTTCTAAAGACAAGTCTATAAGGTGATATACAAATCGAGGTTGTAGTAGCATACTCGCAGCCTTCTACCCCAGACAGATACTCGAAGGCTACTTTGAAGCCTACTCGAACATATCGAAATCAATTCAAATCTACAAACAAGCCTCCCAAAGATCATATGAAGGCGAAGCTTTGACTCTAAACAAGTCTCGAGGACGTACTCCACACATCGTAGTAGAAACACTTCGACCATATCTGTACATAGTCGAAGTATGACGGGACAGGCAGCGAGCTCACTAGACAAGACAACATAGTGGTTGGTCCTTGCAGCTACAGTGACAGGCCCAACCACTGCCACAGTATCAAAGTACAGAGACAGACCCAACAACTGTTACAGTGACAGTACCGACATTTCCAGTACCCATACCCCCGTCAGAATATCCGGATGAGCTAACCTTGGTGACTCTGCCCTTCCTATGTTCTATAAATAGGTGAGATGGGGAACCAAGGAAGGGTTACAAAAAATTCTCCCCAGACCCTTTGCAGTTTACCTTCGATCACCCTGTAAAAACCCAGTACTCCAACCTTCGACTACTCGGCCAAAATATAAACACACTTAAAAATCCTCATCAGAGGTCGTAGAGTGTCACATTCGGACCTCTACACAAGTATATTGTCTATTGATTTTATGTATTCTAGGTTATATACTTGAATTCCTTGTTTGAAGATAAAACCCGTGGTGTAAGAACCGACTTCCCCTCTGAAAGAAGTTAAGACCCTACATTTGGCACCGTCTATGCTTCCCACCCTACCACTCTCTCCTCCTCTTTTCCTTCCCCTTTGTTTTCAACTTCCACAGACTCTTTTTAATGACACCCACCCTCCGCTCCAGTTCAACCCATGCCGGCATCTCCCGCGATGGAGTGGCCACCCAAATAGCCCTACTATCTTAACAATTTGCTCAAGCCGAGGAGCAGTACCACACACAACTTTACCAAAAATGTAAAAAGCAGCATCTGGAGTTGGAAACTGAACAGAACCGCCGCCTGGAAGATGAAAACAGACAGAATCGGGCAATCGACGAGTTACGCAATACTGTTCGCGTGTTGTAGAGACTACAGCCTCTGGACGCTGCTCGCCCTTCTTAGGCACCCGACCCGTCGTGCGTGTCAGCCCGCTTTCGTCTGGGACCCTTACCAACTATTGGAGTACCCCCAGTCTGTATTAAGACCGAGGGTGCTCTCCACATTATTCCTCCTACTGCCTCCATCCATCTTGGTATTCACCTCATAGAAAATTCTTCTAACCCAACCCTCCGATCCTCTAGACACCCTAGACGCCACCCTACTCGAGAACGTCTTGGGGAGCGCAGTGCCGAACACGTTCCACTCACTCGACCTCACCATCCTTGAATCCCTCGATCTTCCCCTTACCCTGCCTATGTTGTACAACAGAACTTCGACCACAAAATCCAACCAGTCATTCACATCAGTAAAATCCCAGCCTTAAGCTCATGGAGTCGATTGAATAACCCCCTTGTTTCCCAAACTTCTCGCCATCGAGATACCCCCCAATTTCTGTGTTCCCAAACTCAGCAAATACCGTAACACAGACCCCCAATCGCACATACTTGAATTCCAAAATGCCCTAAGCCTCTACTCTACTGCTGACCACCTGATGTGTCGTCTTTTCCTAATGAGTCTCACAGATAACCCCTTCGCTGGTACCACAACCTCCCCAGTGGCTCTATTCAAAGCTTTGAGCAACTATCCCATCTTTTCATCGCCCAATTTGCTTTTAACAAGGACAGAGAGGTCTGAGTCAATGCTCTCTTTAACTTTAGAAAATCCAATAACGAAACCCTCGAAGCCTTCACCAAGAGGTTCATCGATGAGTTCCAAAAAATCGAGAACCTTGACTGCGCGAATGCCATACTTGCATACTCGAATGCCCTGCCTGATCATAGTCGTGTCAAAGAGTACCTGGTCCTTCATAAACCTCAAATCATCGAGGAGACTCACTCCAAGGTCAACGACTATATCGAACTCGAGCGCCCCCGCGAGTCACATAAGCTAAGCCAATCTTCGATCCTTGCTATTAATAAACCTCGACAAGGCCCACCTTCTACCCCTACACCTCTGATCGCTCCTGTCTAACAGGCGATTGAGAGCCACAAATGCCCTAACAATGATAACAATGCTGAAGCCCGCAAGAAGCGACCGAAGCCTGTCTTTGCCCACACTTACTGCCCCTCTTAGCACCCTTTTACCACATATACAGGCAGACCCAATTTGGCATATACCTTTACCTATCAAAGTCAGACTAGGCAAACCTTACTGTGCTAATCACAAATATAACTATGACCATACCAATAAATTCTTCGCCCTCAGCGCTCCCTCGAGATCATCCTCAAAGCAGGTCATCTACATCAGTATGTTGCAGACCTTCCCAACTACCTTGACGGGTCATACCTCAAATCTCAACCCGCCCCTACCGCTGACCCGACCGAGGTGCATATCTACCGAATAAAATCCATCGAGGTCAACAACATAGACAGTGGGCATTCCAAGAGCAAGCATAAGCGTGTTGAAGAATGTTACAAACTCACTTATCAGGAGAAATTACCCGCTCTCCTGCTAGGATTAAGCCTCTCCCCACTACCCTAAGGCATCTCTTTTATCGACTGTGACACTTCCCACATTCGATTTCCCCACTCAGACCCTTTAGTCATCATGATTAACGACGAAAGCCTCATCCTCCACACCATGCTAATCGATACAGGGAGTGCAACCGATATGATTTTCCTTCAGACTATTCAAACCATGAAGAAGACTGATCTCATTACTACTGCCAATGTCGAATTGAAAGGCTTCAATGGGGCCACAAAGGTCGCTATTGGTCGAATTAGCCTACCAGTCACCACAAGCCCTATCATACTTCAAACTAGCTTTCTTGTCATTGACAAAAAGTTAGAATACTTCGGTATCCTCGGGCGTGACTGGCTCCACGCCATGCATGCCATACCTTCGACCTACCATCAGACCCTTCGTTTCACTACCCTGAGGGTACTTGGAACTTGAAAGGCTCTCAACACCTCGCCCGTTCATGGAAGCACCTAGAGATCGATCAAATCTAAAAACTCGTCAGCCGCCCATTAAAATCACTGTCTCTTTCCATCCCCACACCTTCGACAGATACAACTTCACCCATCGAACCTACTGTTTATATCGAACTCGGCGGTCCTGGTCGAGATACATTCATTGGAACTTCTCTAGACGAAGCAGAAAGCCTCAAACTTACAGATTTCCTTCGAGAAAACAAAAATGTCTTTGCATGGACGTTCCAGGTGATGCCCGACGTCGATCCCAGTTTGGCTTGCCATTGCCTCAACCTAATTCCCTATTCCTCAACAGTAAAACAGAAAAAACATAACTTGGCACCACAACTTCAAGATGCAGTGAACCTCGAAGTAGACAAGCTCATAGCCGTAGGCTTTATCAAAGATGTGAAGTACGATGACTGGATATCAAATATTGTGGCAGTTTCTAAGAAGAACTGTAAGATCAGAATCTGCGTCTTCTTCACAGACCTTAACATACACACGTCGGAGGAAAGTTTCCCCCTCCTGATAATCTCAGCACTCCTCGATGCCACTGCTAGACATGAGTGCCTATCAATGATGGACGCGACTTCGGGTTACAATCAAGTACCTCTCCTCCCTGAAGATCAACTTAAAACTTCCTTTATCACTAAACAAGGCCTTTACTATTTTAACGTCATGCTCTTCGACCTTAAAAATGCGGGTTTCACTTACCAACACCTTGTCTCAACCATGTTTAAACCCTTGCTTGACAAGTCGGTCAAAGTTTACATCGACGACATGTTATGCAAGAGCCTCCAAAAATAGACCCACATTCAGGACCTAACCGAAGTCTTTTCGATACTTCGAACATACAACATGAAACTCAACCAAGACAGGTGCCAATTTGGTGTTTCGTCTGGCAAATTTTTAGGCCACCTTATCAGTAAATGAGGTATCGAGATTGACCCCACCCATATTGAAGCCCTCATCGATATGCCTTCTCCCCGAACCAATAAAATCATCCAAAAAGTGGCTGGTAAGATAGCAGCCCTCAGTCGTTTCATTTCCAAATCCTCAGACAGATGTGCTTGGCTCTTCTCCCTCTTACGCGACCAAGGCATCCACAAAGATAAAAAGAAAAACAATCCTATGATTAGCTGGACACTCGAATGTGAACAGGCCTTCCTTGAACTCAAAACTTATCTTGGCAAACCCCCCATTATTAGTACCCCTATCAAAGATGAAATACTCTCTTTATACCTCGCTGTTACAAACACCTCTATCAGTTCAGTACTTATTCGACTCGACCCAAACATCGAGAAACCTGTATATTTCATTAACAAAACTTTAACTCCCGCAGAAACTTGATATTCAAAACTTAAGCATTTGTTCCTCACTTTTATCTATTCGGCCCGCAAACTCAAGCCATATTTTCAAGATCACCCCATCCGTATTATTACAAGTTACCCCCTTCGAGAAGTACTCAGTAAGAAAGAGAAATCTAGACGAGTACAACAGTGGTCTGTGTACCTTGGCGAACATAACATTACATTCAAGAAGCAGATATCCCAAAAAGGCCTGGCAGTAGCAGACTTCCTAACTGACTTCACGGTCGAAGATGTCAATTGGGAAGAACATGAAGATGACTTAACATAAGACCAACCCGAAGTAACAGATCCTTGGAACCCTAACACTGGCTGGCGTTTATTCATAGATGGATCTGCTGGACCTAATGGCTTAGGAATTGATATTGTTTTGGTCACACCCACCAATGATCGAATAAAGAAGGCCGTCAAACTTACCTTTGAATGTTCCAGCAATGAAGCTAAGTACGAAGCCTTGATCCATGGCCTCGATCTCGCTCTCGACCTTGGCATTCCCAAACTAGCAGTTTTCACAGATTCCCAACTTCTTTAGAGGCACTGCACAGGTGAAAATCAAGCTAAATATCGCATGGCTGACTATGCTCTTTTCGTTCGACAGCGCATGGACCGTTTTCGCAAAAAATCTACTATCACTCATTACCATCGAGGAGAAAACTGACATACAGATGCCCTCACCTACCTAATAGCTATGTTAGGCCAATCAGTATCCCAGACTCTCCATATCGAAGTACTCGAACGCCCAAGTATTGACCAGATGGAAGTCAATGCCATCAATACTGGGAGCGTGAGTCTCAATCCAGACGATTGGCAAACACCATTCCTCTATTACCTCAACAATGCAACCCTCCCAGATGATTCCAAAGCTAGACGATCGTTGTTAGAAAATTGCCGAAGATACACTATCCACAAACACGAGCTACATCGCAAATCTACAAATAGCGTTCTCCTTCGATGCATATCTCAAGCTGAAACCTCTATCATTCTCGCCAAATTCCACGAAGGTACATGCTGTGCTCACACTGCTGGTCGTTCTATGGCCCTTCAAGTCATTTCTCAAGGTTTATTCTGGCCGAACATGATAAAACAAGCTAAAGAGTACGCCAAACAATGTGAAAAATGCCAACGCCATGCCCACGACATACATTGCTCGTCATAAGACCTCCATTTTAGTCAAGTCTCCTGGCCATTCTAAAGATGGGCTATCGATCTCATCGGCCCCTTCCCTAAAGCCTCGGGTAGCAGAGAATATATCTGTGTCGTAACAGGTTACTTTACCAAATGGGTCAAAGCTGTACCTTTGTGCCGAACCAGAGATGAAGAAGTTATCAGATTTATATGGGAAAACATCATCACATGCTTCAGCTGCCCCTATGTGATTCGATGCGATAATGGTCCCCAGTTCGTCGGTAGCAAAGTCAGAAACTTTCTTAAAAAATACAACATCATCCTCTCCTTCTTAACACCTTACTATCCCCAAGGCAATGATCAAGTCAAAGCCATCAACAAAGCCATAGTCGATGGTCTTAAGAAAAGAGTTGATGCAAAGAAAGGGGATGGGTTCAGGAGTTACCGCATGTCCTATGGGCTTATCGAACAACACCAAGAAAATCTACAGGCTGCACCCCCTTTCTTCTAGCTTACGGTACCGAAGCTTTGCTCCCTACTCAATTCGTAGTGCCTATACGAGATCTTGACCTCCCAGACGAAGACAATGAGTTTGAGCTCGGATATAACATGTTATGGATTGATGAAACCAGAGACCGAGACATCGCCAACCTTGGCTGTTACCATATATCACTTCAGAAGTCCTATAACAAGAGGGTTTGACCACAAAGTTTTAATGTCGAAGATCTGGTACTTCGACGTGTCAACTAATCCTCGAAGCCTCGAAATGTCAGCAAGCTAGCCGAATCTTGGGAAGGACCTTATGTTGTGTATGATAAAGCTGACAAGGGTTCTTACTATCTGATGAAAGAAGATGAAGAACCTTTAACAAATCCGTGGAACACAATACAGCTGATCTCCTATAACAGGCCACGACCTCAACTCTGTACAACTGATGTAACACATAATAATCAGTAAACAATTTTTCCTCCCATACTTCGTCTCCCCTTTTCAATGAATTTATTGGTTTAACTTAGGTATCATGTCAACCCTTCAACCCGAATGATACTTAGGAGCGACCTTGAGATTTTTCAAACCTCTAAATTCGAGTAAACTCAAGGGGCAAGGATGGTTGAAAGACCGGATCCTCAGGAATGTATTGGGGGCGAACAATTATACTTTGTTGTGGCTTAAGCCTTCAAAGTCCAGTCGATTTCTTGATTTACTCTAAGTATCATGTCAACCCTTAACCCGACTGATACTTGGGGGCGACCTTGAAAATTTCAAGCTTCTAATTTCGAACAAACTCGAGGGGCAAGGATGGTTGACAGACCGGACCCTTGGGGATGCATTGGGGGAGAACAGATATGCTTCGATCAGGTTTAAAACCATTACAGTCCAGTTAAATTCTTGGTATACCCCGGGTATCATGTCCACCCTCGCCCCGACTGATACTTGGGGGCGACCTTGACATTTTTAAGTTTCCAACATTCGAGCAAACTCGAGGAGCACTAATGGTCGAAAGGCCGGACCCTCGGGAATGCATTGGGGGCGAACACATCTTGCTTCGCTGTGGCTTAGGCCTTCGAAGTCCAGTTAATTTCTGGATTTCCTCTAGGTATCACGTCCCATCGGCCCGACTGATACTCGGGGGCGACCTTTGAATATTTTCAAACTCTCAACATTCGCGCAGACTCGAGGGGCACGAAATGTCAACCGACCAGACCCTCGGGAATGTGTTGGGGGTGACCCTGTCTTACATCGCTGTGGCTTAGGCCATTGATGTCCACCAGATCCCTTAAATTTAAAAGGGGTATCACAACATCCTCAAAGATCTTTAGGGATTCGATCACTCTACAGTCATTCGATAAAAACAGTACATGCAGATACTATTTTACCGGAATATCTACAATGCAAGAAGATTTCAACCATCATAAATTAGAGAAGAAATTTCAACACAACTTAAGCTAAGCCATGCATCAAGCATTCGGTACAAGCTAAGCTAATAGAATAAGCCTCAACATTTCAACAATCCAGAACAAAGCAAGGTTAGAATAAAACAGCAAATCCAGTTCAGAAAATCAGGCACAAATTCAAATGCAGTCCAGAATCAAATTCAGAAGTTTAATAGATAACCACCATCAGTACAGTACAATAGTTCACAGACATACCAAGTTCAAAGATCAACGCAAAAAAAAAAATATGGTTCAAAATATTACAACTCAACAACAAATCAGAAAAGGCAGGCATGGAACTCCAATACAAATACCTCAGATCAACGAGGCCGCATCCTCTTCCTCAATATGCCCTCCAGCATCACCTTCAGTACCCACAGTCAAAGGCCTCGACCCTGAACCATCTTTAATCATGTCAGGCGAAGCCCCAACAGCTATACCTTCGCCCACAAGAGTTTCCATGCCCCTTCCGGCAGCTTCAACATGAACTTCCATCCCTCCTTCATTTGTCTGCAAAACCTCCTCAGTAACAGGTTCCTCCTCAACTGGAAAGCATTCAAAAGTATCAGGACCAAATCCCGATCCTCAATAAACTCTTTCAGCCTGACAGTCACTTTACATTTACCATCAAACTGCGCCTGGTACAACACCTTATGTTGTGCCTATCCCTTCTCTTTCGCAGTAAGCTTTGCCCACACCTGATCCTTGTTGTACCGTTGAACCTCAAGCCTCTTATCATAAAAGTCAGTGATGGCCGCCAGATCCCACTTCAACACTTTAATCTCAGACAATAACGATGCCTCAGTCCCTCGAGCCAGATCTAGACTTTTTACCGCCTGCTGCAGCTTCCCCTTTCACTGACCTCATTGCCATGCTGTAAGACTGCACCCAAGCATCAGTCTATTAGAATATTCTAGCAGTCAGTACCCCTCAAAACTTGAAGAACTTAAAAGAAATCTCAGAATCTCACAGAAGAAATTAATAGGCGATTACCTGAAACATACTCCTCTTCATTTCCTTCAAAGCTTCGTTAGGGTCGTCTTCGTAGAGTTTAGTCATCGAAGCATATTTGGCTAGTACTTGTTCTCGTCATTCAGCCTCCGTCATCTCTTCATCCTCATCCGCTGCATCATCTTCTCCCAGTGCCCTGTATCGTCTTCCCAAAGGTTTTGCGCTGACCAACCCTCGACTGCTGTACCTTCAGAGCCTCGGGAGCGACCTTGTCTTCCTCTTTCTTAGCCGGTGTCGGCGCCTGCTTCGACCTCAGCCTCAAAGTGTCACTGACCACTTCGGGCACGGACACTATTTGCCTAGACGCCCTCTTTGACTTTGGAATGTACTGAACATTTCTTGGCAACTCATCCCTTCCCATCTCTTTGGAAACTTTCGCACCTCCTTCGCCTCTCCTCCTCTTTGATGGTTCGGCGTAACGGGTACGTTTCAAAGCAGGGAATCTATCTTCTACCTTCTCTTCCTCTGAATACCAAGACTTTTGAAAGCCGAATTCACCCACTCCTCACTAGCTTCGAGCAAGGCGTCAATGTAGTTCCTTGGGTTGTCCCAAGACAGATTCTTTGGACCTGCAGAGCAAGCGAAATACAATCACCGATTATTCAAGAAATACATCAAAACAAACCTTTGACAACAAACATACTCTAATTATAGAACCTATGATACAACTTATAAAGGTCCTCTCCTTCCACATTCTCGTAATTACCCCGTACTATAAGTAAGTCTTTATTCCACCCTCGACCCGTCGAGCACGGATAAAAAAACTAGGGCTTCTCAGGGTGACATTGGATATGGTAGGTACAAGTATTTTGGTTCGCCTTCTTCGAGTAGAAGGTCACAACATTAAACCACTTAATTCAACCCTCCCCTCACTACTCAATTTTGTATTCATTCCCTGAATTACCTTCATCATCTCATTTAAATTTCTAACCATTTGAACTGGGGCAAGCTCCCAAAAATTTAACACCTCTTTCACCAGTCTTTAAAGAAGAAGTTCCATTCCTAATCGAATCTTGCCTTTATAAGCCATTATCCCTTGTCCAGGGTTCTATTTGAAAGTTTACCCTTCTCCCGCCATACTCAACAACACCCCCACCTTTGGCAGCTTCAGCTTGGCATCAAATCGATCTAATCTTACCTTATCTCTAGCTGAAATAGCACCTTCAACCCTATCCGACTAAGTCGAATCCCCACTTTGATTACTCTGCCCTCATTCTCTCTTTTCACCGCCAGAAGGCCTAACATTGCACTCGCCTCTCTCCCCCTACATTATCTCCTCCTCTCTACCATCCTTAGTTACTACCGTCTTACGACCTCTCGTAATCGGAACCTCACCAGCCGGCAGTACAATAGCCAAAGGGGAATCAGTCACAACATCTAACACTTCTAAGTCACTGCCCTCATCCATTGGAGCACGACCAAAAATACTAGCTTCGAACTCTTCAATTTCCTCGTCTACCAGCCTCATTCTTAGGGATCGATGGGTACGCATCTTATCCTACAGAAGAAGATGCACGCAATTAGCTCGATAGATTTGATAATTATGTGTCAATAACTCTTTTACCATCTACCCCCTCATACAGATACAAACACATTCGAAACCTCGATCCTAAACCCAGTTCCTTTGTCAAAACCCTTAAAATCCCAGAATGGGTCGAAACCCTGATTCATCTATTTTCTTATCCTCGAAGATAACCTCTAAACTCTAAACCCAGAAGATTCTACTTGCAGACATAGAAGACAAAAAAAAGCAAGAATATACAGAGATCAAGTGATATACATGTGTTAAAAGAAGTATACTCGAAACAACAAGATTAATGTAACCACTTCAGCAACTTCTCTCAAGCACCAATACTAATAGCGTATGTTCTCCTCCTCTTACTTTCTTTGATTTTTCTCAATAAACAGTATAGTGGTTATTTCTTTTACATTTATATACCTTCTCGGAAAACCAAAACTGCCTCGATTTTCAAACCATTATCATTACCACGCCCCCACTACCCCGGCTTTTCAGCTATAATGTATTTTGACTGATTTACCCCACATATCCCTCACATGCGAGCTGCACGCTCACTTTGAATTACCTGAAAAATAAAAGCCACTCGAACCCTTTCACCCTCACTCGAAGCCAACCAGTCAAATCCTAACATGAAATCACAACTTTTCTGTGAAACAAGGACAAAAATAATGATTGCCTGTGCGACACACTACCCCAGGCACATGTACCATTCTGACAGACCAGCTGTCTGGGCTTTTAGTGCGACCAGTCAAATCCAGCGAAAACTTCGACACACCAAAATATCGTCCACGAATAATCGACTATACAAGATATTGAAAATTTGATCTACAACACATTTGTCACTTCAAAACTTTATGTCTTTATTACTTTGACAGATCATCCGTGTACTTCAGCAGATTATAATTTTTTCTTTGACAGATCATCCTCCCACTTCAATAGGTTACAATGTTTTACTTCAACAGTTCCGAATTCCTCTTATACGCAAATCAAAATTCTACTTCAACAGACTACAATTTTTCACTTCGACCGTTCAAGATTTTTCCTTCGACAGTCCAAACACCCTACTTCGACAGATTATACTATTACTTCGACTGTTCAGGATACTACTTCGAAAATTCAGAATCTCCTTCGACAGATTTTACCGTTACTTCGTTAGTTCAGAATTTTTGTTTTGATATTTCAATCTTTTTAGTGCGACAGTTTAAATTGATACTTATAAAGAGCCAAAATACTACTTCAACAGTGATTCAAAACCCCGATTTCATTTAGAAGGACAAGACATCCAATCACAAATTACAGAATCCATAAAAAAAAAGAGAAATAGCAACAACCAAAACAAACCACAGATAGACCAACCAAACATCTAACAGTACAGTCGAAAGAGACCCTAATTCTCAATGGGATGCTTCTCCTCAACCACGGCCGCAGTACCAACATCTTCCTAGTCTACCATTTCCTCTGCAAACGACTCATGCAGGGACAGCCGGTGGCCGGGAAAGGGTCCAATCATTTACAATATTCCCCACCAGTACACGAAGGGCATGCCAGCAATTGGATCCCTAGATTTTTCCTCAAAAAGATCAGACATCTTAGCATCAATGTCCTATTCAATACCAGATCTCCATTGGAACCCCAACGTCGCCTCCCGTACTCGCTCGGCCCTTATTGCAGCCTGGTGCTCTTGTGCGGTTACATTTAAAGCCATTCTGATCCTAGCAAATAAGCAGAAAGATGAAGAAAGAATGCAGAATGATGAGAAATTCTCTCAACAGCAATCCCTTTTATACATGTAGCACAATTTTAACTTTCCCTCTTCCCAAGCCAAATTAATTGCTGTCTCCAATTTCTTTCCTTGTAACTCAACAGTCCTACCTCTATAACTTTCTAGACGTAACCGTTTCATCTGCATGCGCATGGAAACACCATTTACGAGGACTTGAAGTCGAAACTCTCGCATCTAACCCTCGACCAAGTCTTCACTAATACAGAGTTAATTGCCTTCGACTATATCATTATACTTCGATGCCAATTTTTCCAGCAGTATTTAGTACCACCTATTAACGTTCGATGCGATACACTTCCTACCCTGCTTACGCGTATATTCGTCTACAATGCCTAATTAGTTTCAAATACTCAAATTTTCAGCAAAAACGTCGTTTCTATTCCATTATCCAAAGTACAACAACCAAACCAACAAATTTATGTAACCAACTACATTCAAACTACAAAAAAAATAGAAACCTCCAAACATAATTCTACAAAAAACCTTATACTATCACCATCACCTTCACCTCTACCTCAAATAACAGCCCTATTTCAAGAAGGTCCAGTTCCAATCGTCGAGTTTTGTTCCTCCATCGCATCTCCTGCATAAACAAGGCACTCGGCTAAAGCCGACTGAAAGAGGTACCGTTTCTCCGAAGTTGTAAAGTTGTACTTAAGTTGCTCCCACAGATATGCATATGGCTCCCCGTTGATAAGCTCCCCCGCTTCTACCTCTACCAAATTGGGCATGTCCCAGTCCAAATCATGATACCTAAAGAACTTCATATTCAATTCAGCAGTCTTCCATCCTACGCGACGATCCCGGGCGAACCCCATCCTTTTTTGATAGCGCGTATTGGGTTTGGTATCCATAGAATTTTTCAAAATTTGTAGAAGAAAGAGAAGAGAATAAAATAGAAGAATAACTTGCAATACCCCTACCCCCATAACCCATACTTATAGCCTCATTTCATTTATTGCCCTATAACCACCAACACCTCTTAATTACCCTCTTTTATTACCTATCTGAAAACCAACAGCCAAACCGCTCAGCTTCCAAGGCCAAACAGTTTTCTCAGCAAACAGTTTTCTCAGCAAACGCCTCTACACCTAGTTTTGAGACCTTCGCTGAGAGGGGGCGAATGTAGTAGCCTACTTGTAGCCTTCTACCCCAGACAAATACTCGAAGGCTACTTCGAAGCCTACTCGAACATAACGAAGTCAATACAAATCCACAAACAAGCCTCCCAAAGATCATGTAAAGATGAAGCTTCGACTCTAATCATGTCTCGAGGTTAGACTCTACACATCACAACAGAAACACTTCGACCATATCTACACATGGTCAAAGTATGACGGGACATGCAACTAGCTCACTAGACAAGATGGCGTAGTAGTTTGTCCTTGCAGCTATAGTGACAAGCCCAACCAGTACCACAGTGTCAAAGTACAGAGACAGACCCAACAACCTAACATTTTCTGCACCCATACCCCCGTCGAAATATCCGGATGGTACCCTTATAATTTGATCTAACCTTGGTGACTAAGCCCTTCCTATGTTCTATAAATAGGAGAGATGGGGAACCAAGGAAGGGTTACATAAAATTCCTTCGATCACCCTATAAAAACCAAGTAGTCGAACCTTCGACTATTCGACAAAAATGTAAACACACTTAAAAATCCTCATCAGGGGTCGTAGAGTGTCACATTTGGACCTCTACGCAAGTATATTGTCTATTGATTTTCTCCATTCTAGGTTATATACTAGAATTCCTTTGTTTAAAGATAAAACTCCGTGGTATAAGAGTTAACATCCCCTCCAAAAAAAATTAGGCCCCTACAAAGGTTTTATAAGCTGTTTGATATGCCCAAAGTGCATCATCAAGACAATCAGACCAATCATTACGATCGGTTCGAATAGTTTTTTCTAAAATTCTTTTGATCTCTCGATTAGAGACTTCGACTTGGCTACTTGTTTGTTAATGGTATGGTGTGGCCACTTTATAAGTGACGGAGTAATTTTTCAAAAGAGTTTGAAAGACATGGTTGCAAAAATGTTTACCACCATTATAGAGACTTATCCCTCGATCTTATTCAAAGTTGAGCTCACCCAGTTTGAATTATCTCCATCTCAGGCTCACGCATTTTTAACACTCCAGTCAACATTTCAACCATCCCCACGAACTGCTCAAGAACGTGGACCGAGCTAAACCCAGAAAATATTTTCCAGTCAAAGACACCTGTTTCCCACGAAATTATCAATTATACAGTCAACCACCGCTAACCTCATTATTCAAAAAATGTGCTCTAGCATGATGAAGAGTTGTAGAGAATGCCTATATAAAGAAAAAGTTCCTGAAGAAACAGGGACCAGAAAAATTATACAAACTTCTTATTTACGAGATTCAAAGCATTTTTATATTTAAAGATCACTTGTAATTAAGATATCAACCTCAAGCAATAAAAAGACTTTTACAAAAATCCTCCATACAAGGTCGTGGTTTTTTCCTATTCAGAGGTTTTCCATGCTAAAACCACTTGTTTTAATTCTTATTTTCCATTTGAATATTATTATAGGTTCATTGGTGTGATAGCGAATTCCAAGCTGTTTCGAGATCACGGAATTTGGCCATTACATTTGGCGCCGTCTGTGGGAAAGATTGTATTTCCACGATATCTTAAGGCAGTCTTTCACTACAACTTTTAATTATGGTTTCTTCCAGACTACCGGCCGCAAGAACTCTGCTAGAAATTTCTGTGGATCCAGTATAACTCATAGAGTTACGGGCGAATCTCCACGCCGAGACAGTAAAACGTACCGAACTCAAAATTTAGTTAACAAAGGATCGAGAGCTCTGGGAAAAAGAGCTCAATACAGAATGACAAGCTCATTTGATAGCGCTCAAACGACACAAATACCAGATAACAACAATGCAATTTGCCCTCAAGGCTCTGTAAAATACTCAGCAAGCTCTTCCAGCCAAAGGTCACGATCAACTTCCAGAGACCTCCCATATTTCAGTAAGGGAAAGATTAGGAATTCGGGGAGTTGTCAGTAAAACTATTTCCAGGAATCTACAGTACGAACTATAGCCCTCCATCTATTTGGGGGGGGGGGGGGGGGGAGTTTAATCAGAAGTCAGTCGAGGCCACGAAATTTCTATCTATCAGGAGGATGACCAACGACCTCTACATCAAGTTCTAGCACGAGATTGCTTGAGTGAAGGTATGGGAGTTGTCAGTAAAACCATTTCCAGGAATCTACAGCACGAACTATAGCCCTCCATCTATTTGGGGGGGGGGGGGGGGGGGGGCGGAGAAGTTTAATCAGAAGTCAGTCGAGGCCACAAAATTTTTATCTATCAGGAGGATGACCAGCGACCTCTACATCAAGTTCTAGTACGAGATTGCTTGAGTGAAGGTATAGGAACTCATCATCCCTAGCCAGCATGTCCAGTGATTCAGCCAGCACGACATTTTGTCATAAAATAACACATGGACCAACAGATTAAGGAGTTGATTGAGGCACAAGTTCTGGGTACTACCGGCGATGCCACGAAGTTACAAGGAAGTCCGATTGGCAAAAACTATTTGATATGAGATACCAAAAGGTTTCCATACTCCCAAAATTTGCAAATACAAAGGTACTTACCCGAAGGAGCATATTCAGCAGTACCGTGATTCATTGGGGTTGTACTCCAATCTCAACCACATCCTCTGCCGTCTGTTCACCATAAGTCTATAGGAGGAACCATTCCGATGGTTTTATTCTCTCCCTGAGGAATCTATCTGCACATTTGATCAACTACAAAAGCAGTTCATCAAGACATATTCTCACAATAGAGACATAGAGGAGAACTTGTATTCCCTTATTGGCTTTAAGAAGTCGCATGGAGAAAAGCTCGAAGACTTCTCGAAGAAATTCTTAGAGCTCGCAAGAAAAGTGGATAACCTTGACCAAAAATAGCTGTTACCGCTTTTACCAATGCTCTCTGGCTCGACTGTAAGGACAAAGAATACCTTTTCATTAACAAACCTGTAACATTAGTGAAGATGATCACCAATGTCAACGGTTATGTCGACTTGAAGAGGATTATATCTGAGCGATAAAAGTCTACTAAATCCATCATCTCCACCAAAATCCTATCTCCAGATCGAACCAACGAACCCAAGGAAGAACAAGGAGATCTGAAATGCACCAAGGGGAACACTGGATACCCTCGGAAAAGCGGTCCACAAAACAAACCCATCCTCCCAAAACTGAACGTCCAGATCTCTACAATTTTTCCACTGCTATTGAAGGATCCACTCTATCGCGGCTCTCAACCACTGGGGCACATCGATAATCGACCATCCTGCCTATATTATAAGGTAAATCATCATACTACTGATAATTGCTATACTCTATAGCGGTTGCTCGAATATATTTTTAAGGAGGGACGGATGCTCGAATACATTGTTGATCTGAAGTCATACAAAGATGGTAATTATGAGAAGGAGCTCAAAGTTGTTCAGGTCAATGATAAAGTTGAGGAGAAGCATCTCTACTATATACACCTTAGCAACATGATCGAAATCAATCAGATTAACAATTTCAACAGATCAAAATGCAGGAGGCTATCAGAATACTGTAATCTTACACCTCTTGACAAAGAAGCTAAGCCTCTTCCCGAGTCGAGCAATCGCCGACTCGGAATCTCCTTTGAAGATCGTGATACTAGCCATATCAAGTTTCTACATCACGATACATTAATCATAATGCTCAAGATGAAGAAGTTTGTTATGCACACAATGATGATCAATACTGAAAGCGGTATTGAAATTCTTTTTCAGAGTACGATCGACCAGATGGGTTTGGCCGACCAAGTTATTCAGAGCGACACCGACATCAGTGGATTCAATGGCTCCAGGGAGGAATGAGTTGGCAAGATCATCTTACCTATTACCACAGGACCAGCCACCATCGATGTTGTTTTCTATGTCATTAAAGCCAAATCTCATCATCTCAGGATTATGGGCCGCTGTTGGTTACATAATATGGAAGCAATCACTTCTGCCTATCATCAAGCAATCCAATTCAGATATGACAATGGTATTTATGAGATCAGAGGTAGTCAAAAAATTCTCTCGAGCTTGTGAAAATACTATCTCCACCATCCTAGATACTTTAGACAGATTGGCCGCATAACAATTATAGAAAGTTGATCACCTCAATGATCAACCACTTATAGAGGAGCCCACAGATTATATTAACATTAATAGACCTAGCAGAGGCACTTTCATCAGAACTAAGCTGGTTTAGCATGAAAAAGACGCTCTCATTTAGTTCTTGCAACTCAATCGAGACGTTTTTGCATAGTCTTTCGAAGAAATGCCCGGGGTAGATCCGACCATGGCTTGTCATAAGTTAGCCATTAATATCAATGCCACAACAGTCATACAGAAATAACGACAACTTTTTTCCTCGTCTTCGAGATGAAGTTAACACCAAGATCGAGAAATTGATTAAAGTAGGATTCATTCGAGAAGCCAAGTATCCAGACTGGATATCCAACATTGTCGCTGTCCCAAAGAAGAATAGAAATGTTCGAGTTTGCATAGATTTTATAGATCTGAACAGACATACTCCAAAGGAAAATTTCCCTCTTCCCAACATTTATCAGATCCTTGATTTCATAGCAGGCCATGATCTCCTATCTATGATGGATGTTGTTTCAGGGTATAATCAAATTCTACTTTTGGAAGAGGATCAAGAGAAGACAAATTTCATCACCGAAAGAGGTCTTTATTGCTACAAAGTCATGTCCTTTGGGCTCAAGAATGCAGGTGCCTCATATCAATGATTGATAACTACTATGTTCAAAGCACACCTAGGGAAATTTGTTGAAGTCCACATCGATGATCTCTTGTGCAAAAGCTTACAGTCAGACGATCACATCTCAGATCTCAACACTATATTCAACATCCAACGATCTTATAGAATGCATCTTAACCCTGATAAATGTCAATTCGGGGTACATTCTGGCCGTTTTCTTGGCTACCTCATCAGCAAAAAAATGAATTGAGGCCGATCTGGATCAAATTTGGGCTTTCCTCAACATGCCTTCTCCAAAAACAACAAAAGACGTTCAGGAATGCATCGGCAAAATTGGCGCTATCAACTGTTTCATCTCTAAATCTTCAGGCCGCCGGCGATGGCTATTCCTGTTACTCTGTGGATGTACGAAACGAGGAATGGTTCAGCAAGTTACAGAAGTCACATGGATACCAGAATGAGAAGCAGCTTTTCAGGATCTCAAAATCTATTTGGAGAGGTCTCCCATAATGAGCACCCAAGTAGGTAATGAGGAACGGATTATCTACCTAGCAGTCACAAATAGTTCCCTCAGCTCGGTTCTCATTCTTCTGGAAGAAAAAATTGAGAGACTAGTTTTCTTCATCAGTAGAATTCTTACACCAGCAGAAACAAGGTACTCTAAAATTGAGAAACTTCTTCTCACCCTTATTTACACTTTGTAGAAACTCAAGCACTACTTTCAGGCACATTCCGTCAAAGTTATGATGAACAACCCACTTCGGGAAGTTCTATCTATGAAAGAGAAATGAAGAAGAGTACAAAAGTGGTCAGTTAGTTTGGGAGAATATGATATCAAGTTAGAACAACGTCATTCCAAAAAAGGTTTGGCCCTTGCCAATTTTCACATGGATTTTCCAGTAGAGGATCCTGAGTGGGAGGAGCATAACCCAGACCTTACCGAAGATATACTAGAGAATCCACCCCCCAAACATTCGACGAACGAGCTGACTGGATCACTATATCAGGGTGGAGGTTTCTCACAGATGGATCAGTAGGACCCGCAGGGTCAGTTATCGGGATTATTTTGATTTCCCCTTCAAATGACAGAGTTGAGAAATCAATCCGCTTGTATTTAGAGGCCTCAAATAATGTCACCGAGTATGAAGTACTCATTCGCGGACTAGACCTCACTCTTGAGGTCGTTGTCCCCGAACTCTCAATTTTCACAGATTCACTACTCATTGTTTACCATTACTCAGAGCAATACATAAAGAATGGAAAGATGATCGAATACGCAGCCCTCATTGCAGATAGGATGAGTAAGTTCGCGAAAGTGACTCTTGATTATCTTCCTCGAGGTGAAAATAGACATGCTGATTCCTTGGAATATCTAGTCGGGGTCTTGGGTACAGAAGCTCGATATCTCCAGATTGAAATCATTTTAACCCCCAACATTGGTTGCATTTCTGTATGCACGATCAACACTGGGGACGATATAGGGGGAGACTATGATTGGAGAGAACCTTTCTTAGCCTACCTCGGCGTCGACAGCAATCACAATGGACCACTCTTAGCAGATCCAAAAGAACGCCGACAGCTGATCAACAACTCGAAGCGCTACATTACTTAAACCGGTATGCTATACCACCTTTCCATTATAGGGCGTTACCTCAAGTGCCTTTCCCAATCAAAAGCAAACGAACTACTCCACGAATTACATGAAGGAACTTGTGGCTCCCATGCCGCAGGTAGATCATTAGCAAACGGAGCTATCACTCAAGGAGTATTCTGGCCCGGCATGCGCAAGCAAGCAAAAGAGTACATCTATAGATGCGATACCTGCCAGAGACATGGGACATATGATACGCGCCCTTGCGCTCAAACTCCATGCAAGCAAGGTTTTCTGGCCATTCAAAAGATGGTCACTAGATCTCGTCGGCGAATTTCCTTACTCTCCAGGTAACCGCCACCACCTACTCGTAGCTACCGATTACTTTACAAAATGGGTAGAAGCAATTCTACTATGTTGAACCAGAGAAGAAGATGTCATCTCTTTTATCTGGAACCGCATAGTAACTCGGTTTGGTGCCCCTGCCAAATTCGTATCGATAACGGGCCCCAATTTGTGGGAGATAAAGTCGCAATCTTCATAAACCACCACAATATCATTTACTCACCATCAAATCTATACTACCCCCAAGGTAATGGCCAAGCCAAAATTACTAACAAAACCATCGTGGATGGACTCAAAAAGTGGCTTCACTCACAGAAAAAAGGAAATTGGGTTCGCAGACTGCCTCACGTTCTGTGGTCTTATCGAACCACTCCCCAATAATATATTGGGTGCACCCCATTCCTCCTTGCTTATGGTACTGAGGCCATCATTCCTTCTGAATATCATCATCCAGTTTGGGATCACGAGCTGACTGACGAGGAAAATAAGTTCGAATTGGCTTGCAACCTCAATATGATAGATGAGACTAGGGAATGTGTCATCGCTAACCTAGGTTGATATTATCATATGCTTGCCAGATCGTATAATAACCGAGTCAGGACCCATACTTTCCAAATCAAAGATCTCGTCCTCAGAGAAATTCCTCAACATCGCAAAAAGCCTCACGCTGGAAAATTAGCTGACAATTGGGAGGGTCTATTCATTATCACATGTCTCTCAGGCCTGGGATCATACTATCTCATTAAAGAAGAGGGAATCCCCATTTCAAATCTTTAGAATACTTGGCGACTGAAACGGTACTATCGTTAAGCGTCTTACTACTCAATTTCTATTTCTCGTTTTTGTTCTTCATTTCCAAAAAGGAGATTCTCATATCCATCCGAAATAAAATTTTAATCTTATCAATTAAAGTTATTTTTACAATATCATTCTCCTTACAAAATTCAGCCATATTCTATAGATTAAAGCATAGATAATAGTAGCTTACAATCGATCTTATCCAAGTTAGATCAAGGATATCACTTGATTTGGCTTCTTCTACATAATCTCTGCAATTGTAGCAAGTATAACAACTTGTTTCATATCAAAGACTACCAAATAAAAGATAGGTCGAAGGTGATACTAACCTTTATCTACTTCAACATGTTTGGGTCATTTATAGCTGCTAGATCAAGGATATCACTTGGTTTGGCTGACTCTGCTAAATCTCTGCGATTGTAGCAAGTGTAACAACTTGTTTCATATCAAAGACTCTGCCAATCAAAAGATAGGTTGAAGGTGATACTAACCTTCATCTACTTCAAATTGTTTGGGTCATTTATAATGGCTGGATCAAGAATATCACTTGGTTTGGCTGACTCAACTAAATTTCTGCGATTGTAGCAAGTGTAAATACTTGTTTCACATCAAAGACTCTACCAGGCATAAGATAAGGCAAAGGTAATACTAGCATTAATCTCTTTCAATATGTCTACAACCTTTCGATAGTTTAAATTAAGTTTCAATTTGGTTTAACTCAACCCATTCCTGCGATTGAAACAAATGTAACAATTTGTTTTATATCACAGACCCCATCAGACACAAGATAAGGCAAATGTCATACTAGCTTTCATCTATTTTAATGTGTCTGTGATAGATACTATTTATTTTTCAAGACAAATTCATATTACAAGGGATTCTTTTCTACTGATGGAGTGTCAGTAGTGCTTCCCCCTTCATCAAGAGGTCGAACTTTCAGTTTGTGGATTATAGCAGCTCTACCCGTCTCTATCAGCTCAGCAGTTCGAGGGCCCAAATGGGTTTCTATAAAGCCCAGACAGTTCCTTCGATCTATGTTAACACCGTAAATGCATCCCTTATCTGGCAGTCTTTAGAACAAGATATCTCGTTCTGACTTGAGACTTTTTACTTCATCTACAATTTATGTAACAATCAACTTTAGTAGATCTAAGCGTGACACATCAGGTATGACCATTATTATTAATTTTGCTCTCACCTTCTTGAGGCGTGACTCTAACTTAGCATACAAATTCTTCTGTTCAATAATTTCTGCGTCGACCTGAGCATGGTAAATTATATTCTCTTCCAATTTTTTTAATATATATTTAGCTGATTCAGCCAGGTTCATGGCTTCTAAGTCTACTACACGGGCACGAAGTTTCTCAATTTCTGCATTCAACTCTTCCTTAGCTACAATATCATTCAAAAATTCCTCTTTCCTCTTTATCAGTGATTCCTTTGCTTTAATTTCCCCTTCCATAAATTTCTCCCTGATAAGGGCAGCATCCAACTTCTGCTGACATTCCCTCAAGTTTGCATTTCTTCTCTGAACATGCCCCTGGATATGAGATATATTTCTTTCTAGCTCTCTAATTCAACCTGAGAGACTAACTACATCCCCTCGAGCTAGAGGAGCCTTAACATCAGTTCTACTTCCCCCAAAATGTTCTCTAGCCTTAGCTTTCTTGCCACGCATGATGGCCTGCGTCAACTCGGTCTTAGGTCCTCATTTAAATCGTTACACCTTCGTTGTATTTTCCAGAACTTCATATTCTTGGCGGGCAGGGCTATTTGCAAGTGTTCAGCTGCGGTCTCCGAAGCTGATAAATTTTCTCGAGCTACCCTCAGCTCATTGTCTTTTTCAATAATTTTTTGTCTCATTCACTCTAGCTCGTTCCTACAATTCTGAAGATCTGATCGAGATTGTTCCTCCGGTCTTTCTAACGCCTGAATAAGGTATTGAGCCATGCCAGCCTACTTACCCTTAACCGCTAACGTGTCAACTCGACTTTGAATCCTCTCGGCGCATTCTGTTACCTCCGCTAGCTCTTTTAACCCCTTTCCTATTTCGGCATCTTTCCCTTCGACCTGAAGAGTAAGGTCGGAAACAGTCTGGGTCACCTCCACAAGTTTGAAATGCGCCTTTACGTATTGATCTTCTTTATTCTCGTTCGCCTCCCTTATCCTATCAGACTGCTTTGCAAATTCTAGATTACACTTGAGTACGTCGTCCTCACAAGAGTGAGATGAATCTAATTCGGCCTGAGGAATATAACAATTTTTAGTACAGTACGAGTTAGAAAACATTTGAATATATACATACTTTATTTCTAAAGATTCTATGTGATATCTAAACATATGCGGTGTCCAAATACTTTTAGACTAAAAAGTATTATCAGATAAACGCTTCATGAGGTTTCTTGCGGAGTATAAGGCACATACTTTCGATATGGTACTTTATATAAATAACGTTGGATTTTTACCATGCACCCTACTTGTACTATTTGCATCTATATCCTATTTACTTGCTAACTTTACATTGGTATAACATACAAGTCGTCAGACCTATTCTGATCTTACCTGCAGCTCCTCTTACGTGGACAGCGAGTCTGTAGAGGTCTTTCTTTCCCTGGCAAGTCCAGACTCTGGATCTTTTATTCTGAGACTCATTTCTCTAAGTGCCTACAAGAGGTTTAAAAAACAAACTTAACCTACAGAAGTTTCTTCCCCATACGCAATTCAACAACTTACAAATATTTATACAGATGTACGTTTCTACCCTACCTTCTCACTACCACTCTCTGGGAGTTCGGCATTATCCCCTTGGTTGTCGAGCACCGTTTGGCTGGTAATACTATCCTGACCGTCTACGATCCCCACCACTTTTGCTTCCTCCTCAACATAGGTGTCCGCCTTAATGGCATCTAACTCCTCCTTAGAATAGCCCTTTAGAATTAGGTGACACCCTAGTCTGTCACGCTCCATAACCATCTCATCTAGATTGGCCTTCATCTCCACCTGTAGTTGACCAATCTCCACGACATGAGAAGCTTTTAGCTGCCTAACTTCCTTTAGAGCATCAGTCTTAGATCGAGCTAATTTCTTTTCCAGCTCGATATTTGCCTTTTTCAGCTCAAATTTTTCTTCCTCAATGCCGGGCCAAATCCCCTTAACAAGATGAGCAGCCAGCAAAAATTAAATTGATCTCAGCGATTAGCTCGAAACGTATTAAACAACTCTTTCCTATAATATAAACTTACCATCCTGCTCGTGTCTTCCTCTCCACGGAGAACCGCTAACCTGGCCCTTTCCACGACCTCTTTAGGGTCATCCACCGCCGTAGATCACCCCTCAACGACCTTCTCTCCTGACTCCCTTGAGGGTTCGACTCTTCTCCTTTTCTCTTTTGCGAGCTCACTACTTCCAGTGGTACCAGAGGCCGGCAAAGCCTTTAACATCCATTTTTTTCGGATTTTTTGGGCTATTTTGCTTGACGTAACGAGATTCGGCTAAACCGAACTACCAGTTCCAGGAGTCATGGATAAGTTGGTTCGATCCTCCCCACCGCTCACTTGCCTCTTCCCTTTGTCAGTACCCGCCATCACCTAGTCGACTGAGCTTTTCAGACTTTATTCGACCTGCTATCAACTTTCTTCTTTCTACTCGGGCCGAGTCCCTTCAGCACAAATTTGAGCTTAGTTTCCTCCTCCGCTACTTTGTCCAATAATGACTCTTTCCTCTCTACTTTAGACTTCACACTTGCAATGTACGACATTTTTATTATCAACTACAGTTATCAGTGAAATATAATAATAATTTTATCTATGCATGGCTATACTTACTTTGTTTTATAGATCTAAACTGAAGGTCCAAAGGTTTTTCGTCATCTCTTTGAAGACAATTACTCCTCACACATATAACGTTGTCATTCCAGGTTCGACCTGTTGAGTTCAGATCGAAGAAGCAACGTCGAGTTGCGCTTGTACAAAAATATGACCCTCCACTGGCCTTAAAATTCTTTACCCCATAAAACTGCAAAGCGCCCTCAGGGGTTATCCTCCCACATATTCCCATTCAATTGAACAGGACATGCCCCGATTGTATTTATAATCCCATTCGCTAAATTGGTGAGGGAAAGACTCAACCCATACTCTAATTGAGATAGGTAACACAAAAAACCCTCTGAGAGGTCACTCCGAACATCTCTGTCGAAGTATTATGATGAGATCGATTCATCTATACCCCTGTCTCATTTTTCCACTTCAAAATGTGCTAACAGATAAAATTTCTCTTCCCCCTCTGCTACCGTACAACCCTTAAACTACCTACCGACATATTCTACACAATTGCCTCACTTCCCTCCTACAGTCGCCTTAGCTTTACAAAACTCTTTAAAGGTATCAGAACCAGGAGGATAAGATATCAATTGGCCAGGAAAATCTGGGAATTGTTTCGATCCTACTTCCCCCTCACTATAAGACTCATTCGTCCGACCAGAGGTCGATACCTTGTTAACAGATGAACTACCCATCTCACCAATAATTTCTACAAGCACATTTTTGACCCTACACAAATGCCTCTCACGCTCAACCTACATACAAGTTAAGGTATCTATTACTCTTTCTTCTATATATATTAATCATTTACCTATAACATATAACTTTAACATATTCAGTATATACGGTAACATATATTGCATACATTTCTACTAGCCTTTAGTATTCGAATGAGAATCTGCAGTAGCGCTAAGCCTTTCCCTCACTACGCTACTCTATAGCCACCTACGAGATTTAGTATCTTTCGTCCTCTTCAACCGTTGATCCCCTTCGGATAAATCCTTATCAAATCCCTTAATTTTTCGTATCTATCTCTGTGTGCTCTCTAAATTTTTTGAAGTTGAAAAACGTTTAATTGGAGATGAAGAAGTACTATTTATCTTTTCTTTCTCAAGCGGCTGGCATTTATTATGCCTCGCACGAACTCTCCTCGATTTCTAAACCGAGGCGTCCTTTCCACTTTCCATGTCAGACGTCTTGTAACTTTTCAATAAAACTACCTTTCTATCGTTACAGCTGCCCTCATCTTTTTAACATATTTCTCTATCTTATTTCCATATCTTTTCCTGACCTTCCCACACTCATGATGACTCATACTGTACGATGTCAGATTCCTGCTTCCTTACATACAAAACAAAACCAGAAGCTTCTGTATTTTCTCATTTTTGTTTCTCTGTCCTTGTTTATCATACTTATAGTAATTGATGTCATTTTTTTAAACTACGCAAATTTTCAAAATTATTCAAATTATTTGCTAAAATAGTCTCAAAACAGATTTGCACTAATAGAAGATCCGATTAACTTATATCTTTTCTGTTACATTCAATAAAAATGTAATATTCATGATAAATACTTTATACAACATCTATCCCAGCCCTTGCAAATTGGACAATGTCATCCACTCACATTATTCGTCGGTCCTCAGATCTTTGAATTCGATCTCAAGTTCAGCAATCAAACCAACCAACCTTTCTCAATCTACCGAATTCCATAATAATTCATGAAAGCATACCTCAAAAAAATAATGAGCATACTCAAGTTCTCTGCTCCTTACATTTAATCCTTCGAGCTGATATTCCCTCACTGGTAGCTTAACATCATAACCAAAGGAACCAAAGATCCTCTCCCATACTTCAATTTTTTTTATAACCAATCGTCCTTCCGCGGCATGACAAATCCTCTGAGATCGAGTCCGTACCATCCTATTCCTTACTCCATATTTTACAGATCATCTTACCCGTAACGGAAAATCTAGAATCTTGGAATAGATTATTTGAACTTATCCCCTCACCAATACATACATTATTTACCATACTCGACCTCATATACCAAGAGTTATACCTCTATCGACCTGTAGAAGCTCGAATTTCTACGATTACATATTTCCTACAATTTTTCTCCCTCACCTGTTTAAAACACAAATCATACTTACATCACAATGTCATTGTCCGCACATACTCTTCTCAGTTCGAGTATCACAACAATAATGTTCTCATTACTTATAAACTCTTATTCATTTTTCACACCCTGCATAATTCAGTTCGATTTTGATTTTTTTTTCTATATACAGATTATTGAATGACGACATTTATTCATATCAAAAAAACATTGCATAAGATTTACAGATAACAAGTTTTTCAGTACATCGATCTCAGGAATATAACGAAATGTTATCCGTCCCGCACCAAACTCCAAATGCTTAGCAGATAACAAGTTTTTCCCTCTTTGTTAAAAGTTACAGGTAATTCAGGAACGCCGAGGCATCAACTCATCCAGTTCTTCTTACTTCAGTGATCTTTTACCCAGATGTAAAGCAGGCATTAGAACCAACAAAGAGATTTCCTCGCATAAGTTTGGTAAGAGTCTGGTCGAACTTCAAATAGAAACTATGCAAGATGTAAACTCAGTGCTAGAACCAAATTCTCGAACTAAGAGTCTTATGAGCGCCAAGACGAGATGGAAATGCAGATGCAGACTTCAACTGGTTGTCTCCCTCCTCCACTACGATCACCCTCCTCTCTAAAACTGCCACCTCCAAAGAGTTGGTAAAGATGAAGAGGGCCCGACCTTAGAATCTATGGTGACGCAAGAAATCAGCATATCCGCCCTTTAGATAGGCCTATCCCTGTATATGAAGCCCTAACCCTGTCTTCCGCAAGAGTAAGGAGACAGGCCCACCGGTCCTCGCCTGTCAAGATGATGATATGAAACCTCCACTTATAGTAGAATTCCAATAGAGACCAGATGGTATGTGCATCATAAAAAATAGTATACCAATAGAGACCAGATTGGTGGACTTTTGTAGCAGTTTTCTTGACACCAAAATGTCCTCTACAAGCTAAGGTGTGGTAAAACTTGAGTGCACTATGGATCTCACCATTTGGGATGCATCTCCTGATCACTTGACCTGAACAAAACTTATATAGATAAGGATCGTCCCAACTAAAATGTCTAAGCTCGTACAAGAATTTGGCTTTATCTTGTTTTGACCAATGGTCAAGTAAATGTTCTATAGCATGATAATTAAGAATATCGGTGTACCAAGGCAGTTGTGAAATAGCCATGAGCTCTTCATCAAGAAATGTCTCTAAAATAGGGAGAAAAACTTCAACACTTATAGTGAGAATTCGAGATAGATTGCCCGCATTAATGTTTTTAACACCTTTCTTATCTCGAATTTCAATATCAAATTCTTTTAACAAAATAATCTATCGAATTAACCAGGGCTTAGTATCTTTTTTAGATAATAAATACTTTAAGGCTGCATGGTCAGTGTAAATAATGATTTTGGATTTAAAAAGATATGATCAAAATTTCTCCAAGGCAAACACAATAGCTAATAACTCCTTCTCCATGGTGAAGTAATTTAACTGTATGTCATTAAGCGTATGACTAGCATAGTAAATAACATGAGGTTTATTATCTACTATTTGCCCTAAACCCGCTCCCATAGTATAATTTGAAGCGTTGCACATGAGCTCGAAGGGAAGTTCCCAGTTGGACGGTTGGATGATAGGGGATGAAGTTAATAAAAGTTTGAGCTTCTCAAAAGATCTTAAACATGTGTCATCAAAGTTAAAATTAGTGTCCTTAGCAAGTAAATTACACAAGGACTGAGAAATTTTACTTAAATCTTTAATGAACCGACGATAAAACCCAGCATGGCCCAGAAATGATCGAATGGCCTTAACCGTCCGAGGTGGAGGTGAAGATGAAATAATGTCGATCTTGGCCTTATCTACTTCAATTCCTTTGTTGGAGATAATATGTCCAAAAACTATCCCTTGTGTCACCATAAAGTGACACTTTTCTCGGTTTAACACCAAATTGGTTTATGTACATCGTTATAGCACGAGTTCTAAATGGTATAAACATTTGCCAAAAGATGATCCAAGCACTAAAAAGTTATCCATAATGATTTCAAAAAACTTATCAACCATATCAAAAAATATGCTCATCATACAACGCTGTAATATAGTTGGTGTATTGCACAATCCAAATGGCATACGTCGATAAGCATATGTCCCATAGGGACACGTGAAAGTTGTTTTCTCTTGATCTTCTGGGGCAATGGAGATCTGATTGTATCCAAAATAACCGTCAAGAAAATAGTAATAACTTTTTCTGGTTAAGTGTTCAAGCAATTGATCAATGAATGGAAGAGGAAAATGATCTTTTCTTGTGACCGTGTTCAATTTTCTGTAGTCAATACATACGCTCCACCCGGTGGTCATGCGAGTGAGGATTAGGTCATTATTCTCATTCTCAACTTCATTAATCCCTGATTTCTTAGGTAGAACCTTAACGGGGTTGACATACTTATTATTCAAAATGGGGTATATGATACCCGAGTCCAAAAGTTTAAGAACTTCTTTCTTCAATACCTCCATCATGGTAGAATTCAACTGCCGTTGCATCTCGCGAGAATTTTTAGTACCTTCGTCGTGATTGATCAAATACATGAAAATGGTCAGGCTAATCCTATTCAAGTCTCCTATAAACCATCCTAGGGTTGATTTGTGTCTTCCAAGGATACCCAACAATCTACTTTCCTGGTCAACATTTAGATTAGAAGCTATGATCACTGGCAGAGTTACAAAATCACCAAAGAAAGCATGCTTCAGAGTCTTAGGTAATGGCTTGAGGTCTAACTTGGGTACTTTAACGATAGATATAATAGACAAAGTAGTGGACGGTTCAATATGAGGTCTCCATTTGGACTTGTTAAGAATAGGCGTTGAGTTAAGTAGAACATTAAGCTCTTCAACAATCCTATCTTTATCAAAGTCTTCACCAAAGTTTATTAGACAAGATTCTAAGGGGTTCTCAAAATATAATTTAGGGAACGAGCTGTAAACTAGGGAGTCAATCATATTTTGCTCAGACATGCCATCAGAATGAAGGACTTGAGTATTATTGTTAAAAACATTAATTTTGATCTTCATGCCTCCCATTGATAGTTGTAAGACCCCATTAAAGTAATTAATAATGGCATGAGCAGTAGTAAGGAAAGGGCGGCCCATTATGACAGGGATCTCACAGCTAGGATTCGTGACATCTTCAATGTCCAAAACAACAAAGTCCACAAGAAAAATGAGAGTATCAACCTTGATAAGAATGTCCTCAAGGATACCATGTGGGTATCATATTGACCTGTCAGCCAATTAAAGTGTCATCCGAGTAGGTTCAAGTTCTCCAAGTCCTAATTCCTGATAGACCAAATAAGGTAATACATTCACACTAGTCCTCATGTTGAGTAACGCCCTATCCACTTTATGATCACCAACTTTATAAGGTATGGTTAGGTTTCCAGGATCTTAAAGCTTAGGAGGGATTAATGCCTCAGTCAAGAAGACTTTCTTGTGCACATTGATTTTCCTTTTCCTAGTCCACGCATCCTTAAGGAATTTGGCATACGCAGGGATATACATGATGGCATCGAGTACTAGAGTATTTATATGAACTTGCTTAAATATTTATAATATTGTGTCATATTGAATCCCTTTATTAGCTGAAAGAAGGTGCTGTGGATAAGGTACCTTTGGCTTAAAACATACCTTTGGTACAGAAACAGACAAGTTAGGCAACTCCTTAAATTTCTTACAAGGTTCATGGTTGCTTACTACAACTAGTTCACTCGTACCTACCTCATCCGCAATAACAACTGGTGTTGGCTCAACCCTAGGTATTTTAACTCGGTTATTAATTTGTCTACCACTTCGAAGAGTGGTAATGACATTAAGCTATTTTAGGATTATGCTAGAATTTAACCCTGATGGTCCTTTCGGATAAGATACAGGTTGGCTAGGTAGCTTACCTAGTTGTCTCTCATACAATGCTTTTGCCGATTATCCTATCCGAGTCTCAAGATTAGAGATAGATTGGGATGTAGAATTTTGATTCACCAAAGTCTGTTGTTGAAATTGCATCATTTGTTACTGAAATTGCAACGCTTGTTTTTGACTTTCCATTGATTGTTGCATGAAGAGAGCAAGGGTGTCTTCAAAAGATGGTTTGGGTGGAGCGGGTGGGAACTCTTTGGATGACTGAAAGGATTACTGAAATGCCTGAGGATAAGATTGAGAAAGGGGATTCTTAGGTAAATTATGACCTAAGGTTTGTGGCTCTCTAAAACCCAAACTGAGTTGGTTGCTCTTCCACAAAAAAATTGGGTAGTTCTGCGAAGTTGGCTTGTACGGGTCAAAAGGTTTCTTGTAGGTATTATTCAAAGCATCCACTTGCTCTTAATTGTCATTCATTTCATTAAGCATGAGACATATTTGATTCATATGGGTTACATCATAACAAACGGTATAACCCTTTTGCTAAACTTGGTTTACACTACGCTTAGATTGATTCATAGCCATAACTTCAATTTTTTGGATAAGATTAAATAATTGGGCTTTTATAGCCGTTCCCTTACTCACTTTGTATAAGCCACCTTTCTTGGCTGTACAAACATTTCTATGCGGATCAAAATCCCGCTGTTGAGAGTTCTCAGCCAATGTCTCAAACTTCAAGGTTCTAGAATTTGCCATTATGCATGGATTCTAGCCTATAACGATTCTCAGAAGTTATTCCACGATTGAAGACCTGGGCTAGATGTTGCTTCTCAAAACCATCATGGGGACATTGTGAAAGAAGATCTTTGTTTCTCTCCCATGCCTCATAATACATTTTACTCTCATTTTGAACAAATTCAGCAATTGTATTTCTAAGAGCGAGGGTTTTTCCCATTGAAAATTATTTGGTTTTGAACTTGGTCTCCATTTGGTCTCATGAATTGATAGATGTTGGTGCTAATGAATCAAGCCAATGACTCGGCTTATCATTTAGTGAGAATAGGAATAAACGAAGGTGGACAAAATCCTCAATAAAATGTTAATATTTTGAGAGCACACAAATTTTCTTAAACTCATGGACTTGCTTATAAGGGCTCTTAAAATTAAGCCCATAAAATGTAGGCAATATTTGAATCACATTAGGATTGATTTCATAATGGTTTATTGTAACGGCTGGTAACACGATACACGAAGGCATATCGCTCACCAATGGGGTCCAATAGTCCCTAAGAGATTTGGCGGCAGCCATGATTGGGGTTCGACTTCTAGCTCAATAATAAGTTCAATTGGGAAAACTCAAGATGGATCACTTTCCTCCCAAGCTGGGGCTCATAAGTCCTCTATTGTATTGACTGGGCGAGGTGGTCGCCCTCTCCGCTTAGATTGAGGTGGTGGCCAATAAATGGGCAAAGGTTTCAGCAAGCTTTCTAGACATTTTTCTCCACGTGTCCAATTGATCATGCACAACTAATAATCAATAAAATTTGGCACCCGGTGCAGTAAGCAATCAATCAAACCTAGACTTAGCACATTAACGCTTTTTAGAAGTAATAATTAGGTCTACCTTATATTCTTCTATGTTTAAAATGGGTAGGATGATAAAAGGCTTTTGTTTCCTATACTCCCCTATGTCACTATGCTTATACCAGCTTAAAGTAGATATTTAGTCCTCACGCCCGAGTGAGTCGTCTTATCGTACGTCAGCACTCAGAACAGTGACGTCGTAAACCTATAACAAGTATTTCAGGGTACTAGGCTGGGGTCGTATCCTATGAATCTGTGTTTGTACCTCGATCTGGTAAACCTATCCATTAGGTGATGAAATCCCACAAAAATCTTTCTACTCTTTTTTATTATAAGTTATTTTGAGGTCCGGGACGTTCAATTTTCGTATGATACAAATTTCTTCGTATCCCTAATGGGTGGTCCTACTTGTTAGAGAGATTTTTGGGTGATGAAATCCCACTAGTCTCTAACAGTTTTGTACCTTTACTAATGCTGGTATGAAAAGAGTTTAAATACAATAATAGGTCAATCCAACCGCAACAAATTTTTTATTAGAGCAGCGTGTATTTGTGCAGTCCACATGACTTGAAATGTCCCTAGTGCCGGGGTGGAGCGAATATGATCCCCTTCTATATGTAAAGTTTAGAAATGTTCCAATCTACAGGAAGTGTTTCCCGGTGTAGCTGTGGCCGCCCCTTCACTTAGGAGGCAAAAAAAGGAAGTGCCCCTTCACTTAGGGGGCACAAGAAGGATTTTGCAAGAGCTTGGGTGAGCTTTAAGCTTTCGTATTTATGCATTTCCCCCACTTTCTGTGCTTCTTGTCCTATTTCCAATGCCAAAAATTACCAAAGTTTGATCGGAGTGTTTTATCGTGAATGGAGAGTGTTAATCGAGATTAGCAAACTTAATCCCCTTATCACAATTCAAGTAAAACTCAAAAAAAAAGAAAAATCTTGCTCAAGCACAATATACTTCAAGGTGGTGGGCGTGACTTTTAAATCTAAACCAAAGTGGGCACATGTAAAAGATGAGATCAAACACGTCAAATTTTAAAAGGTTGTTGGTAATGGAGCACAAAACAAACTAGTTGAGGTGCAAGATTAGGTACCGTTATGTTTCACCACACCAATAACAAAACTCTTTTAATCCCAATTAATACCAAGATTAGGTGCAGTTATGTTCGGTCCAAACAATAGTAGCCTAGCCAAAAACGGAACAATAACACAATTATTAACATAAAAACTATATCACCAATTACCGACTACCTCATAGACTAAGTACTAAACAATATTTACTGTTTGCACCAAGTGTTTTGAGATCAAATAAAATTAAAAAGTGAGGAGAAGGAAGAAAAATAGAGGAAATAATAAAGAAGAAAAATTGGCTTAAAAATATCAACACAAAAATAAATTCCACATTTTAAAGTTCCCGACAACGGCGCCAAAAACTTGATCGATATAAAAACTGACGTCTTAAAGACCCGCATGCACACGGTGTACCGTTGAGTACAAATAATAGCAAGATCGTATTCCAAGAGACTTGTGGTGCAAATTATACTTTGAGCTATTAATTTTATCCAATAATAATGAGTTTGTTTTGTTGGTTTTCATGTAAAGAAAATAAAATGCTAGAAAGTATGAGTTGTATGAGTCAGAGTGAGAACCAAGGCTTAGATTTCACTCCACCATTATAATTGTGAGATAACATAAATGATTAAAATAAATTACGTGTTTCTGTTTCGCATATCCTTGGTTGGGCATATACAATACATCAAATGATAAAAAAGATTTGTGATTGGGAACTACCCATAAACCACCTTATTCAACCATGGTTCGGTTGATAAGAATGGGTTATATATCCTCTTCTCCATGTTCCAAACCATCTTGTAATGGCCAAACAAGATGGTTTTTGTAGATTCTTTACTCCCTCGAATCCAAGCTATGGTAAAGCTAGGATCGTAGGAAGAAAAATATGCATTAAAACGAAAGAAGAAAAAGTAACTACTCTAGCTATACTATGCTATTCTATACTAAAGCTACATTGGGTAGAGCTTCCTCTAGCCTTGGCTAAGAGGATTATCTATTCATCCCTTTGATCATTGCCATATTACTTGGTTAAAGAAAGTGACAAGAAAAAGAGAGAAAGAAGAACTTTATTCCTTTAAACTTTGTTTTACACTCCCATAAGATGCCTCCCATGGGCAGGATTCCCCTCATATTTATAGAGTATATGAGGGGTTACAAAGCATCACTATTAATATAAAATCCCCTAAGCAATGCCTTAGACCATGCGCAAATATTATAACTCATGAGAATAATCTCTATATTATATTATCTTCAATGGTCTTCCACGGGCTTTTGGTTGACAACTTCAAATGAGGATCATTGTTAGAGTGCATCACCCTTGTTCTTTATTGAAAACTGGAAAAATGTACGATTTGTTTATCATGTTTCCAATTTCTATAAATACAAGCAAAAGTACTATTAGTAACATATTTATTTAATAAATAACTAGGTAGATATAAATTTAGGAGTTGTATACGTAAATATTATGTGTCTATCATTGAACTTCTCTAATAGAGCTTAAGCTTAAAGCATAAAATAAACATAAGTTTCACACGGTCTTACATGGGTAGATGACCCTATGAGGGATGTGCCATATCAAACCCTCCGTCTGAGAAGATTTCGTCCACGAAATCAAGGGGGTGGTACACCAGAGATCTCACGCACATATGTAGTATGGATCCTGGTTTCTCCTTTGCCTTTATCCTTCATAACACGTTGAACTGCTGCCATCATGCTTTCATGCATACCATCCACGATTAGGCCGACTTTTATCATAAATGCAGGACAATTACATTTTTAGTACCTGGCTTGCCACATCCATAACAGTTATCTAAAATAAAGGTACGTGGCATAATGGCTACTAAAATAGTTGGGGCTTCTATTGGAGCTGGAGGGCGATACTGTGCATGTTACTCTTTCATCTGCTTGGCCAACTGTATAATTTCTGCAAGATAAAAGCAGATTAAAGTGCTGTTACCTCTTGGAGTCTCTTCGTCTGACCAGACTTGTACATACTAACCCGCCACTGATCAGTCTCATGGAGTCATGTACATACCTCAAGGAGATAGTACTGATCAGTGTAATCATCAAGGAAAAAAAGACCCATTTTGAGGGACTAAAGTTTCCCAAATGTAATCTCGTGGTAGTTCATAGGGATAAACCTCTTCCTCAGCTCTCTCTGCATTTTCCACCATTTTGAGATAGAACGATAACCCGCCGTACGCATCACTTTTTGAACACTGTTCTACCATGTGAGAACAAAACTAGTAAGGCGGGATTTAATGATCATTACTTGCTTTGGATCCCCATATTTCTTGTAGATGAAAATATGTTCAACCTTTTCTAACCACTCAATAAAGGCCTCTGCATCTGATTTCCTAGTGAACACTGGTACTTTGAGATGAACATTATGTGTCTATTCAGAAATAGCTTTGGCCACGCTTCAATATTATTCCTCTTACCCTTTCGACGCATCTGTGGTTATAGTTCTTCTTCAGAGTTTAAACTATACTCATCGTCTTGCCAAGTCATAGCATATGAATAACTTGGCGGGTGGGGAGGTTAACTAAGTTGTCGCTATTGGTAACGGTCACGTAATGGGGTGTCAACCGGGGGGTGAGAACCACGGCCCCGGTTTCCCCCGCTGAATTGCTGCTCTCTTTCTCCAGCTAAAATATAACGATAACCTACAGTTTTACGTCATCCAATCAACTGAGCACTGAGCACATCACCATCATGTGGTTCCCATCCATCAATATTGGGCGTTTAGTATTCGAAGCCATATTTGGGGTTTTCCCCCAGCGATTGCCATTTACTAAAGTCGGTATGAGGTTTGCCATGGTATGGGTCTGTCGGGGGAAGGGTTGTTCCATGTGTGCCCAACGGGGCTGTCTGGAAAGGATGTCGATGGTGGTTATTTCCAGCCGGTGGAAGTGCTTCGGTGGCGCTGTCATAATTGGTAAGCCGGTTTGGGATGGCCGATATGTTAAAATTTTTGGTAGAACTTTTAGGTCTAAGTCATGGCTTGATAACCATCTCTCTTGGTGGAGAGGTGTCCTCTCTAAACTAGCTATTTTCCTCGGTGAGCATAATGGTTCATGGTTGACCGGTGTTGGTGATGTTGGTCATTGACCGTCGCGGAGAACGTCTACAGTAACTTTTCCCAAAGAAACCCATGAAGGATCTATGATGGTAAAGTCAGGGCCCTGCAATGAACGGTGCAACCCAACCCATTGAGCCCACAAGCTCTGGGTTAGGTTTTCACTAACAGCAGGTTGCCCAAGTCCACGTTTGAATGGATTGGGCTTGGTAACATGATCAAACACCGAGTGGGCCTGATCTAGGTTTGGTAGCCTCAGGGTTGGCCCTTGCATTTGGTAGGCTTGGATCTATTACTGTGCAACCCATGCTAAGAAATTTGCCTTGTCGAGTGTGATCGGAGCTGTCGTCGTGGCAGGGCTGAGGCCTGTAGTGTTTGGCTTCGTCGATGTGTGTCAATCTACGTACCACCCACGTGGTGATTTGTTATTAACACCAAATTCTGAACACCAGTTTGGGTATCGATTCCCTCACTTTTGTGAACCTCAGTTTCGACGTTTAAGTTAACAAAAGGGTTATTTAGGCTGTCGCTCCTTGCGGTGATGCTTCCCTTTAGAGAGAGATCTTTAGTTACTCCCAACAGAGGTGGCTGGGGGGCGAGAAAAATGTTCCTCTACCCAAAACCTCGATAAGCTTATCAAGCCTATCTATTATGGTTGCTACTAAAACATCCATATTTAGAGTTTGCTTAATTCTGTGTCTAGAATAGGTGTCAGCACTATTTAGTGGTTACTCGTTGCTAGAGATTGTACATAGAGTGACTACAGCTAGACTAACACTGAACAAGTATGTAGGTTTGTACCTCTTCGTTCAAAAATATCAAACCCTTAATATTTTACAAAATGTCAAAAATGAATTATGTTTTTTTAAAGAAAATAAATTTATGTTAGAACAAACATTTTTCTATTAGAACAGACTCTGTTAGAATAAATTTTTTTTTGTTAGAACAAACCCTGTTCGTACAAACTTTTTCTCTGTTCGAACAGGTTACTGAGAACCTTGTTTCTTTGAATAGGATCTTGGTTTTGTTTGAATAAAACATTGTCTGTTCAAACAGACTATTTCTCTGTTTGAACAGGCAACGGGTTTTTCAATTTTCTAATAAAAGACATACTTTCTTATTTCACATTTAAAACTCTTCTAATACCTATTTTTTTAGGGATTGAGATTTTAGAGAGAAGAGAGATTTCAATGAGCGATTCAATGTGAAGTAAAACTCAAATTGTTTCAATTGAAGATTGTGAAACCTAAATATAATTTTAAATTTTGCGAGTTTGAGCAATTTAAGCTTTGAAGCGTTATCCGAGGCGAGGTGCTGCGAGAATGTGAAATTGATTATGAGGAGTTTAATTCAAAGAGAAGTAACCACAAGATATGCTTATCGAGTCTGTAAGTAATTGAATTATTGTAATTTTGTTTTAATATTGGATTGTTTAGCTGTCAGGTGATTCGGCAGCGACCTGTGGATTTTTTTTCCTGAGAAAGGTTTCCCACAAGGTTAAAATTGTTTGTAATTATGCTTGATTTATCTTTTTTTGTTGTCACTTAAACATTGAACCAACTTAAATTAGGCTAGGGTTAGACTGTTAATTCAAGGTTTTTAGGACCTATTAATTTTGACCTAAAATTAATCAAAACCAGTTAGTCTCAAGTGATTATTTATTTCAATTGGTATCAGAGCGGTCATGCCTCATGGATTATTTATTTCAATTGCTTGTGAATAATGGATTCTGAGAAGTTTGGAGGTCCTAAAAATCGTCTTTCACTCTTTGATTGCAAAAATTATCCATATTGGAAAGTCGGAATGGTTGCATTCTTACAAGCAATCGGGAAAGATGCATGGATTTCCATTGAGGATGGATAGAAGTAACCTACAGTGATGCAAGGTGCAATAGGTAGTGCTATAGAGGTCCTTAAACCTAGAAACCAATGGTCAAAGGAAGAAAATGATGTTGCCGGTTATAACTCTAAAGGCCGCAATGCTATTTTTATGGCTGTGAGTCAATGTGAGTTTTGACATATTTCTTTTTATACCACTTCGAAAGAAGCTTAGGACATTCTAGTCCGAACTCATGAAGGCGACGATTCAGTTAAAGAAAGCAAAATATTACAAATGATTACTTTGCAATTTGAGAATATTCGATTGAGTGAAGATAAACCTTTTAATGAATTCTATGCAAGACTAAGTGATATTTCAAACACTAGTGCCACATTAAGAATAAATTATTCCGATGTCCAAATTATTTGTAAAGTTCTAAGATCTTTTCCTAAGAGCTTTAGATCCAGACGTGATGCTATCGAGGAAGCTCAGGATCTTAAGAAAATGAAACCAGATATATTAACAAGAAAATTATGAACTTTTGAACTCGAGATTAAAATAGAAAACCTTGAGAAGAACAAGAGTGTTGCTTTTAAATCTTTATCTTTTAAGGGTACTAAAGAAGCTGACATCTCATGTGATTCAGATAATGATGATGGGTTCGATATGGATTCACAAATTGGCTCTATAAGAAACCAACTTAAAAACCTTGTAAAAAAATGTCAATTTCAAAAATAAGGGTAATCAGTGAATTACAAGTTGCGAACTTATGATCAACTTGAATCCTATAACCAACATACCAACCTTGACAATGACCTAAATCTATTTGAATGTTATAAGTGTCACAAGTTTGGTCATTATGCTCACAGTTGTCCCAATAAAATTTTTGGAACTAACAACAAAGCTATAAATATTAGTGTCCCTTGGGATGATAGTGATGATAATAATAATAATGATCATCCCAAAGTAGTTGAGAATGGACAATATTGCGCATATCCTACTTTTCTAAATTGTAGTAATAATAACTCTGACGCTTTTGAACTTGAGAATTTTATTAAAAATCAAAGTGATCATGAAAAAAATGAGTTTGAGGACCTGAATCTTGAAGACTTGTATGCCCAGACTTTTGCGAAGTATATTAAACTTGGTAAACTTAACAGATTCTTGAAAGACCAAGCTAATACACTCATGCGTGAACTTTAAGAAAAAATTAAGAATACAAGTCACGAGATAGAAATGCTTGAAGATGAGAAATAAGGCCTCCATGATAAGGTTATGATTTTAGAGAATGGAGTTCATGATGCGAAGGAGAAAATGAAATCAACTTTGGACGAACTACATACGGCCAAACTTGTATTTAGTTTTATCTTAGCATAAACTTAAAATTTTTATTCATGGAGCAAAAAATATTGATTGGATGTTATGTATGGGGAAAATGGATAATGATAAAAATGGGTCTAGGATATGAAGAACATATCTCTAATGCGAAGACTCCTTAAGTCACAAAATTCATTAAAATAATTGTTACTACATCATTGCCCAAACATAATATAATATCCTCCACTCATAATCAAGCCAAAAGGTTCTCGTACTCTATAATTTATTATTGTGGAATATGTGGTCGAAATGGTCATATTGCGTCTTATTGTAGATTTGTTGGATCCTATCAACCATATGCTCGGCTATTCTATGGGCAAATATATAACTCAAATATAATTTCTACTAATGTGAAAAGTAAGAATGTAAGTTGGTGGTTTGCTCAAGAAACATCACCTCAAAAGGTTAGTCGGGCTGTTTGGGTGCGAAAGGATGAGTTGCCGCCATAGATAAGGTGATGAATATAAACTAAGACGGTTTATCAGTATACTCCATTGATTAAATATATTTCTAACTCTATCTCAGTTTATTTTTATTTATTTATTTTTAGGACTGTAGGGTACTGTTTTGATTTTATTTGCACTTTGCACTTTGCACTTAGAAGCTTTTGTATGTAGAATATTCTTACTAGACTTGGACTGTGCTTTTGTGTTATACTCATTCATGGGATAATTATTTGGTAAAATCACATTTCACAATAGTCATTGATCCTCTTGTTTAAGCTAAAAGCTCATTGTGATTAAAACCAAGTGATAATAACTGCAGAGACTTCGTATCTAATACTATGTGAGGATCTAGCTTTTTTACAAGCTTCGAGTGTTATTTTATAAATTCTTTTCAGATTCAACATTTTTTTATCATCTCATTTTTTTATAATCAGTTGTCGATGGTAACTTCAAGTTCAAGTTAGTATAATAGAATATTCCCTATACTTGATTCGAAACGAAAAAGATACTATGTGAGACCGAAGATATGATAATAGGCTTTTTATTATTATACCTTTTTTTGGCCTTCATCTTTGCTTACCCAAAATTTTATCCGTTTGTAGCCCTTTTGTGCCTTAAAATATGCCATTTGTTTTATATCCAACTCCTTTTAACCTATTTATTATGAGACTTTTTAGTAAGGAAAAAAATTAAAAATGGGGAGGAGTAAAACCATGTGGTTTTAGTGGTGGAGATGAATATAAGAGGAGGGTATTTCCAATGATTTTATGGTACATTTATATGATTCTGTCTAGAAACAATATTTTTATATCTAATCGTTAAAAAGAAAATAATGAAGGGAGGTGAACTCAAAATGAAGAAGGAGGAGTATGAGGAATAATTACTCATTAAAGATAATAGTGAAAGAAGGTAAACTCAAAATGGAGAAAGAGGTTAAGTGAAACTGTTAGTCTCAAAATGCCAGCAAAACACCTACTCTGTCTTGAGCCTACCCTTTATAACCTTTTCAAGACCTGCTTGATCTTGAGTTTAGCACAATTAGTTTGGTAGAGATGGGAGGTAGAGAATTTATATTAATTAACTTGACACCATTAATGACAATTGATTTCCATTCTATGAGATCTTTTAATTTACAGTACGCCACTGATTTGATGAAATATGAATCCTTATTTGCATATTGTTCTTATTCATATTTTACATAGAGTATTTGCTAGTCAATTCTCAATAATTTTTCAGTGACCACCCTAGTGAGGCCTAAGTTAAAAAAAACTTTGCAACATAGTATTCTGACTACGGCTGAGTAATATGTTAAAAGCTGAGTTTCCATCTAACTATGCACACACATACACACACCAAGTAATTTATTTAGGGATTGTTGTATAACACATGGGCAATGTCTTGATCTTTATAAAATATTTTAGATTCATTGTCTTTCTATCATGCCTTGTGTTAGGGGGAGTGTTGTCTTCTTTTGCCTTCTTATTTCAAAGACACTCCCCATATGTGATTTCCTTTTGTTTCATTTTAAAGGGGTTACCATTATTTTGAAGGGGAGATGCATCTTATTTTGGGGTATTGGGGTTTAGGGATATCCTCACTGCATGTTCGTTTTATTTAGTTTAACTTTATGGATATATTGTGTATTGTCAGTTTCTCCTTTCAGAATTGTTTCTCTGACATTTCCTGATATATATTTTTCATCTATTATGTGTTTAACTTCTTTCATGACTGTTATACATTTTTCTTTCCTGGTCAGCTTCTCCTTTTAATCTTCTATTGTGTTTTTCTATTACCCTTTGTTCATCTGTGCCAAAAAGGGGGAAAGATGATCCTGACAGGTAAGCTTGGTAAATTATGTTTTTTTATCTCTTATTTTATTTAAACGGTTGCGTGATGTATCTTTTTTAATGTGCAGGGATTCCAGAGTATATGCTATAGGATAAAAGTGGAACTTTTGAGTATAGATGTTTAGTAATTGAGTTAGTCCATCAAGTTATATTTTTATTTCTTATAGTTCTAGTTTTGACACGAAATGAACCAAAATGGGAGATTAAAACATCCATATTTAGAGTTTGTTTCATTCCGTGTCTAGAATAGGTGTCAGCACTACCTAGTAGTTACTTGTCATCAGAGATTATACATGGAGCGACTATAATTGGACTAACATTGAACAGGTATCTGGGTTTGTACCTCTTTGCTCAAAATATCAAGCCCTTATATCTTACAAAAGGTCAAAAAGGAATAATATTTTTTTTAAGGAAAATAGGTTTCTGTCAGAACAAACTTTTTTTTTCCTGTTAGAACAGACTTTTTTCTGTTAGAACAGACCCAATTTAAATAGACTTTTTCTCTATTTAAACAAGTTACTTAGAACCTTGTTTCTTCAAATAGGATCTTGGTTATGTTTGAATAAAACATTGTCTGTTCGAACAGACTATTTCTTTGATCGAATAGATTTCGGGCTTCCAGTCTTCTAATAAAAAACATCCTTTCTTATTTTACGTTCAAAACTCTTCCAAAACCCATTTTTTTAGGACTTGAGATTTTAGAGAGGAGAAATTTCAAGGAGCAATTAAATGCAAAGTAAAACACAAATTAAATTAATCAAAGATTGAGAAACCTAAATTTAATTTTAATTTTTTTGAGTTTGAGCGATTAAAGCTTTAAAGCTTTGGTACATTATTCGAGGTGAGGCGTTGTGAGAACAAAGGGCGTTGTGAGAATGTGGAATTGATTGCGATGAGTTCAATTAGAAGAGAGGTAACCATGGGAGGTGCTTATTGAGTCTGTAAGTAATTGAATTCTTGTAATTTTGTTTCAATATTGAATTATTTAGCTGTCAGGCGATTCTACAGCGACTTGTGGGTTTTTCTCATGAGAAAGGTTTTCTACAGGATTAAAATTGTTTATTCTTGTGTATAATTTATCTTTGCTTTTTGTCACTAGAACATTGGACCAACTTGAATTAGGCGAGGGTTAGACTGTTAATTCAAGATTTTTCAGACCTATTAATTTTGTCCTAAAATTAATTGAAATCGGTTAGTCTCAAGTAATTATTTATTTTAGCTACATCTTGAACTAGAGTAGGTATCTTCGTCGCGCTTCTTCTACGAGGCATCTTTGCTCTTGACTGACTACACTTAGATCTCACGCAGCTCTGATACTAATTGACGTGATTACTACCAATGCGGAAGTGATATTCGTATGAATATCATATTATATTTGAGAGTTAGAGAAAACTAGGTTTTCAACTAAACAAATCAACTTTCATTATTCAAAATCAACTGAGCACAAATAAAGAACCTAGCCTCATTTTTATAGAACATAAGGAAGGTGGAAACCCTAGTTAGGAATATTCTAGAAATTAACCTAAAAATAAGAACTACTAATAACTCACATTGGACCTCTCCAACAAAGCTTAAGCTTAAAACCTAAAAATAAACATAAGTCTCACACGGTTTTACAAGGGTAGACGACCCTATGAGGGATGTGCCACATCAGGAAGTACATCTTGTTTGCTAAGATGGGAAATCAAGGAAAATTGAAGATCAAAGGGCTTTAAGAAGAAGGTATCTAATATAGTAATTGTTGAGGTAATCTTTGGGTTGTTGATAGATCAATTTCTTTATCTCTTGTAAATCTATGCAGGTATTATGAGATTAGAGAATTCCATGTTTGTTGGAATCTATTTTTTGCTTGGTGGTAGAGAGTAGCTAGCCTTAGGGTGAATCTCCGGTAAATCATGTGCTATATGTGTATTAATTATTGTGTATATGCTTCTTGGATGATTGTGTATATCATGAAGATAATTGGATAAAGACAAATTATGTTAGGGGGATGTATTCCGCCCGGTTCCCCCAATAGTATATTGGTAATTAAGCAGTAAGACGATTTTGTGATGAAGAGAAATGGATTCAAGTTTACTTGGAAGAGAGGTCATGTGAACATTGATATTGTGCACAAATATAGTTCCGGGATAACGTAATAAATACTAAATGGGGCGTTTATGACAAACGTGATCCGAAAAGAAAACTCTTGACGTTATCCAATATTGAATCAAGAAATCTTGAAAGAAATAGGGTGATCCAGTATGTAGCAACTATGTATCCAGGTTTGTGACATTCTTATAACTTGTTAAGAAATCTTTTAAAACATCTTTATATGTTCATAATAAATGATGTCTAAAAAATGAATGTCCACGTATTCACTCCCTTATTGCTTTGACAATTTTATTGGTTAATTTCCCAATCTTCAACTTATATGGAACTCATGAAGTTCGAGTGCTTCACAATAACCTTTTATTATTTTGGTAAAAGAACAAAAAGCCTTTGTATCTTTGTTGCAGTTTCAATGTTCTTAGGTTTCAAAATATGAACCTGCAAAAATAATGCATATAACCAGGAGAAAAAGAGTTTGCTTCATCTTGTATAGTTTATGGAGACTTTCCAACATCAGACATTCAAATAACCAAGCAAAATACTCTTTTATTGTAAACCGACCAAGCGAAGTACACAACTGCAGGACCAATATCTACCAAAGACATGCCACTGTAAAATGAGCACTGCTAAATATGAAGGAAACTGTACAATACATTTTGCTAAATTAATACTACTGCAGTGGTATGCGCATTGCGCGTGCAACTTCCCTTAAATTACAACTGTTTGGATGACATTAATGTTCAATAAATAAATAAATAAATAAATAAATAAATAAATAAATCGTGCTATATGAAGCAATTTTCAAAAAATGTTTTTTTCATTATATATAATTTTTGTAATGTAGTATAACCAATCCAACCTATAAAATACAACATCCTTAAGCTTAATCGAGTTCATCTCAAGAATGTAAAAAAGCACTTAAGACCATAGTTTCGAGGGACACCAAAATAGTTATGGCAGATAAGCATAAGTAAACTCAGCTTATCTCACACATCTTTTTGGGCTTGGTCTTGGTGCAATACCATGCACCCTAGGCTAGTGGCCTTTTGTTGGCACTATTGGTTGCGGGATTCATACCATTCTTCTAGATATATATCATTCTTAATGTCTCACTGTCTATCATATTCACCAGGAACCTCAATTCCTTTAAGGAACATTTTTAGGTCATCGTCAACCTTGATCTTACCCTGAACCTGAGATCATTTCATAGGAAATGTCTTCATGTGAGTTAATAGTGGATAGTAACCAAATCTCGTTTGCAACCTTTAAAGCCTGTAAAAATTAAATTAAATTCAGGCAAATGCTTAAGATCAACTAATCAACTTATTTTTGAAAGCCAATAATATTTCATTACAATATCAAAATTCAAAAAATGACTGATCCTGATCATATATCCAATTTGAGATTTATTCTTCAACTTAAGACATTGTTCCAATCCTTATAGCATTCATTTATATACAATCATGATAACTTTGAAACATTGAGTACATTCTAAATACATTTAGAATTAGTCAATTGCCTGTGCTCAGGTAGTGCGAAATGGATACTTTAAATATAATGGATATTATCACAAATATATTTTAGAGGATAAACAACCAAAACTCTTAATGACAATAATTATTATAAACTTATTTATCTCATAAGTAAACTAATCATAATTTCTTGTTATAAAAAAGATATTTATTGCCTATTTTACTAAGAAATTGAGAGTGATAGTCCGTAACCAAATGAGAAGGATATAAGGTAGGGCTGTACACCTAAACCCGGAACCCAAAAAATTGAGCCAGACCGGATCGATCCGAACCGACTGGTTCGGTCTGGTTTTGAGGAGAAACTGAATTGGTTTCGGTTTTATATTTGAAGTCCCGGTTATTCTTGGATCGGGTTCGGGTTGGATAATAGAGAACCGACCACACCCAAACTAGGCCAAATTATCTCATCTCTATCTTGTTTTTAGATCTATCTTTTCAACAGTTCAACTCCTCTATGCCCTCCTCTCTCTCTATCATCCAATATTAAATGTCAAACCTAAGAAAGTCAAGAACATCAAAAGTAGATTAGATGCTTGCCTATCTTAGTACTTTTTGCAAAGATAAAAATATTGTTTGTGGATCATGGGTTTTATCCAACGGCTGAGATAAAAACAAGGGGTGGAAGACAAATCGTATCCATAAAGTGAGATAGGGCGGAGAGAGAAGAATGAAGTTGTAGAGGAAATGAGCAAAAATCATCGTGAAAATTTGAGTTTTACTATTTTTCATAGTTTCAAAGACCGGTCGGTTTAGGTTATCAAAAGTGAACCCGAGATCTCCAGGTCGGATCAGATTCTGGACTTAACCCGGGCCGATCTGTCCCGTGTACAACCCTAATATTAGGACTTAGATTCAACATGATAAAAGTATATATTCAAAGACCTCATACCGAGCCTTAGGAATAAAATGTTACATATGCAAGGAGTGTAGTTTCCGGTATTCCTGGGACTATGAGATTTGGAGAGATTAGGCTTGATTAGATGATTGAGGATTTATGTTTTTAAGCCCTCTTGGTAGAGAACCACGTAGGATCCAAGAGATGCCTAGGGTTTAGACTGCTATAGTAAAATTGTGTCTCCGGAGGAGAAGATCCCTTTTGTGTGGCCTCTTCCTTCTATTTATAGGCTTCCCTCCTCATTAGGGCTCTACGCCCTTGATAGGTATTATTCCCTTTATACCCGCCCCCACTCAATATTCTTGGGTGTCTAGGTTTAGGATTGTCCTTAGGGAATGCCTTAGCCGCCTTTCCTCTATTCTCGGGAGTTGTCCCCTAAGGCGAGCCGCCCTGGCGGGTCATCTATCTATCATTTATAGTGCTTCTCTAAGAGCATTAGTTTTCCTAGTCTGGATGAATTGTGTTCCTACATTTACCCCCTCTTAGGTGCTCCTTGAATAATATAAATGGTAACTGGGAGAACAAGGAGTGTTTGAGGTTGTAGCAATTTTTTTATGAATTTCTACCCAAGAGGAACTAGGTCGCTCTTGGCGTCCTAGTAAGTTTATATTGAGAAAGTTTTCATTGATTCCCACCAAAAGAAAAACTGGGCGCTTTTGGCGGACTAGTAATTCTATACGAAGAACTTTTTGACGGATTCCCACCAAAGGAAAAACTGGGCCGCTCTTGGTAGCCTAGTAGAAATTTTTGATGGATTCCCACCAAAGGAAAAACTGGGTGCTCTTAGTGACCTAGTAGATTTTTTTGATGGATTCCTACCAAAGAAAAAATTGGGTGCTCTTGGCGGCCTAGTAATTTTAAACTTAGAAAATTTTATGGACTCCCATTAAAGGAAAAACTGGGCCGCTCTTGGCGGCCTTGTAATTCTATACTTAAAAATGTTTGATGGATTCCTACCAAAGGAGAAACTGGGTCGTTCTTGGCGGCCTAGTAGAAAATTTTGATGGATTCCCACCAAAAGAAAAATAGGGTTGCTCTTAGTGACCAAATAGAAAATTTTGATGGATTTCCACTAAAGGAAAAACTGGATGCTCTTGGCGGCCTAGTAATTTTATACTTCAAATTTTTTGATGGACCCCCACCAAAGGATAATATAGGTTGCTCTTGGCAGCCTAGTAATTATAAACTTATAAATTTTTGATGGATTCCCATCAAAGGAAAAATTGGGTCGCTCTTGGTGGCCTGGGTGCCTTGGGATTTGTGTTAATCATATGTATATCTTGTGTTTGTACTATCTTCGTCAGCGCAAGACTTTCGAGGTCATAATTGATGTAAGTTTATTGGGGGTTGTGTACTATTATTGTATCGTGCTCGCGTAAATTTTCATGGCACATGGTATATAAGGTAGGCCACGTGCCTTGGCATGCCCTTTCATCTAGACTTCAGCTGTTAATTTTGGGAGAAGAGAGAGAAAGACTTTTGCCTTTTAAAATCTGCCTTTGCATCTGGCCGATTTATGGCCAAATAGGTTAGTGGTTTACAATTTCCCTAGTATATATGTGATCCTTATTCCTTTGCCCATATGTTGACTACTATATGGTGCATTTTGGTTAACATAAAATTTTTTAAGGTTGTATTGTTAATAGCTTAAAATTGAAATCTCGCCTCGTGACCTTTTGTGAAAAACTTCTGAAATTCTCCGTTTGTTCCAAAATGACAAAACACCCTAAGTAAGTTGCTTTTGTGTCGGGTTGCCTAGCCAGCGGTATGCTATATAGTTTCGACCCATCCTAAAGGGGACATTTAAAAAGAATTTTGGAGACAAAAAAAATATTTTTTATAAAGTATAAAATTATCCGAACATGGATGGATACAAGTCCAAACTTGTGCTGAGATGGCGAGGCCAAAGGGTATGTCGGCCCGCGATCATTTGGCAAGCCGTGTGAGGTTAACACCACAACTGATGGATAAGCTTAGGGATCAGGCCACTGAGTTATATTCCCAGAGTACTATGACCAAGTATGAGGAGTCACCTCACCAGAATATAATAAGCGAGGCCCACTGCGCCGACACCTTGTCTAGTCATTCAAGTAGAAATGATGACCCTGTTGAAGATCCAAATTTTATGCTTCTTTAGGAAAGTGTCTCGAGTATTAGAAGTTCGAGAACATAAATTAGTGTGTCAGCTGATGGGTCACTTGTGAGCGTGATAGAGATTAACTACTCAGTTGGTAGTGACTCGAGTGTTGAGTTTTTGGGGATGAACCATATAGATCCTATGGGTGTAGACGTCTTGGATCATGTGTCTGGCGTTGAAGATAATGTGATGTTGCATCGTAGCCGCTAGAGTGACGATGTGTCCGATGAATCAACGGGATCAAGTTCATTTTAGTGGCCTACGCTAGGATGAGTGTAAGGCGAAGCAGCTCATCTACGTCGGTACCCTTGGATGTGCCCATATGGGAGGAATGAGAGTTGGTGGCCCATCTCGGCCACTTATAAGTGGAAAATTACTGCCCAAATAAAGCATGACTATGGGGTTCCGAAGTGGATTGAGGTACAACTTTTGAATGACCTCTTTGATATAGGCACAATAGTTCATCTTGAATTGTAGGAATTACGCGATGTAAGGTGACTATTTATCATCGGCAATTTTATGCTGGTATGTAGCTCCTGCTAAACCTTATGACTAAGAAGGTCTTGAATATATTTTACTGAGCCCCTATGCAGATGCATGGGAACTTCTATCATTTCATGAGCAACATAAACTCTATAAACGAGATGTTGCCTAGGGTAGAGCGTATAACTGCGGATAATATAAATATGTATTATATGCTTGTTCTACTGTCCTCGTAATTCCAGAAAGAAAAAGGTTAAGTCTAAGTGACTCCATTGCTGTCGATGACTCGGTCTTTACCGAAAGTAGCGAGTCAGAGGATGGCGAGTTAGGTCCAAGTTCAAAGAAATAGGGAAAAAAAAGATTAAACAACCCCGACCTCTTGAGTATCGCTATTTAAACTATCCTCGTAAGCTGTCCATGTCATAGGGCGGCCCTAATACGGAGGGCCATATAGGTATTAATTTCTTGGATCTGCCATCTAGCGACAAGTCTTGGTGTCGGTATCCTTTGCGAGTGCATGGGCACTGGGATCAGAATATCCCTAGGGACTTGGTTGTTAAGTATAATTGTTCTAATCTTAGGTCACCACCTAAGGTCATCGGTATTGACAAACGAGTACCCAACAAAGGGCCCAGCCCAGATGGGGAACTGTCATATTTTGAGAGTCCTAAAATTGCAGGTTTCTTTGGTCTAGATCCTGCCGTTCTTAGGAATTCGAAGACTGTGCAAGGCACCTAGATGGCTTTGGCGAGCCCTGTCTATCGTAATCGTTGTGCAGACCATATGGAGTTATATATGAAAGAGGTACCCGTTAATATGTACTTAGTAATATTTTATAAATGTATTGCTACCTTATTTAGTGTGATTAACTCGTCGAAGATAATATCTTGTCCAGCAGGCTATTCTGTATCAAACGTGGATGAAAAGTAAAAGCCTTTCTGACAAAGCCAGGATTGCTAAACTGTAAAACTTGTTACAAGCTGCTGAGTCGTCTACGTCTAAGTGGAAGAAACTGGCCATGGCTGCGGAGGACTCCAAGAATAAGGTGAAGCAGGATATGTGTGTTGAGAAGATAAAACTCAATAGGACCATTGGTGAATTGACGACCCAAATCCAAAAACTAGAGGAAAGTGCCAAGGTGGCTAATAAGGCGGGGGTAGAGGAGGCTGGTAAGGTCTATGTCGAGGTACTTCTGAAGATGGCCGTGAAGCTAGACAAGTACGAGTACATGCCGTACTTGACACTATTTCCAGATGAGTTCGCTAAAGCGAAACATCGTGCAGATCTTATGTTTGGGGTGACTCCCATACCATCCGACCTTCTTAAAGTGACTTAGGTCGACCTGGCTGATGCGGAGATCAAGCCCCTTCCAAATTCCCAAGGGATGAACAAGGATAAGGTCAACGAGACCCATCATGGATATAGAGTGCAACCTAAAATATTTGGCATAGGAGAGTGCAACCTAAAATATTTAACTTGATGGTATTGCTTGGTGACCGTCAAGGTATGACGGGGTATTTTTATCATTATTATTTTAACCTGTGTAGTGTTGTTTGGACACACTCAGTGTTGTACATAAGAGGGAATTCTCATGTGGGGAAATTTTTGAACTTAAAAAGTGTTGCGGAATCATATGTTTGCAAATGTTATTATTTCTGTACACTTGGAAATTATCTAAAATTATCTGCTTGCAGGTTTGGGTGAATCGCCTATATAGAGATTTTCAAGCCCTCAAGCATTACTTATACTTGGTAAATATATACAATTGTATACTAGCAGGTTTGGGCGATTCGCTTACAGAAAAATTTGCTCGCCCCCAAGTATCACTTATACTTAGTAAATATATATAATTTTTTTGCTTGCAGATTTCGGTAAGTCGCCCATAGAGTGACTTGCTCACCCCCGAGTATTACTTATACTTAGAAAATATATACAATTATATGCTTACAACACTACAAGAAAAAGCACATTGAAAAATGCTATGAAAGCTTTGATAACGGTTTTTGTCTGCTATATAAAGCAATGCTATCTTTTATATAATGACATTTTTTTTGTGCGCTATAAAAGCATAGCATTCAAATGCTACTAAAAGACATTTGAACAACATTTTTTGAATGCTATTATATATTTAATATGACATTTAGGTAATGTTATCATTACTTCGCTAAACATAGCATTTGTAGAACGTTATTGTAGTTGTTCAGAGAGCTTTTTCTAAATGCCATTGTTCCCTTAAGATAGCATTTACGAATGCTGTAATTTAATTTCCTTTTTTTGTTTACAGATTATTTGACAGAATCATCTAACAATTATCTTCTTATAAGAACTACAAAGAATCCAGATGGATTCGAACTATCATCCTCTCAATCTTTGAACACTTTTGCCATTTAGAGCTTATAGATCCATCGACACATAAACACAACTTAGAAAATGTATTTGCACTTTAAGAAGTAGAAACAAAAGATTCATAACACAATAATATCAACCACCTATACAACAAGGTCCAATCTACATTATACTACTTCACATCCCATAAACCATAATCTACATTATACTACGTCAATTCCGATAAACCACAAATTTATCTATCTACTAGAAATAGGTAAACTCCTTGAGCAATCTAATTTAATTAATGTGCCCATCTACTTTTTCTACTACTTACCTATTTCACTATAATAACAATGTGCTGCACTAAAGCAGTAGTTTAAGGTATGACCAGACCACAGATTCATGTCCAGCTACTTGACGCACAAAAGACACCATCGAAGAAAAATGAAGAACTCAACTTTTTATCCTACCAAGACCAATATATTTATTAATAGAGCGAACAATCTTTGTAGAAGATAGAATAGAAGTACCAATATTTGAAAATGGGGAAACTCCTAATGGATGAAAAAAATGTATAATTTGAATTTGTAAGAAAGTGGAAAAATAATACATAATTTTTTGCAGATCGTAGTTAAGCTATGAGAGCTATCAGATGACTATAGTAATAAAATATTATTGGATAGAGAGTTGAGCTTATGAATCATAGGTAGAAAATTACAATTTGATCAACAATGTCATTGAGTTGATTCTCCCAACTTAGTTAAAGCATCAGCACAAGAATCTTTATTATTTCCATTTAGCATTGGTAGAATTGCCCCCAAGATACTTCATGTATTAACTTCGTAAAAAATATTATAAGCATGGTTCCATTTCCGAAGAGTGAAATAAAAGAAAACAAAATCACAATTACAATGCTTTAATAAAATCACTCCGGATTAGTCTAACCACAACAAGTAGACCAAGACATGCTACCACTTACTCCTAACAGGGATAATATTCAGAAAAGAAAAAAATTAAATTGATAAACACGTAATATTTACGTGTGCAACTCCTAAATATACATATAACTTGTCATTTATTAATTAAATGTGATACTAATAGTGCTTTTGCTTGTATTTACAGGAATCGGTCGCATGATAAATAATTCATACATTTTTGCGGTTCTCAAATAAGAAGAATATCTTGTACACTCCAACAGTTCATTCCCATGGCAATTGTTAACCAAAAGTTTAATAAAGAGCATTACAGATGCATTGATAGAGATTATCAAGCCATATCATTTTGTGCATGGGCTAAGGCACAGAGTAAGGGGTTTCAAAGCTCTTATATTTTGTGCATAATAGAAGGCATTGTTTATGAGATTTCTCATTTATGTTGATATTTTGTAACCCCTCCTATACTTTATAAATAGAAGGGGAATCCCACCCATGAGAAATTTTTTAGAGAGTATAAATCAAAAGGTACAAAGCTTTTGATCTCACCAACAAAGCATGTGGCACAAAAAGATTCAAGACAGCAACGTCAAGAAGCAAATACAACATGAATTTCTTAACCAACACCACTCGTCCATGAGGCTCCTCGTACTATTGGTTGAGAGATGTCTTGTAATAACTTATTTCTTATCTCGGATTCAAAGCTTCATCCTCGAACTCGTCAGCATACAGGAAATACTACTAAAGACATATTCAACATTCCTCAGTTTGAGTCATTGCTTTTGACCTTCACAATAACAGTTCGATTTACGCAAGTGTACAGTCATCAATAGAGCCATTGTACAACAACAAAGGTTAAGACGTTACATCATCAGGTCAAAGAATATCTTACATCTACTTTGAAACGTTCACCATTAAAAATATTAATGGTCGTCAAGCGGTCATATGATGAGACCTATAAATAGAACTAAAGAACTACAGATTAAGGGCAGACAATTCTATATAGAGGAATTTCTACTCCAGAACTCCATAGATTTAGAGTACTCATTATAATAACAAGCATTCTCAATAAGATTTCTCTCTTCCTAAAATCCTCAAGAGAGGTCATGGTTTTTAACCTATTTAAAGGTTTTCCACACTAAATTGTTGTGTTAGTTATTATTAACGTTCCGATTTTATCTGGTGTAAAGGCTAAGTCTGGATCCTGAAATTAGGCTATTACATTTGGCGCCGTCTGTGGGAAACAAAGTTCTCAAACCCATTATCTCAGAAATTGCTGATCATCTCCTTTCAGAATGTCACCTCCAGGTAAAAGTACGCCAATAGTTCAAGCAGAGGAAAATGCTACCCTAGCAGATCTACGGGCCACCTTAAATTTTAAAATAGAAAGACGTACTACTTTGGAGCAACAGCTGACGATTGTACATGATGCACTGAAGGTTTTACAGGGTCAGCAAGTCGTCGCCCAGAAGAACAAAACTGTACAAACTGAAGGCTCGCAAATTTCCGCTCATGACAGAATAGGACCTCCTCCGAAAGGGAATCATGTCGGAGGTGTGCTTCAGTCTAATCATCATCAATAGGGAATGGAACCCATATCGATTTAAGAGGCCCACCAGGAAGTAGATGGTGGCTCAACGGGAGTCAGATAGATTGAAAATCTACTTTGAAGAGTTTGAGTCCCAATATAAGACTGTCTAAGCAAAAGGAGTGGCGACCCTAATCCAAGAGAAGGACGTATCACACGCCCAGTCACTGCAGCACAACAATATGTAACTCAGGAACATGTCGACAAACGAATTAAAGAACTACTTGAAGCTTAAACTCTAACGAAAGGAATCCACAACAGATTATAGAAGAGCCCAATCGCACAGGAGCAGTTCGATGGCAAGGTTCCCACAGGGTTTCATACCCAGAAGATCCAAAAGTATAAAGGAACTGATCCAGTGGAGCACGTCCAAGAGTTCTAAGACGCGTTAGGTCTTCATTCCACGTCCAACCACATCCTATGCCGACCCTTTCCTACCAGCTTATTAGGTAAACCTTTACGATGGTTTCACACACTTCCCGAAGGGTCGATCACAACTTTCGAACAGTTGCACGAACTTTTCGTCAAGAATAACTCGTACAACAGAGACAAGGAAGAAAATCTTTAGTCTCTTTTTAGCCTCAAATAGATGTCAGGAGAGAAGCTCGAGACGCTTACTAAGAAATTCTTAGAGTTAGCCCAAAAAGTTGATCAACTCGACCAGAAAATTACCATTTTGGCTTTTACCAATTCCCTACTTGTTGATGGAAGGGCGAAGGAATACCTTATCCTCAACAAACCAATAACTCTGGAAGACATGATTGAAAAGGTCAACGGTTATATCGACCTGGAAAGAATGGTGTCTGACAGACAGAAACCCTAAAAGTCAACATTAACAGCTCAAGATCAGTCAGCTAGCCATGACATTAATCGGAGTACCGATCAGGGATGAGACAGGAAACAGACAGAATCTAACGACGAGCGACCTCAAAAGGGGAATAACTTTCCCAGGCCCTGCCTTCCCAAGATGAATGTGACCATACCCAATATTTATCCTATACTTCAGAAGGATCGTTTCTTCCGCAATGCACAATATCTCTAACCCATTGAGAACAAACCATATTACGTCCACCACAAGGTCAGACATTATGAAACAGAGTACAGTTTTTCCTTATAGAGGTTATTAGAGTATATCTTTACTAATGGACAGATGCATGAGTATATTATAGACGTTGAAAGCTACAAGAACGAGAGTTACAAACTTCATATAGATACCATATAAACTGAAGAGCTGGCAGGGGAAAAGTACTTATACCATATGTCAGTCTACCACTTCGTTGAGACTTAGATCATCAACCAATTAAACAGAACTAAGAGAAGACGGGCCAACCAATGTCACGACCTGTCCATGAAAGACAAAGAAGCCTGTTTACTTCCCGTTTCCAGCTCTTAATGAATAGGAATTTCATTCGATGACTGTGATGTTCGTCATATCAAATATCCTCACCATGATGCTTTGGTGATTATGCTAAAAATGTAAAATATGGTGCTTCACACGATGATGATAGATATTGGGAGTACTATCAAATTACTTTGTCAAAGCACAATTAATCAGATAGGACTGGCCAACAAAGTACAGTCCAGTCACATTAATATCTATAGATTTAACGGATCTAAAGAAGAGCATGTAGGAAAAATCATACTTCCTATCACAGCAGGACCTGTGACACTCGACATTGTCTTTTATGTTATCAACCTAAAATCTCATTATTTGGGTATAATGGGGTACTGCTGGTTGCACAATATGTGAGCTATCCCATCCACCTATCATTTGGCGCTACAATTTGAGTAGAATGGTGGTGTATACGAGATCAAAGAAAGTCTGAAGCTCACTAGAGCTTGTGAAAATTCTATCCTCATCATTCTAGAAGCCTCTGAGCCACAACTCGCATAGTAATTTTAGAGCTCTACAAGAAAAGTTACTAAAAAACTATACAGTATACTCTACAGAGAACAATCTGCCAAGCGCAGAAACAACAATGCACATCGAAATCAGTGACAAAAAGTGAGGAACATACATTGGTACTCTTTTGCCAGCAACAGAACGAGATATCCTCATTCAGTTCCATAAAGACATCAATAATTTATTCGCTTGGACATTTCACGAGATGCCATGTATCGATCCCAATCTAGCTTGCTTCAAACTCAATATAAATGATAAAGTCGAGCTGTCAAATAAAAGTAGAGGACTTTAGCACCGAGACTTCGAGAAGAAGTAAATAAAGAGATCGACAAACTAAAAAAAGTTGGCTTTATTAGAAAGGCCAATTACCTAAAATAGATCTCGAACATTGTAGTAGTCCCAAAGAAGAATGGCAAGATCAGGGTCTGGGTGGATTGCACGGACCTTAATAAACATACTCCAAAGGACAATTTTCCACTTCTGATTATAAACCATCTGCTCAATTATACTGTAGGACACAAACTCTTGTTCATGATAGATGCCGCATCAGGATACAATCAGATACCTATGCTACCTGATGACTAAGAGAAAACAATTTTAATTACAAAACATGGCTTATAGTATTATAAGGTCATGTCTTTTGGCCTTAAGAATGCTGGAGCCACTTATCAAGGGCTGATAGCACAAATGTTTAAAGATCACCTCATAAAAACGATTGAGGTCTACATTGATGATATGTTGTATAAAAGCCTTAAAAAGGAGAACTATATTATAGACTTGCGCCCAACTTTCAAAATTCTCCGTTCCTACAAGATAAGGCTCAACCCTAAAAAGTGCCAGTTCGGGGTCCAGTCAGGAAAATTCTTGGAATACTTAATCAGTAAGAGAGGTGACGAAGCTAACCCAGACCGTATTCGCGCTTTACTATCTATGCCTTCGCCAAAAACAATGAAATACGTACAGAAGTTTGAGGGAAAGATTGGCGCGATAAATCATTTTGATTCAAAATCTTCAGATCGATGTAGATGGTTGTTCAACCTTTTACGTGAAGGGACAGCAAAATAGAAATCTGAAAAGGATTTCAAGATCGAGTGGACAAAAGAATGTGAAGTAGCATTTTAGGAGCTCAAACTTTACTTGGGATCACCTCCAGTGATGAGTACACCTCATGAAGGGGAAGAACTCACAATATATCTTGCGATTACCATTGAATCGTTAAGTTCTGTCCTTATTCATCTTGACGGCAAAATAGAAAAACTAGTCTATTTCATCAGTAAGACTCTCACTCCTGTAGAGTCCCGGTACACCAAGATTGAGAAATTACTCTTAGCTCTCGTTTACATATCGTAAAAATTGAGACAGTATTTTCAAGCACACTCGGTTCGAGTGGTGAAAAATTACCCTTTACGAAAGATTTTATCCAAACAGGAAAAGTCCAGAGAAATACAAACATGGTCGGTCACTTTTGGCGAGGACGACATCCGTTTTGAGCCATGACATTCTGAAAAGGCTCAAACAGTAGCAGATTTCCTCACACCTTTCCCAGTAGAAGATCCTGACTGGGAAGAAGATAGTACGGAAAACAGTGAGGAACACTTCAAAGAAAAGTTAGACTAGATAACTCAAAAAGGATGGCTCCTTTTAACTGATGGATCATTTGGACCAACAAAGTCTGGTATCAGAATCGTACTTATCGTACCTTCCAATAAAGGATTGTGAAAGTAATCTAGCTCAATTTTGAAGCAACCAACAATGAGGCCGAGTATGAAGCAATGATTCACAGTCTAGATATGGCTCTAGAGTTTGGAGTTTTCGATTTATCTGTCTACACTGACTCATTACTCATTGTAAACAACACAAAAAATTTCTAGAAGAGCAGAAAAATGGTCGACTACACGACAGCAGTAGCCGACAAAATGAGCAGATTCAAATGAATTACTATCGAACATTTACCGCGCGGAGAAAATTGACATTCAGTCTCTCTCGCGAATCTGGCAGGAATACTTGGTACGGAAGCACGTTATCTAAAGATTGAAGTATCATCCATCCCCAACATTAATACCATAAGCTCAAATTCTGTCAATACTAGGGGTGTTGAAGAAGACGATGACGATTATAGACGGCCTTACCTCAAGTATATTGGGACTAAAAAAGCATTTGACGGCGATCTCCCTAGAGACCCCACAAAGAAGATACACGTACTTGATAATGCTAATCAATACATCGTGGACAATGGACTCCTTTATAAAATTTTGGTCATAGGACCGTACCTTGAATGTTTGTCGAACAAAGAATCTCAGAAGTTCCTACACGAACTCCATGAGGGGACTTATGGTTCCTATTCAGTGGTACGATCCCTTGTAAATCGAGCTCTTGCTCAAGGAGTCTTTTGGCCCAAGATAAAAGCTCAAGCCATCTAACACGCAAGCAAGTCCGGTGCATGCCAAAGACATGACCTCAAAATTCAAGCTCCTGGCTTGGAACTCCATTCCAGCAGCGTTGTTTGGCCATTTAAAAGATGGGCCCTCGACCTCATAGGGGAATACCCCATAGCGCCAGAAAAAGGAAACACCTCCTAGTAGTAACAAATTACTTTACAAAATGGGTAGAAGCAATCCCCCTATGCCGCACATGTGAAGACGAAGTCATCAAATTTATCTGGGAAACTATCATCATCTGGCTTGTTGGCTCCAGGGTCGTTGAGTTCCTCAATCAATACCACATCATCCACTTCCCTTTAAATCCGTATTACCCTTAAGGAAATGGCCAGGTGGAAATCACTAATTGAACTATAGTGGATGGGATCAAAAAGTATTTGACAGAGAATAAGGGAAATTACGTTTAGGTACTACCACATGTCCTATGGGCATATCGCATAGCACCTCGAGTATCAACTAGATGCACGTTCTTACTAACAAATGGTACAGAAGCAATCATCCCATCTCTATATCATCATCTAATATGCGACCATACCATGACGGATGAAGAGAATGAGTAACAATTGGCATGTAACATGAATTGGGTCAAGGAAACTAAAGGCAGAGCAATCATAAATTTGGGAAGATTCCAACAAGCTCTAGCCTGATCTTACAACAAGCGGGTTCATCACAGAGAATTCAAAATTTAAGACCTCATGCTATGAGAAATTCCTAAACACAAAAAGTAAGCAAGCGCTGGGAAACTATCCAAAAATTGGGAATGTCCTTTTGTTATTATTGGAAAAAGTGGCCTTGGTTCTTACGATCTCGCCACAGAACATGGTGATCGAATCCTCAATCCTTGGAATACGAAGTGATTGAAATTGCTTCGCCAATAAAAATCCATCACAGTGCACTTTTCTACAAATCAATCTATTATCTTGTATAACGATCTTGCATTAATGAAAGACTTATGTTCGTTCTAAATACATCTGAGTACTTTATACTATTTCATACAGTACTCTGCCTAACACATTCATCGTACGTTAATTTTACACCAATGAAATACTTATGTTGGATTGCCCTATACTATAGTCCTTTTCTAATATAGCCAACAAGTACTTCTATATACAGGTTACAGATCATTTTTTGCTTTGGCCAAACTGATCATCTATCACATTACAGATCATTTGTTGTTACGGCCAAACTGATCATCTATTACATTACAGATCGTTTGTTGCTTTGGCCAAACTGATCATATATTATATTACAGATCGTTTACTGCTTTAGCCAATATGATCTTCTAATACATTACAGATCGTTTGTTACCTTGGCCAAACTGATCATCTTTTACATTACAGATCATTTGTTGCTTAGGCCACACCGATCAACTACCTATGTCCCTCTACAATCGATAACCTCTGGGAACCATCCTATATAACAGATGTTCGACCAATACAACATCATTGATATAACAAAAGGTTAGTATAAATCATCATTCTAGACATTCCTATTCTTATACAATATATGCATCAGTATACTAGCGTATCCCCTCAATTGTTACTCCTCGCTAGAGCTATCACTCAAGCTGTCACCTCTATTGGAAAGTCCTACAACGTTAGGTGCACAACGTGGGTATAGCCATTGGCGCATAAACTCCGACATCCATCTAGTAACGATCTTCTTTCCATCTCTAACCATACGTTGTCTCAGAACCCCAATTTTGGCTACCATGAGACCTAGATACTCATACCGTATTGCCTCCATGTTGTACTGCGTACTTTCTCCAACGACAGCGTCCTGCACCAGTTCGCTCTCTTTTTCCAATCTCTGGAACTCTAATGTAAAGATCAAAATTACTGCTGTCATATCTCTCTCATACACACTACCTATTTTAGTTTTTACCTGCTTAGGCAGAATAAGTTTGCTGAGTTTAGTTTGAGCTTCCTGCAACGAAGTCTTCAAATGCTTGCACCGCTCCTCTATTTGACGCTTCTCAAATAGCACAGTAGATTTCCGAGACTCCAGCATTGTGATAAACTCATCCATATGATAGATCAGGGACAATGACCCCTCAAGTTCCACTTCATGACTCTCCCATTCTACCCTCCTTTCATCAAGACTTATACCCGTCTGAAATAAGTCCGCATCTAACTTTGTGTTCTCACCCCTCACTTTCGCATTTTCATCCAGGTGGTCTAAGGCATTTAACTTCACTCCCTGTATGGTATGCTCTAGCGCGACAACTTCATTCCAAGCAATATTTATATTTATGTTCTGTCTATTACGGGCCTCCTCCATCTTCTTTATCTAAATTTTAGCGACTAGCCATAACGCTTCATACTTAGAAGCACGCGCTCGCTTATCAGCTACCTCCACTTCGAGCATATTTACTTGGAATTGTAAGTCTTTCACCTTCTTACCTTCCTCTTCTAAGTCTTCCAGTAGTTCTGAGATTCGAACTTGAGCTAATATCAATTCCGCTCCCTACTGGCTCTAGCTACAAATAAATTCCACCTTTCTTTCTTATAATTTCCTTTAACTCCTCTATTTTCTCAGTCTGTTGGCTAGATCCACCTTTTTCTTCTATAGATCCTCGGACAATCGAGCTCTAATGTCTCGCTCTTCCACCACTTCTACCTTTGTTCTTTCTACTAATTCAGTAGCACTTTTTAGTACGACCTGACTTGAACTTAACTCAGTGGTCAGTTGTTTGTTATGGGTTCGTAAAGCGTCACACTGACTTTGAACGGCTACCAACTCTACCTGACATCACAGTCTACATTGATAAACAATTTGATTGTACCAACAAATTGCATCTCATAGTTAACAAATTTAAAATAAGAACATGGTATCTGAGTAATATCGATATACTGTTTCATTCATCATCACAGAGAGCAAATTTCATTTATCATCAATAACATTATACAAAGATCTAACACATATGCAGGGATGGCAAAGAAAACTGAGAGTACCCTATTTTTGATTCTTCAAGGAATGCAATGACTACCCTTTATCTCTCAAACTCTTTATGTTCATTACTTGTACTTCTTTTGGAGTGGTAAAGGTCACCACCTCCTGCGGACGTTGTTTCCGCCGCGATCGGGGTATCAAGCTTTCGACCTCCTCCTCACTCTCTTCTGATGACAGTTCCCTCGACCACGGAATGAGCTTGTCACCTTTGGTAAACAACCCTTGAGATTCTCTACATAAAAATCCTTCCCACACCCCGTCACGAACTTCCTAAATTCGTTCTCAACCCTAGACAGTTCTCCCCCATAGAATTTAATAACACTGTTTAAATGACGCTCATGTTCTGTTCGAGTAACGACCTTTGCTCGCGAAGAATATAGATGACCCTTCAATATCATTTGTGCCTTATGTAGCCGTTGACGCGTGTCTTTCTACAATATACCTAAAGCCCTCAAATCTGCCCCTACCTTCATTTGAACAGCCGCTTCTTTCGACAACCGTATTGCTAAAGACATTTTTTGCTCCACTTGATGCAATAACTCATCCTGTAACCCCTTTAATTCAACCTCTAATTATTTTTAAACATCTATTTGTCCTTTCCTTATCCTAAAAAATATAATTATCAATGCCCTCCGATCCTATATAAAGCCAAATGCATCAGATAAAGGTTCTACATCACCCCATATAACAGACACACCAGCTCGAGCAGAGCACTTTCTCACCTCTAAACTATGACGATTACGTACTTCTTGAGCAAAAAGCATAACTCGAGCTGGGTCCGAAACTACACCCCTCTCCTTCAAATTTCTTTAACCCTCGTTCACTATCTACTTTGACCTCAAAATATAAAGTCAGAGCTATTAACATACTTTGACACCTAGCCTTATCACTCGAGTTGTTAATATAGGTCAACTCTTTTAGTTTTCGAACTAATGACCTCCTTTCCTTTTCCTTCCTTAACACCTCATCCTTTTCTACTTTTATCTTGACATATCTACATAGAAGATCATATAGCTCTTTAAAAGTTTTCATTGAATTAAACTAAAAATTCATTATCTCATATTCAGTTTTATTAAGTACCTGTTGAATACGAGCCACAGAATCCCTCGCTTTACTCAACGACCTCTCCAATTTGGAGCTCGTTTTTCTCAGTCATTCTATATCCTGTACAGAGTACAAATATATTGTTATAATATAAACATTCACGAAAAACATATTTCAAATATCACTCCAAATAAAAATAGTATACGATTATATAGAGTACTTCATATCCATATTAAGCGGGCTACAAAATATAAGACAGGATACCACAAAACGGTTAAAGGTTCTTAATAATGACTACCTAAAAGGGAGATTTCAACATCTGCTCCAGAGGAGGAAATGTTTTCGTACATTCTACTAGAGGGTACAATATTTTCTCAGTAGATTGGACTGGCATTGTACGTCTTGAAGGTAGGTATGACTCTTTCTCAGGCAAAACAACCGCATTATTAGCCATTTCATCCTCTACAAACTGAAGGGAGCACTATCACCTTATATCTACCATTCTGGGCCAGTTTTATATCTTTCACACTCAATCCAAAGTTATAATAGGATTGGATAAAGTGGTTTCTTTGCACTAAGGGATCTGCAACCGAATCCGTCATAAGCTTGTCATGCCGTGACACAATACTAAAATTTCTATAGCTACTGTAGCCTCTGTAGCCCTCTTATCCCTCTCTAATAGGAGTTCATCTTCGAGCTCTTTCATGCGAGCTAACTGAGCCTCGAATTTTAACATCAGAGCATCAAGCTCTAAGCTCCTCTTGTCCAAGCATTGTCTTGCCCCCTTCAGCAGTGTTGAGAGCTGCTAGTACAAACAACAAAAAGGAAGAATCAGCTTAACAAATTTTCTTAGTTCAATCAATTAATAATTTTCAAACACCTACTACAAACGTATGCTCGAGTTGCTCATCTTCGAGCTGCTGCAAGTTCGTCCAAGCCATACAACAATATTTTTCTCCAACTCTTTCATTTTGGTTGTGGCATGAGGGTTAGTGTGGTGACTGCCCTCCTCTCTATGTCGTTTTCTCTTTAAAGAACTCTTCTCAACCTCCCCAGGAGTGGATGCGCTCACTTCAAGTTTTTGCTCCTCACCACCAGACACAGCCTTTGCGATCTCTTGTCTCATGAGCATAACCCCAGTAAAAGAGGTACTCTGTTACGTTGGCTTTCAGACCTTCCGAGTAGTCCGTGTGGTAGTCTGAGGCACAAGAGGTAGAGGACTCAGCACGTCTGTAATGGTCTCGATAGTTTTTCCCTCAGCCATAACTCATTTCTCCTGAGCCCACTAAACTTTGGGTGCTGTAGAATCTACCCTTTTATCTCTACGGAAACCCAACTCACTGAGTACCTATTTTAGCTCACCCAAATCTCGAGCAGCACAGTTGAATAGGCGGGTCTTGTCTGGCGTAGATAAGGGCTTAGGCATTGCTAAAATAAAGAACATACCATTAAGTAACAGATTGAAGATAAGATATCGGTTATTTTAAGATTGGTCAACATTACTTACTCGGGTTATAATATCTATGATTCAGTTCAAGCGCCAGTTTATCTGGAACCTGCATATAGTTACCCTCCACCCACACAAGGTGGTCGTTCCATGGTCTTCCCGCAGATTCAAAGTCAAAGAATTTTAGACTAGATGAATCACTATATAGGTAACCACTACTTCAACTTTCAATATACTTCTACTTATAAAACTTCAACACATCTTCAGCTTCGAACTGTTTAGCAGTCCCTTCCTTCTACCATTTTTTATTCAGTGCCTCACATACCTTTATCATTTCATATACATTCTCATTCAACTAGGCAGGACAACAATATAACACATTCATAACCCCTTCCTGAAAGAAGGTCAGAGGAATTGTAAGGCCATATACGATCTGATTCAAGAAACACAAAAATTTACCACTCGTGCTTGATAGCCCTAGTCCATTATAATACGAGAGATTAACCCCCTCACTTATCCCTCTATCTTTCTTCCGCTTTGCCAAGTATGGGACTTGGTAGTAGACAGCCTCCTCCCCTTAACTAGGGATAAATTCCTTAAACCATAAACCTTTCTCCTCCACATATCTTCCCCCCTCACCCTGTAATTTCTTCTTATATTTTAAATACTCTTTCCCTACATCAACCTCCTCCGGGTATATCACAAGGACTCTCCCCATCTCTAATTTATCCTCATTATCTATCACCTCCTAAACCTTACTAGGTTCCCCACCCTCTATGCTTCTCTCACCACTGTTTACAACTTCTTTCATCACACTACACTCATCCCCTCTCCCCGACGTTGATGTTTCCTTAGAACTGAACGATACTACAAATTTACTGGTGGGAATACTAGGTTTAGACCGCATATCAAACCTACAATATACAAAAATATATTTTTTGTCATTTCTCTACAGTACATACAGATAAAATAAACCCATCCTCTACCCAGTCAACACGTCTATTTTACAAATTCCCAAAACAAATGCAAAATCAATCATTTCAAATTTCCCCCTTCTTCCCAAAATACATATTTTCTCCCTCTAACAGTCTATTCTTATACCTAAATTCATGTCCTCCATTTTTTATCCAAACATCCCAAAACCCTATATTATTAGATATACATACAGAACAGGTTATGATACATATCAAATAGAATACTACAAATATCATACAAATTACTAAACAACTCAAATTTATAGAGTATTGTATTATTTACCTGTACTTGAAGAACAACAATCCTCATCTTTACTCGATCGTCATTTCGCGTATGAACGCTCACGTCGCTTCTCATATAGTTTTCTATTACCTGATAAAGATTTCCTTTTTAAATCACACTCAACACTCAAACATTTCCTCTCCTTGAAAATGAGATTGTCATAACTTTTTTCACTCTCTGAAACTGTAGATAATTTAGGAGGGAGAGAGAGACACATTTTTATACTCTCCCTCGGTTTGTGAAATAATGGCTCCTTCTGACAAGCATCAGCCATCCCTACTGTCTCTACAGGCATGTCTTTTTGGTTGAAGACATGATCATGAATTTTGTGATAATGTCTACCGTCATCACGTCTGTCCCTATTGTCTGCTATTACACAATTCTGTACCTCTTCCTCAAACACAATACAAACGACCAATCACCTTACTTTAATACCCTGCCAAGATTGTACAACTTTCCTAAAACAGATCAATATTCAAAATTCAAAGATATCAATACAGTTGTTAAAATCCTATAGTTGTCTCCTATAAAATCCGTACACAAAGATTATAACATAATACTTTTTTTATTTCAATCAGATCGAGACTTTACATTTGTTTATCCTCTCAAAATTCCTCATCTTACATTTATTCAAACTCAATAACAGAACACTCAAAAACAGATTATTTATTACGAGCTCCAAGGCTTTGAGCTCACCGAACACTCCAGTCACATCTAAAACAGCCTTGGCGATGCGCCTCCATGCACAAAATGATCTCCCCTCTTGCTGTCTTGGCATCTTCTTCAATCATCTTGTCACAGACGAGCTATCAAACAGTCAATTCCCACACCGTGACACTCAACAATAACCTCCGAAACACATTATACCAGAAAAATTAGTCATACCCTACACGTTTCCCTTCTTTGTCTAGTCTGGTCAGATTCAATGGCCATTCCTGCAATATGGCATCATAAGGGAGTCGACAAAAATACCGCTCACAAAATTTAGCAACCTTGATATGAAAGCGACCATCTACTGCCTGATTAGCACGCTCAGCACGATTCCTCACCATGGCTAAACTCTCCACCTTCACAGCACAATTATCCCTGTAGAAGATACAAATCAAAATAGCCTAAAGTCATGATTTTATAGCCACCAGGAAGATCTTTGCAAATATCACCCCACTAATTTGGCCAAAGGATATCTTGTTCAAAGAAAGTTTACGAAACAACAGAATATCAACAACAAATATATAATATTGTGACAGGTCATTCCTTCCATAGTATGAAATATCTCCTCCGATTTGGTATGAGAAGATATACAAAGGGGGAACATAGAAGATCATGCAGATCCAGTAGTAGTACCTATAGATCCATGCCCACCCTTTCTCACAGTGGGTTAAACTCTGTCCCCCAGTTTAAGTTTGCAGATACAAACAGCAAATTACACAGACAAGTTCGTGACAACGAATCATGACCTTAGAACAAAGTTACTTCACTAATTCAAAATTTTCTTTATAGGATACTTTACAGATAACAAAATGTCCCCAATAATTACAATAGATTACATCACAAAGTTACAGTTCAAATTGCTTTTCAGGAATCAACAAAGAAGATGAAGAAAAACTGAGGCAACTTCTAAACGCTGATCCCATGCTGTAAGATCCAAGAAACAGTTAGAACTAGAATTCACAGATGAAAGATCTTTTTTACGGCCAAAATCTATTGTCCATGGGCGAAAATGATTCTATGCATCTTCCCACCTCTTCCATCGTAACCCCCACCTCCTCGCATGCTAGAGACAGGAAAAAGACCTCATTTCTTTACTGAAACCCACTCATTAGAAGGGTACTGATGATACTCCCTCAGATGAATGCTTGCCATTTCATCCTCAGTTGTCACAACCTCCTCCGCTAGCAACCGAAGGCCATTTTAGCGCTCCGCTTCAAATTTCAACAGATAGTGGAAATGTACCATATGATAATAATCATCCCTCACCTCCATCACTTCTTCATATGACACATGACGGTAGGTGGGAGATATAGGAATTGGCATTGGCAGATGCAACGGTTGGTATCCAAATTATCTGATGCATAATTCTTCCATCTTTCTATAATTTATCGATTCCAGAGCCTGATTTCTTATCATCACCATGTTCTCCACAACCCAAAAATTGCCAAATTAAAGTAAACTAGTTTGCTACAGTAGAATACAGAAGAAGACCCAAGAAAAAGACTTGGTTCATCATACACAAGTCAAAATCCTCTTTATACTACGATCAACATTAATGGAGACTCTCCGAATTCCCAACATCGGCAAGATTCCCTATGAAATAACATTGTCTATAACCAATGGTTCTGGGAAGCCCAAACGACACAAACAAGATACTTCTAAATTTATATTAGAAATGAGTCTCAGATATTAACTATAGCAATTAATGCCACTTCTCAACTAACACCACCCACCTATAATGTTTATCGTACTGCTAGCTGAGAGGGGGCGGTTGCAGTGGTGTATTCTGCATCTTAAACTTATGCTTAATCTTTAAATTACATATGAAATTTCAATCCCACCAACAGAGTATGTGGCACAAAAAGATTCAAGACAGCAATGTCAAGAAGAAAATATAGCACGAATTTCTCAACCAACACCACTCGACAATTAGGCTCCTCGTGCTATTGGTTGAGAGTCATCTTGTAATAGCTTATTTCTTATCTCAGACTTAAAGCTTCATCCTTAAATATGTTAGCATACAAGAAATACTACTAAAGATATATTCAATATTCCTCAGTTCGAGTCATTTTTTTTTACTTACACAGTAACAGTTCGATTTAACCAAGTGTACAGTCATCAATAGAGCCGTTGTATAACAATAAAGGTCAGGACATTACATTATCTGGTCAAAGAATATCTTATATCTACTTTATAACATTCACCATTAAAAATATTAATGGTCGTCAAACGGTCATATGACTAGACCTATAAATTGGACCAGAGAACTACGGATTAAGGACAAAATTTTTAATACAGACGAATTCCTAATATAGAATTCTATTGATTCCGAGTACTCATTATAATAACTAGCATTCTCAATAAGATATCTCTCTTTCTAAAATCCTCAAGAGAGGTTGTGGTTTTCAACCTATTCAAAGGTTTTCCACGCTAAGTTATTGTGCTAGTTATTATTAACGTTCTGATTATATATGGTGTAAAAGCTAAGTCCGGATCCTAGAATTAGGTTATTAGATTTGGCGCCATCGTTGAGAAACGAAGTTCTCAAACCCATTATCTTAGAAACCGCTGATCATCTCCTTTCAGAATGTTGCCTCCTGGTCAGAGTATGCCAATAGTTTAAGCAGAGGAAAATGCCGTGGTAGCAAATCTACGGGCCACCTTAAATTTTAAAGTAGAAAGACGTGCTGCTTTGGAGTAACAGCTGGTGAGTGTACAGGACGCACTGAATGTTCTATGGGATTAGCAAGTCGCTGCCCAGAAGATCAAATCCATGCAGCCTGAAGGCTTGCGAATTTCTGTTTACGGCAGAAAAACCTCCTCCAAAAGAGAATTATGTCGGAAGTGCGCTTTGGTCTAATCATCATCAACAGGAAATGGAGCCTATCCCGATTCAGGAGGCCCACCAGGAAGTAGATGGCGGCCCTACAGGAAATCTCATTTTCAATCTATTTCAATCCATCTTCAATCCTTGAACTAAAATACCTCGAATTAAAATGACCTTGAACATAATTCGAGTTCATACCTTAACAATTCACACATTAGTAAAGATAAAAATTGTTAGATATTTGTGGGATTTCATCACCCAAAATACTCTCTAATAAGTGGGACCACCCATTAGGGATACGATGAAATTCGTATCAAACAAAAATTGAACGTCCCGGACCTCAAAATAAGTAATAATAAATAAGAGTAACAAGATTCTTGTGGGATTTCATCACCCAACAGATAAGTGTGCCGGACCGGGGTACAAACACGGGTTCATAGGATACGGCCCCAGCCTAGCGCCGTAATATTCTGGCTGTAGGTTTGCACCACCATTCTGAGTACTGACATACAATAAAGTAACTCGCTCGGGCGTGAGGACCGAATATCTACTTTAGGCTAGTCCTAACATAGTGACATAAGAGAGTATAAGAACCAAAACCTTTTTCATCCTACCCATTATGAACATAGAAGAATATAGTGGAAACCTATTTATTATACTTCTAAAAAATGTTGATGCACTAGAGTTTAGGTTTGATTGGTTGATTATTGTATTGGGTGTTACTTTTATTTCAAAATATCATACATGCAAGAACATTGGAATCCATACAACTCATAATTTGATATCCCGCAACAACCTCAAAATCACTTTTAATCATGGGATCACCAAAATTCTCAATGCCTAGATCCTTTCCAACCTCACTCCTATATGCAAACCCATCAGTTCGTCCAACCATCTAATCAGTTCCCACTCGCTCCATCCAAACCATCTTTGGAGGATACCATATAACTTTTCATGCAGCAAGAATTTGAGAATCAACAACAAGCTTTGCAATTTCAAAAACAAATGCTTCAATTTCAGCAAAATAAGTTGCTACATCAAACTTCTACGACCCAATCTATCTCTAGATTAGAGACTCAGATAACTCAGTTGTCAACCACGTAGAGTGAAATAAAGTATGAAATACTTGCATGCAATGAAGAAGAATAATCCTAAGTTAAATTCCCTTGTTATTTAGGAAAGGATAAATTTAAGCGTAATCAAGGAATGTTTTGTCCGTAGGGTGAATAGATACCATATTACGAGACAGATTTAGAAGATGATCATTTTAAGGTTCACGATCCTATGTCACAAGAAGATCTTGAAGAAGCAGCTATCATGTATAATACAATTCTTTCTCAATCACCTTCAAATTCAACCCTCAACATTCAACCACTGATGTCACCATCTATCCTTTCATATGTAAACCCAATAAATTCTTTCAAGGAAACTATCACCGAGAGTGAATACTTTTCCCATATTCTAATAATTTTTCTGATGATGATGATGATGAGATAAAATATGAATATATGGAATCACCGTCTCATCTTACGATAATATGCAAGGAATTTGTAGATGATGATATTTGTACCAAAGTCAAGAAATTAGAAATTGCCAAACATGTTGTAGATTTTATCAACTTTTTATTTCCTTCTTAGTCTCTTTATGAGTTACCTCAGCCTTGCCTTGAGCCGCCTCTACCTGACACAAATTCTGATGTTGAAAACTAGTGGTTAGATGACCCTTCTTTATGGGATATATTACTATTATTGGGGGATGAATCTGTATTGAGTACTCCTTCAGCAACCACACCTATACCTATGCCTATATCTCCCTTTCACAAGCTACTTGTGGATACCATAATTGTTAATGAATTTAAGGATTTGTTGCGTGACATCCATAATTCTTAAAATAGTGCAAGAATTATCACATGCAATAAAGTCATACAAATTTGAGCCCGACCCACAACCATCCGATCGACATCACTTTAATGGTTCAAGTAACTTTTTGGAAAATGATGAATAACAAGATACATTTTTGGTGTATGGGGTTATACCTTGTAAAATATCTTAATGTAAGATTCCCAATAAATTAAATAAGAAAAATCTATATCCTAGGGGATTAGACTCTGAGTTATTTTTTTGTATCATTAATGCATCAACACAATTAGGTGTAAATAAGGAGAATAATTATTTTCTTATTATCTGGTTATTCAAGGATAATGACTATTTTGGTGTTCCTTGGTTATTTAAGGAGAACTTATAACCTGGATAGTTCATCAATTATTTTACTTTGTACCCCTTTAGACCTATATCATGATAAAGAAGTTATAGGTTTTTGCGGCTCTCAACAAAGAAGAATGTCTTGTACACTCCAACAGTTCATTCCCATAGCAATTGTTAACCAAAAGTCTAATAAAAAGCATTAAAGGGGAATTGATGAAGATTATCATCATTTTGTACATGGGTTAAGGTATGGAGTAAGCGGTTTTAAAGCTCTTATATTTTGTGCATAATAGAAGGCATTGTTTAGGGGATTTCTCATTTAAGTTGATATTTTGTAACCCTTCATATGCTTTATAAATAGGAGGGGAATCCCACCCATGGGAGACATCTTGGAGAGTGTAAATCTAAAGGTACAAAAAAACAAAGTTCTTGTTCTTCTCTTCTTGTCTTTTACTTTTATTGCAGTAATAGTATTATGGAAATTATCAAAGAGCTGAGTAGCTAAACCTCTTCGCCAAGGCTAGAGGAAGCTCCATCCAATGTAACCTTAATATAGATTGTGTAGTTTAGTTAGAGTAATTATATTATCTTTATCCCGGCATAATGCATATTCGTATTCCTTTGTCATATGCTTCACCATAGCTTGGATTAGGAAGAATAAGGAATCTAAGTAACTATCTTGTTTGATTATAACAAGATAGGTTAGGAACATGGAGAATATAACATAATCAATGCCTATCAACCGGACCATGGTTGAGTATGTTGGTTTATGGGCAGTTCCCAATCACTAATTATCTTATCTCATTATGTGTTGCATATACCCTACTAAGGATATGCGATACGGGAATTCATGAATACTCTAACTTGGTATACTATTTCAAGGTTACAACGGATGGAGTGGAATCACACCCTAGTTTCCCCTTCAATCGTATAAACACTATTTTTAATTAGTTTATATTTTATTTTAATTTATTCACTTATAAAAACCCAAGACCCATTCTTATTGGATAAAATTAGTAGCTCAAAGTCTAATTTGTACTACAAGTCTCTTAGGATTCGGCCCCGCTTACCCTTGTACTCAATGGTACACCGTGCGCTTGTGGATCTTTAAGATGTCAGCTTTATTATCGATCACATGCTGCTTTCAAAATATAACAAGTATGCACTAATACTTGGAACCACTTGACCCGAGCAAGAATGAAATCCTTGGGGTAAATTCATTGGTGTCATTTTTGTTGTTAGAGTAGGGGAATCATCGTATACTTTATCAAAGTGAAACTACTATTCACTCTAAATGTGGACAGACAAAAAAAGAGAACATAAAGATGTTTATAGTAACTTAGAGAGTAGCTCGGGATTAATTTTTTTTTTACCATTCTAGAATAAATGCAATCATAGAGATTCATGTACAAAAAAAGAAAAAAATCTATAATTTTAACGTCTACTATGTAAATGTTCATATTAGAGAGGTTTGATGTATACCTTACGGAGATGTAGGCATAAAGAGTAGAATCAAAACACAAACTCAATAAGTGCAAAGTTCTCCACTTATCTCGATAGAGGTCCTTAACAAAACTATGTTATATCCATCAAATCACTTGTCATCTAAGATCTTTATAACCCTTATTTTAATATGCTAGCATGAATTCAAAATCCAGATATTACAAAATCATTACAAATAACTATCAAATCCTAATTTTTTTTTAAAGATGATTTTTTCAGGTGTGATCTCGAATTGGAAGAATTGTCGAAGAACAAAATTAGTCGAAGTTGTTCAAACAAAAATGGAAGTCGTTCGAACGAGCTTCTAAGTCGTTCGAATGAGATTATCTATTTTTAACTTGGTTCGTCAAAGTCATTCGAATGAGCTTGAATGCTGCTTGAACGAGTTGTTATTTTCTAAGGCTGAAGAACAATTATTGTTAAAGTCGTTCAAACGAGCTATGAATAAGTTTACCTTCTGGGATGTTAAGCTTGTCTCAAGATCCGTTCCACTTGTATTTAGTTTCCTAAGTATATAAAGGGGATTTAGTTTATTTGTTTAACCTATCTTTTCTCTGTGAGTTTAAATTCTAGAGACCTAGAATTTGAGAGACTCCATTAAAGCTTGAGAAGCTTGGAAAGATCGTTGTAACCTGTTTGATCATCATAGTAGATTGTTCGGGGAGTGGTTTTTTATCCGTAAGGGTTTTCCACTTCCCTCCTCCAGGTAAATTATTGTGTTTTGTCTTTTGTTTAAATTTCTCAATTGGCATTTTTGTTTATCATTCTTGGGCGAATGATTGGGATTAGCTACCTTGATTCCTAACAACTGGTATCAGAGCAAGGTTAGGGCTTGTGTGATATGATCGATGGACGATATGGGGAAATTATAAATCGATAAATTCAATGGTTTGAACTTTGGGATTTGGAAAATGCATGTAGAAGATTTTTTATATGGGGTGGATTGTGATTTTCTTCTAGCTGGGATTTTGATGAAGCCGGCCGATATGGATCGTTTGGAGTAAAAGCTTTTGGATCAAGATGTTCTTGGTAAAGTTCGTTCAACACTCTAAAGTTTAATTTTTTCTAAATTGTCTAAAGTGAATACCGTGTTAGAGATGATGGACATACTATCAAAGATGTTTGAATCAACTTTGAGTAATTTAAATTCTCAGAAGTATGTTATGAGTATTTCAAAACTTGTAAGCGGGGGCTACTTTCAGGGATGTAGCAGAAGTTTTTGGTGAAGATTCTTGCGTAATGCCTTTTGAATCTTCGTTGTTAACATTGGGTGATTACTCAATTGTTGAAGTTAGAGGAAAGAGAGTTTCACATATTGAGAATGGAAGCAAAAGATACATAAGGGCATGGAATTGCAATCAAGAAGATATTTTTTGGAATTACGGTATAGTTGGTCATAAGAAGGAATATTGTAGATCAATGAAGAAGAGAAGATCGATAAAGAGACGTTTGATGACTTTCTCTAGGGAAGGTAAAAATTCTGATAAATCCTCAAATCTTATTTCTAATGATTTGGTTGATATGACTTGTGATATTCAGGATAAATCATGTAATGTGTTTCATGGTACTCAGGATAAGTCATAGTGGTTATCTTATGGTGCTTATCAGAGGTCGAGGTTAGACTTGGATGCTTCATTGGAAATTACGTCGGGTAAAAGCGAATTATCTAGCTATGATGAGTGCTATCACATAGTAGATAATGGAGATGTTCAGATTGCATTAACGAATGATAATTCGTCAGGTTCAGACAAGGTGTATAATGTGTCTAGTATGGCTAGGAATATGTTTTCGAGCCAACTATCGGACTTGGGTCTTTTGGCCACCTTCCGCAATAATGCTTTTACAATCATGAAGGATGCTACTATTTTAGCTTGGGACAAAAGACAAGATGCGATCTTAGGGATGTGTAACGCTAATGATGTGATTATTGGTGTTGTTACTTCGATGGTGAACTCTAGAGCATGGCATGAAAAACTTGATCACGTTAGCATTTGGATGAAAACATTGTTCTCAAGGAGAATACTTGACAAGTAAAAATTGAAAGATTTGTTCTTTTGTGATGACATTTTCTTAGTGAAGTAAAAGAAAATTGGGTTTTCTAGAAAGAGAAGAAAATGGAATATAGGATCGAACCACTTATATGATGATGTATGAGAACCGACTAATGCTAGTTCCAGCGGGGGATTTCATGGTTTTGCTATTTTCATTGGTGATTCCACATGAGAGCTTGGTGTACATTTCGATAAGAATGAAACAGATTGTTTTTTTATATATATAAAAGTTAGCAAAATCTCCAGAAAAAAAATGAAAACTAGAAGTTAGGTTAGAAGTTTGGCCTTACTTCTAATCTCAAAACTTCAGCTCCCCCCTGTGAAGTATTTTTGGGTTGACTTCTAACCTTAAAACTTCCAGTTTACCTTTGACTCATGTTCCCCCCTATACCGTGGTGTTGGTCGTTTCTTACCTTGAGGCTGGTTTTAGTGGGGGAATTTTGGGGGTTTTAACCCAAAATAACTCAAAACAGCTAAATGAAAACCCATCCTAACCCCAAGTAAGCCAAATCAAAACCCACCCTAACGTTTCCCCCTCTTTCTCTCTTATCTCTTTACCTCTCCCTTTTACCTCTCTCTCCCCCACCTCTTTCTCTCTATCCCCTTTCTCTCCCACCCTTATAACATACACACACACACACACACTCCCCCCTCATCTTTCTCTCTCCCTTATCTTTTCCCCATATCTCTCTCTCTCTCTCTCTCTCTCTCTCTCTCTCTCTCTCTCTCTCTACTTCTCTATCTCTTTCTTTCCCTTATCTTTCTCCCCCCTCTCTCTCATACCCCTCTTTCTCTACATCTACCTCTTTTTTTTTATATATTTCTATCTACCTCTCCTTCTAACCTCCTCTCTCACTTTCTTATACCTCTTTATTTTATACCTTTACCCCTCTTTTTATATATATCTCTCTCTCCTAGGGGAGGATTTAGGGGTGGGGTGGGGGTAGGGGGGGGGGGGGGCGACCCCCCCCCCAATAATTTTTGTTAAGAAATACCTATATAATTATATAATTATTTTATTTTAAAATATGTACATTTTTCGTTGTCCCTAATGAAATTAAGGAAAGTTAGCTCAATTGGTAAAGTGAGAAGCTCCTAATCCAAGAGTCTAAGGTTTGATTCTTGATGTCATCAAATAAGAATCTTATTTTGATAAATTTTTTTACCTTAAGCTGATCATGTCATTGCCGCAAAAAGCTTCAATTTCTTTTACGAGAGGGGAAGTGAATTCATATAATTTGCTAGTCAAATATAATGTTATATATGATTAATTTTTAAGCTTAACATGCCGTTAAATGGAAAAAAGTAATAAAAAATTGTCCCCCCAAACGCCCGATACCCTAATATAATTCATCGTACTATCTTCGCCCCCCCTCCAAAACATAAAATTTTGGCTCTGCCCCTAATCTCTCCTACCTCTTCCTCTTCCTCTTCCTCTTCTCCTCACCCTCCCTCTCTCTCACCCGTATACCTCTCTCTTTATCTCTCTCTACCTCTACTTTTCTCTTTTCCCCTCATCCCCCTCTCTTTTTCTTTATATTTCCTACCTCTATCTCTATCCCTCTCTATAATGGTTGTTTTTCTATCTTTCTTTATGTAGGTATGTTAAACCATGTCCGATATATATTTGGTATTTTAGTATGGGATTTGTTCATTTTAATTTTGTTTTTGCCATAAACCACCATTTTAATTATGTTAATGCATTAGTATATGATGAATTAGAGAGAAGAATGTGGTTTATACATGTATTTTTATGTTTTTGTGGAGAAACTTCTAATTTATGGTCAAATTAGATGGTTCAGCCAAACAAACTTGGGAGATGTTAAAATTAGAAGTCTGGATTTTAAGTAGAACTTCTAACCTTCAGCCTAACGCACGTGGTTTTTTATTTCGATCTTCTAACCTTAGAATTTAGGCCATGTTTGTCGTTTTTTTTTGGGTAAGAAGAGGTAGGAAAATGTGAGAAGAGGTAGGAAGAGAAGAGGCAGGAAGAGGTAGGAAATTTTGTGGTTAGAAGATTGGAAAAAACTCGCGTGCGTTTGGCTGAAGGTTAGAACTTGTACTTAAAATTCTGACTTCTAACTTCAACTTCTCCTTAGTCTGTTTGGCCGAACCATCTAATTTGACCGCAGATTAAAAGTTTCTTCACAAAAACATCAATAATACATATAAACTACATTTACCTTTATAATTTATCATATATTAATGAGGTAGAGAAAGTGAGAGAGAGAAAGAGTTGTATAAGAGCGGGAAAGAGAGGTGGGAAAAGGGGATAGAAAAAAAGGTGAGAGGGATAGGTAGCGAGAAAGAGAGAGTTTCATGTGGGTGGGAGAGGGAGGTGGGAGAAAGAGGGGATAAAAAGATAGGTGAGAGGGAGAGGTAGAGAGAGAGTGTTACATGAGGGTAAGAAAGAAAGGTGGGAGAGAGAGGGGATAGAAAGAGAGGTGAGAGGGAGAGGTAGAGAGAAAGTTGTATGAGGGTAGGAGAGAGAGGGGATAGAAAGAAAGGTAAGAGGGAAAGGTAAAAGGAAGAGGTAGATAGAGAGAAAGAGTTGCATGAGGGTGGGAGAGAGAAGGGATAGAAAGAGAGGTGATGGGGAGAGGTAGAGAGAGAGAGAGGGTTGTATGAGGGTGGGAAAGAGAGGTGGGAGAGAGGGGATAAAAAGAAAGGTGAGAGGGAAAGGTAGAGAGAGAGGGAGAGAGAGGTAAAAGAGAGAGGGGATAGAGAGAGAGAGGTAAGAGGAAGAGGTAGAGAGATAAGGGAGAGATGGAGAGAGAGAGAGTTGTATGAGGGTGGGAGAGAGAGAGGGTAAAAAGAGAGGTAAGAGGGAGGGGGAGAGAGAGAGAGAGAGAGAGAGGGGGGGGGGGGAAGGAAATGTTGGGTGGGTTTTTATTTGGCTTATTTGGGGTAGGGGTGGTTTCTCATTTGGCATATTTGAGTATTTTGGGCTTGAAACGACTAAAATACCCTCACTTAAATCGGTCACGGGTGTAGGAAACGACCAGACCGAGGTATAGTGGCAAAACAACCAGTCAAAGCCAAGTTGGAAGTTTTTTGGTAGGAAGTCAAGCCAAAAAACTTCACAGGGTGTGTGTGTGAAGTTTTTAGGTTGAAAGTAGGTCAAACTTCCAATCAAACTTCTAGTTTTCATTTTTTTCTGGAAAGAATGCCTACTTTTATAAAAAAAACAAACATGTCAAAGGTGAAAAGTTTCTAAAAGATCATACCTCTTCTCATCCTTAACCAAAAAACAAACATGTCCTTATAACCTCAATCTTCTATGCTTTTCTCACCTCTTCTTACCTCTTCTCACCAAAAAAAAAAAAACAAAAATAAAACAAACATGCCCAAAACTAACAAGTTAGCGATAACGTACACCTATGGAAAGTAGTCCTTTGCCCATTTGTGTTTTTTCACGGAAAGTCTGGCATACGATAGCGTTCATGTAAAAAAAGCCATAGATGTCAACGTTTAATAGCATTCATTAAAAATGTTATAGTGTAAGTGTTATCATATGTACTTTTTTTGTAGTGCAGGTCTGGGCGAGTCGCCTATATAAAGACTTCCTCACCCCCAAGTATTACTTATACTTGGAACCTAGAATATTTTTTTGGTGAATATAGCGTGGCACACAAAAGGGTGGCTTGCCCTTGTATTAAATAATCTTTTGGAAGGGGAATAGTTTGACTGGTCAAGTTAACTGGGCCAATGCCCGAGGCTGATTTTACTGATTACGCGCAAGCGGCTACAGATTTTAATAGGGGGTATTTAATATTCCCTTGCTTTAAAAAGAGTTGTGTTACATTTTGGTTCCCTGTCATTTCTTTTGGATTTTTTTTTATTATTCTTTTGTGATAAAGACCCGATCTCAGTCACGGCTGGAGGAATTCAAAGTACTGCTTGCGCTGGTTATTGAGAAATGGGAAACCTTCCCCTTTGGATCAAACAGATTGGGGGGATGCTCTGATGCCACATGATGCTCTTGATCATGAGATCTTACCAGAATGTGATCGCAAGCAAGCGAAGATGCAATGTAGTGTTTATGTTCTTTTTTGGGACTTGGTGAAGTGTCATGTCAGCGAGCAAATGAGAAACGGGATCTGACCGTGAGTAAACTTTGGTGTTACAAAGATGATTAATACGAGTTTAACTACCAATATCCCCACAAGTATTATGGTTATCCTAGATGTGCTTGAACTATTGAAATTGATGTACTAGTAATTATATAAATTAAAGACGTGATTTTGATCCTTGCTTCTTTGATATGCCGAAGTTGTGTAACTGACCCTGGCCTTTATGGAGTCATAACCTGGCCTTTTTTGTACCTCGTTGCTGATGAGGGTCACTCGATAGGGCCCTAACTTAGTTATACTATGGTGGTAATTAGGGATTGCCTCATTGGAGGGTCACCATTATTAGGGCTTGGTCTTTATTGAGGCCAAGGCAATTGAGGCTCACCTCATTGGAGAGTCACCATTATTAGGGCCTGGTCTTTATTGAGACCAAGGCAATTGGGGTTCGCCTTATTAGAGGATCGCCATTATTGGGGCCTAGTCTTTATTGAGACCAATACATTTAGGGCTCGCCTCATTAGAGGGTCGCCATTATTGGGGCCTACATAAGAACGAGCACATAGACGTTTAAAAAAAATAAAAATTATCATTGATTATACTTTGGAAAGTTTATTGTATTCCATGGTAAACTTAACAAACTACCTTATTTGTCTTTGATATAATAGCCGTCAATTCCAGTATTGCGGTCTATGATGTAAGGGCCCTTCAAATTTGGTTGTAATTTGCCATTGTTCTTGCTGTGAGCCATTGGGAACACTTTTTTGATTACACAATCGCTTCGATAAAAGGCTCTATGCTTGAATTTCTTGTTACAGCTCTTCCTCAAAATGTCCTGATAGCAAACTAATTTGGCTGCGGCGTCGTCTCTAGTATCGGCGATCATATCGAGGTTTTTTGCTAGTAACTTGCTAGTTTCCTTAGTTTCAACCACTGCGGAACATCTAGTGCGAGCAAGGATTTCTGTGGGGAGGACTGATTCTGACTCTATGCGAGTATGAATGGCGTGAATCCTATAGATTTTTGTAGGGTCATCCTGTAAGCCCATTGTACATGGGGAAGCTCCTTGATCCACCGGTCTTTGGCCCCGTCAAAGCATTTCCAAATGCCATCTAAATGACTCTTGTTGATTACTTTGGCTTGGCCATTTCTTTGTGGTAGCGAGGCAAACAAGCTAACATTTAATTTGGTATTTATCGAGGAACTCTGCAACCTTTTTTTCGATGAACTACGACCCGTTGTCAGAGACTATCACGTGTGGAATACCAAATTGCATGATGAGGTTGGTCCATAAGAACCTGATTATGCCATCTTCTTTAGTCTGAACGAGTTGTATTGCTTTAACCTACTTGGTAAAATAGTCGGTAATGACTAGTAAGTACTTTATATTTCTTTAGGTTGTAGGGTAGGGGGCCGACTATGTCCATACCCCATTTTAACGAAGGGTCATAGGCTGCTGATTGTGCTAAGGTCAACCGCGGGAGTGTATATCTCGTGTGCATGAACCTAATACTTGATAAATTTAACGGTGTGGGCCTGTGCATCCTGTCGTATTTTGGGCTAGTAGACTCCTTGAGTTTTGCCTCGGTCAGACATCCACCGCCCTATTGTGTAGCTTCCGCAGATGCTCTCGTAATTTTTTTTATGAGTTATTGTCCATTTTCTCGTGAGATACAGGTGTATCAAGATGTTCCTATTCCTATTCTATATAACGTACCGCCTACCTCATGGAATTTGCGTAATATGTTCATAAGTCGAATAACCTCTTTGTTACCGACTGTGAGGATATCTTGTTCCAGACAGTCGTCGGGTCGTAGAATTGTGGCCATGGTTGATGCTTTAACGGGCATTTTCGCTGGGTGGTCCAAAACTGCCACTTCGATTGTTTATGCTTGTAAGGTTCCCGGTACTCCTGCGAGGTAGGCAAGTGAGTCAGATTGCCTATTCTTGTAGTGGTGTATGTTCACAATTCTGGCAACCTTAAATTTTGGTGTCATATACTTGTGAATGCGAGCGTACTCGGTCATTCAAAGGTTTGCTTGATATGCCCCGCTATATTGATTTTTGATGAGCTGGGAGTCAGTAAATATGAAAATTTTCTCGACCCCCAATACTTTTGCCACCTGGAGCCCACCGAAAGTGGCCACGTATTCTGTCTCATTATTTATTACTAGGAAGTTTAATATGACGAACCGCTCGATTCTCTTGTCATTCGGAGTGATTAGTACTATACCAATTTCCGCTCTGGCGGCACAGACCGATCCATCCATAAATAATCTTCAACCGCTCGTAAGGGAAACGTCATGCTCTAACTACATATTTGGTTTACTAGGCTTTGCAGAATCTTGCTATTGAGTATCTTATACTAGTAAATTAGCTAAGAAGTCAGCTACTGCCTGCCCCATTTTTGTGTTACGTGATTCGAAGACTGTCATATTCTCCGAGGGCTATTGCCCATTTGGCAATCTGCTTGGTTTTGTCTTTTTAAGTGAGTACCTTTCATATTGGGCAATTTGTGATGACCTTGATGGGGTGGGCTTGAATATATGGTCGAAGTTTGTGCGCGAAGTATACAAAAGCTAAGCCGACATACTTAATTAAAGAATAGCTGGTCTCGTCCTCAACGAAAGATTTTCTCATGAAGTAGGCTAGCTTTAAAATCTTTTTGTCTTCCCGGATGAGGACTGAACTTATGGTGTAGTCGGTACAAGCTATGTACAAACTTAACATTTCATTTTCTTGTGGTGTACCTTGAACTAGTGGGGTGCTTATGTATTATTTGATTTCATAGAAGGCATATTCATAGGATTGTGTTCATTTCCCTTTAATATTGCTCTTGTGTAGTCAAAACAACAGTCAACATTTCTTAGAACACTTGGAGATGAATCTGTTAAGGGCTGCTATCTTGCCGGAAATTTTTTGAACCAATTCTTTGCCCATGGGTAATGGTAAGGTTTGTAAGGCCTTGATTTAAGCTGGGTCGGCTTCAATGCCTCACTGGGTAAGAAGATAGCCAAAGAACTTGCCTGAAGAGACGCTGAAGTTGCATTTGGTTGGATTTAGCCGTATACAATACTGCCTTAGTCCCTCAAATACTTCTTACAAGTTCTTCAGGTGGTATTCCTTCTTCCTATTTTGTATGAGAATATTGTCAATATAGAATTTTAGTATTTTTCTGATGAGATCAAGGAACATTTCGGTAACAAGTCGTTGGTATGATGTCAATATAGACTGTATAACAATACGTAGCTTGCTCGATGATGAAAGAGGTAACTTTTTGGTTGATGGCTGCTAGCAGAATCTGGTTATACCCAGAGTAACCGTCTATGAGGGACATACATTCGTGACCTGAGGTTGCTCGACTTCTTGTCTAATTGCGGGAAGGGGAATGTAATATTTTGGACATGCTTTATTGATGTTGGTAAAATTGATAATCTAAGTTTTGAGGCTAAGGTGGGCCATGTATCGGTCCCAACGGATGTTCTAGTCAGAATTGTTTTGTCCAAGGTGGTAGTGGACTAAAGTTAGGCCCGCTGGTGGTCTGAGCGGCAGTGCTATGAGTTTTTTGAGGTGGTAGTACGCTTGTTGCTATGGAGCCTACCACCGACCTTGAGGTGGAGTGGTATTACCTGTTTCCTTTCATCAGGCCTTTGCGAGGAGCGGCAGTGCTCGAATCCTTAAGGGGCCCCTTCTGAGGGTGATTTATTTTACCGATGGTAGCTATGGCTTTCCATTACGTCGCTGCTTTGGTGCCTATTGGACTAAGCTACCCGGCTGGTGGAGATCTCCTAGTCTATTTTGGTGTGATGTCAGCGACAGATGTTCGACCATTGCAGATGTTCAGCGTCCTTCTCTCTACGGCAGAGCTAGTCCTGGAGCTTTTACACTGTGCCTTGCACTTGCCTCAACTCGTCTGGTATTGTCGTGCTTCTATTTTGATAAACCGTGGTTGATGGTTCGTGGTCATGAATGTTTGAGTATAGACGACACCACTACATTCTCTGATATTCTTGGAACTATGAGATTTAAAGAGTTGGGGTTTGATTAGATGATTGAGGATTGATGATTCGGAGCTCTCTTGGTAGTGTACCACGTCGGATCCAAGAGTTGCCTAGGGTTTAGGCTACTGTAGTGAAATTGGGTATCCGGAGGAGAAGATCCCTTTTGTGTGACTTCCTCCTTCAATTTATAGGGTTCCTCCCACATTAGGGCTTCCTGCCCTAGACAAGTGTTATTCCCTTTGTACCTCCCCCCTCCCTCGATATTTTTGCCTAGGTTTAGGATTGTCCCATGGGAATGTCTTAATTGCCATTCCTCTATTCTCAGGAGTTGTCTTCTAAGGCGAGCCGCCCAAGCGGGTTGTCTATCTATCGTTTATAGTGGCTTGCTAAGAGTATTATTTGTCCTAGTCTAGACATGAGCCAAGTCAATATCATATGTTCTATTTGCTAAAAAAATAAAAAATCCTAGCCTTGGGTAAAATTAAAATTTTGGGGCCCTTCTTTCCTTTTGATCCTGTGCAGTCGTACGCCTTACACACCCCAAGTACCGGACCTGCTCATAAGTTGAATATCTTAATTACTCAGATTAAATCTCTGGGCTAATCTTGGTGGAAAGTCAATCAGATCTTCAAAAGGGTAAATTCATGATTAAGAATCTAACCTAAAACAAAATTGAAAAAACATTTATGATTTGTAAACAAAAACAAAAGTTATGATCGTTATACTACTGTTGCCAAAAAATTCTTCAAACAAAAATCATAATACATTTCTAATGTAGTCTCACAAAAAATCAAGCCTAATTTTACCCTTTGATCAATTTGATGATCTAGGGTTGAACCCAATCTATTACTGTAATTATTATGCCCAAAATTCAAGGAAAATTTGTCTTTTAACTCAAGTATTTTAAAGTTCAAACAATAATCATAGAGAGAGAGAAAGAGAGAGAGAGCCTGACGCAGTGGTTGGGTTTAACTGAAGGGGAAAATTAAGACTATTAAGCGAATCTCAATCCACTTTAAGTTGCCTTCATTGCAATTCCAAATTCTAATTAAGGAATTCCTGATTTTATAATGCGGTGAAACCATGAAGAGGGAAAAATTGCAGGGATCTTTAATTCGAGGAGAGAGTACTCTTAAGAAATTATCATTTACAAAGAGGAAATCACTAAATCCAAGTGTTTGAGGAGGAAAAATTTGTAAAACAGAGTATAAAACCATAAGTAATTAGGAAATACCATCAGTAATGAGAGATTGAGAGAGGCTAGAGGTTTATTTAGAAAAGATCGACAAATTAACACGGGTCACTTTTTGATAGGTTGGAAGGACCACAAAAAAAGGACTGAGAACCGTGAACTATAAGGGCAATCGACTTATAAATCAACTAGTGTAGTTGTAGGCGCGATGCGCATGCACCTTCCCTTTCCAGACCTAAAATTTATTACTAGAATCATAGTTATGCTGAAAAACATGAACATAATTATATCTTATTAAGCATATTACTTGCTCTTATTACCAATGAAGTTGATAATTCACTGTACAATGCCATTACTGTATAATAGTAACAACAAAGATATTAAGTATGTACATGGTGATTATAAACACAATTGGAATTACAGTTTTGTCATAGTGATAACAGCATTGCAACATCAAAATACAACCAAAATTATATAAAATTGCATTACATTACACATTACCTTTTTTTTTCGGAATCCGGAAGTTCGTTGGGTTCATCATTTTTCGCCATTCCCCTAACTAGTCTCCCGGGGATCGCTATGGTACCTCCACAAGCCACATGCTCAATTTTAAGTTAAGATAAATCTTGGCCGATGACCCATAAGTTCGTTGGGTTCATCATTTTTCACCATTCTCCTATCTACTCTACTGGGGCTCGCTAAGGTACCACCGCAAGCCACACGCTCCATTTTAAGTCAAGATGAATCTTGGCCGATGAACCCCAGTTAGGTTTCAAACTTGTGACCTCTCTCTCATCTTTCCAAGAGGTGGTCCCAAACTGCTAGCCTATCTAAAATTGCATCACATTATCATTACACTTGGAAAGTCCCATAAAAGGAGCTGTTATTCCTAAAATAATGTATCATCAACTACATCAAACATCAAATACAAATCTGGTATTCACCATAGAGAAGAAAATATATGTTGTGTCTTGCTAACTTTATATATGTAATTGTACAAATACTATGTTGATAAAATAGAAACTGTAACAGAATGATAGAACCTGAGTACTCTCAAAATTTGGAGAGTAATTCCAGTGGAATGATAGAACCTTCAGGAGACGCGGATCATACTTTTTTTAAGAAAATTTTCCTGATCAGCCGAAGTTGTTTCGGCAGTAGGACAAGTAGTCTCCCCAGGATATAAACAGCTTTCGAAGCGCTACAATAGAGAAGGAGCAAAACTTTGCGTACCAATATAAAAATGCACTATTGTTCTCTTAATAAGTGTAAATTGGAAAATTAGAAAACCAGAGATAGAGAAGTTAAGAACTCAGCCTTGTGTTGTGTTTTTGGTGTAGAACCACAGGTCCTTATATAGCCAAATACTAAAACATTTTTGAGTTAATAAAAATAAAATGTGGGACTTAATTAGCAAGAAAAAATAGATAAAACATTTACAATAGTCTAAAACAGCTAGGTAATTAAATACGATATATTAATTTAATATATATTAATACCTAAAATGTTTTAATAACGGCTAGTTTTTATTTAAGTTAAAACCTAATAAATTTTCACCAAAACGATTAGATAGGCCTAAAACCCAACTCTTCTGGGCCCTAGAGCCAGGAAGATCCAATTGTCCAATCCCAAAATTTGAAATTCGAATCCGAGCCGGACTGGTCCTGGCCTACCAGCCGCTTGAGGGATATCAAAGAGTGTCAAGGGTATAAGATACTCCCACATACTCATACGGACATATACCTTCCCTCTGCACACTTGTATAATCACAGAGTGTGTACATTTGGTAATATCTCTATTCAAAAGCTTTTATCTCACCCATGTGGGAGTAATGCAAATAGAGAAGTTGGGAGTTAAAGGGTTTTTCTTAATTTTATAACAAGTATTTTAATTGTATAAAATCTAACATACTTCACCGAATGTGACATTTATACTTTGATCAATGTTTGAATGATGTAACCCAACTACTATCTATCTCATATTAGTTTTTTACTACTCGCAATCCATCTTCACAATTCCTATTTCCATGAATTGAATAAGAATGAACTCCTTCATGAATTTGTGATGAAACTTGTCTTGGGAACATCTTGTATTCGTTATTTTCAATACATGGGCATTTTGGATTCGATTGTCTGCATCGTCCATATAGCATGTGTTCCATGACCTAATTTTATGGGTACTCTAAATTATTGCCTGAGAAGAAAAAGAGAAAGTTTTAATTGTTCTATTTTTTTTGCAAAAAGTTTAGAATTTTATCTAAGCGGGATCATAAATACAAGGTAATTACAGAACAAGGACAAAACTGCCCTTAAAAGCGCAAAAAAAGATGCTGAAACACGCCCTGTTCGAATAAAATAACACAAACTTAAATGTATTCGAACAAAGAAGATTCTATTCGAATAAAAATAGTCAGTCAAGAATGTATTCAAGCAGAAAGGGATTCTATTTGAATAAAAACACGCAGTTAAGAATGTATTCAAGCCGAGAATTCTATTCAAATACAATCACTTAGGAAAGATTTTATTCAAGCAGAAAACTTCTATTCGAATAAAATCACTCAAGAAATGTTTTATTCGAACAGGAGAAGTGCTATTCGAATATAAAATTAGTTTTAGCAAATATAGAAGTACTCAGAATGAGGGGCTTCAATTTGTATCAAAAAATCCGGTCTTCCCTCAACCCATTCCTCAAAAGGTAGGTCAACTCTGGATCCTCTTTTAACTGTGATATCTGCTGAGAAATTTGCTTCTCTCCATATTGAGTTGAAGCGGATTGCTTGTATGGATGTGAGTAGGTTCCTCCTCTTGGTTTGGAACTTCCATGGTATCTTACTTGAAATAAAAGCTTTGATAGTTGCCGAGGAGTCCGACACTATCCACAAAGTTTTCCATCCTCTATGTAATGCATTTTCGGCCCCGTCGACGATATCTTGAACTTCTACCATGTAGTTAGTGGTGGAACCTACTACTTTACTGGGTGTGCCCAAAACTATACCCTCTCAGTCTCTATATACAACTCCAATCCTAGACGGCTCAGGGTTACCCAAAGCTGAGCCATCACAACACAGCTTAACCTCTCCGATGTTCGGCAGAGTCCATCCGTAGCTATGAATGGATGGAGCGTTCCCCATTTTACAGTTGACCGATAATACTTTTACCACTTGTAGTTCAAAGGTTGTGTTGTATATGTTATTTGAAGACAGTTTGTCGCTATTGGATATGTCTCCCAAAACCTTATTTTGTATCTCTCTAATAGACTGCTTCCTTTCATCGAATCTGATTTTATTTCTCAAGTTCTAAAGCCATCGACAGATTGTAAAGACCATAGTAATCCATAAGTCATTGAGGTACGAGTTGTGCATCCTGGATTTCTCCAGAGTATTTTTCCATCCATCCGTACCTGAAATAGCAGCAAGTTGGAAAGCATTTGTAGCCCAAACCCACATCACTTTGGCCGTGGGACATTCGAAGAATATGTGGTCCTTCGTTTCAGTATTGCTTCCACAGTGAGCGCATACTGAGGCTGTCAGTATTCCCTTCCGCTGGATTTTCTCATCAGTGGGGAGGATTTGGTTCATTAATCTCCATGTAAGCTTACTTAGACTCACTAAACACTTCCTCTATGTATATCTCCACCACCAAGCTGTGTCTAAACATTTCCTGGTACATTCAAATGCATTTTTAACTAAGAAATCACCATGAACATCTGGTTTCCAGATTTGAATATCCTCTACACTTGGGTTGCAAGGAATATTATTAATGTCTATTCCCATAGCCAAGAAGGCCAGAGAGATATCAGTAGGTAAGTTCCATCCATCAACATTTATGAAATCACTTACCCTAGCTGTACACTTCTTCCATAGGTGGTGAGGGAGATCAATATGTTCTCCTAAAGGGATGTCTGAAGCCCAAGAATCTCTCCAGAAGTTAATCTTCGTACCCTTTTCGATTATCCATCCTATAAAAGGTTTGGTAATGTCGTCCGCATGTATAATACCCGGCCAGACAGAAGAAAGTTTATGGTACTTAATTCTTTCGCCACTTGTAGCATGGAAGTTAGCATGTAATAGTTAAGCCCAAGTTTCTTCTCTTTAAGTGAAAATCCAATTCAGCGCATTATTCACCTCTCTCAAACTCCGTATACCCAGACCACCTTCATTGAACGGTTTACACAACTTTTCCCATCGCAGAGTAATTCCCTTAATCTTTGTAGGATCCCCAGTCCAAAGAAAGTTACGAAGGATGGAATCTCCTTCTTTAATTAAAGATTGAGGCCATTGATATATGGCCATACTGTAAATAGGGATGCTAATAAGAATCTATTTGGGAAGGACAACTCTCCCTTGAAATGATAACATTCTCCCATTCTAACTATTCGCTCTCTTCCAAAATTTTTCCACCAGGGCGTTAATATTGTTGTTGGATATCCTTCCTTGTACCAGTGGGATGCCAAGATATGTCTCTAGGAACATTCCCTCCATAAACCCAAAATGTCAATCACCTCACGTCTTCTATGATTAGAGATATGGCCAAGAAAAATCTTGCTTATCTCAACACTAACCACCTGCCCAGAGGCTTGTTGGTTGGCTTTCAGAATTTTGTGCAAATTCCTTAAGCACTTGGCATTACCGTTAACAAACAGAAAAATGTCGGCAACAAAAAGCAGGTGAGTAGGTTCTTTAATACCTTTATCCTTGACCATGGGAGTAATTTTTCCTTGATTCGCTAGAAACTTGAGATTGGAGCTCAGAATATCTTCAGCAATAGCAAATAACACCAGAGATAGTGGAACACCTTGCTTGTGACCCCGAGAAGCCTTGAAGTATCCAGAAGGGTTACCGTTGATTGAAACTGATATCATCCCTATATTAATAATGGTATGGATCCAATTGCAGAAGGTGTTGCAGGACCCCAGAGGCCGGAGAACTTTAAGCAGGAAATCCCAACTCATAGTATCATAGGCTTGGGTAATATCCAACTTTAATCCAACATTACCACTATGGTCAAGTTTTAATTGTACTAATATATCCGAAAACATTATAAAAAATGTTTTTTTTTATAGAAATGATAATACTTATATGAATACACAAATGATCCTAGGCTCTTTATGTCATTTAAAGCAATTCACATCTTTGTAAAAGACCAACTTTTAAAAAAGTACTCGGTAGCAAAATAAGGATAAAATCCTCTAATCAACCTTAAGAAAAATATAACTCTAATTGCACCTTACTTTCAATATAATGATCTATAGATGAAACTTTATGCCAAAGACTAATAGACCCCCACCTAGACCAAATACAACCGATGTAATGTCAAAAGAGTACTTAAGGATTTAGTTCAAGACTCATGATGATAATTACCAGAATATAGGATCCGAAAAGAAAATTGTATCCAAGCTTCAAGATCTACTATACACATCTTTTCTGAAACTTATCTATACTATTTTTCGCATATGTTTCCCATCTAAAATACTTTGATTTGCAATATATGAGACCGATATAGTTTTCAAGAAGAAAAGGAACCTGGGTTCATAGTAACTCAATAAAGATGGATTATAATTGCTCAATTCCAATACCTATTTTTGTTAAAACTCCAAATTGGGTTAAAAAAAAACCTAAATTATGGTTTAAATCTTTAGATTTTCATTATTTTATGAGCAAATAGTGTTATTTACGAGAATATATTTCGGGTTTTTTTCAAATTATTTTACAAGCTTTTGATTTAATGTTGATCATCTAGATATGTTGATTGCTTAATAAGATCCTAATTGATTAATAGGATTATATAACTTAAAGCTATTTATTGTTCGTATTTTGTTGATTTGCTTGAATGAGGCTTGGGGTTTTAATCTGATGCGCTCCAATGTTATGTTATAAAGTCCTGAAATTATAAGGTAGATCTTCTGTATTGTGAGAAGTTAGCAATTGGAACTTTGCGAAGTTCTTGATAGACAAAAATGGCAAGGTTAGACAAAAATGGTAAGGTTGTGGAAAGATATGCACCCACACCTCTCTTCTTGATATAGAGGTAAGCTTCATTTTCTTTTGGTGGATGAGGTAAGCTTTATTTGTTATTGCTTGATGCAGTTTATGTAATATATCATTTCACATAAAATAGTACTCAAGCCTAAGGCTTTCTTGGGATTGTTTGAAGTGCAGCAATTCACTAAAGAAAAACAATATTGTTTCAGGAGTATTATTTACATGATTACTGTTCGTTCTAAATTTTCTTCTCTTTTTATTATTGCAGAAGGATACTTAAAAGTTAATTGTGGCACAAGTATCTCGGGCGCTACAGGCATAATACCGCTTTGAACTTGTAAAGGAGAACCAAATAAGTTATAAAAATCCCCGTGCTTTTGTATTTGATTTTGTACATCAATTTACGGCCTACCTATACTTACCTAGAAAATGTTACATATAACTATAGTGGCTTATTCCGCATCTCAAATTCAAGTTTCATCATTTGACCATCATACACGTGACACATTTACGACACATTATGAAACAACTAGAGTTCTATTCATTATTTTTGACCTCAACATTAACAGTTCGAGCTAATAAGCACTCCATCATTATTGAAGATGTTATAAACTAGCAAGATCAGATTGTTACACAATCAGTTCAAAGACTATCAAATATATATCATAACGTCCATCATTAAGAATCATAATGGTCGCCAGATGATCATATTATAAGACCTATAAATAGGACCAGAGAATTCCAGATGAACGACAAATGAATTTTCACTCAACGCTCTATACTAAAAATACTCAGAGCATCTTCTGTAATAGCTAGCAACTATCAAAAATATCTTTCTTTCTAAATCCTCAATAGAGGTCGTGGTTTTTAACACAGTCAACAACTCTATCATTTAAATTTGTGTATGTGCTAGTTCAACCTCCTTATCTTTCAGTTATTAGGTCAAATGAACCACTGTACTTTTCTCTTCCGTTACTCTCACCTCTATTTTTTCATTTAACACAATCGTACTTTTTAGTGCTTCCTGAAAATTCATATCAGTGTTCAATTTTTCATTTAACACACGCAATGCTTCGTACTGGCCTTGAATCTCTGCCAGTTCACCCCACAACAACAGTTAACTTTCACATACATACTAGTTCGTGTATCCAAACATTTTACATATCACATTTAACAATTTAACTCAAGAACATAATACTTGAGTACTATCGACCCACATCTCTACTTATATCTATATTATCATCATAGAAAACAAACTTTATTTATCATCAAAATAGTATACAAACATTAAATGCATTTTCAAGTTGGCAAGAAACTTGACTAATTTACTTTTACTTTATTGAACTACGAGAAGACTGTCCCCTATCTCTCAAATTCCTTGACCTATCTACCTGCACGTACAACGGAGCTATAAAGGTCACCACCTCCTGCTGGCGTTGCTTTCGTTGTGACCAAGATTTCAGGTTCACGACCTTCTCCTTATCCCCTTCCAAAAAATTTTCTCTCAATCTAGGAGCTGGTTTTTCAACAACCTTTTCATCCTCATCTTTGGTAAACCACATATTCTCAGCTTTTTTATTTTCTACATCTAAATCCTTCCCACAATCCATTACATACTTCCTAAAATCATTATCTACCCTCGCCAGTTCCCCTCCATAAAAATCAATCTCACTTTTTATATGACGCGCATGGTCTGTTCGAGATACGACCTTTGCTCGTGGCGGATACAGATGCTCCCTCAATTGTATGTGCATCCTATGCAGGTGCTTGAGAGTTTCCTTTTGCAATACACCTAACGCTTTCAAATAACCTTCTACCTTCTTTCTAAGAGTTATTTTTTTGTCAATTGATTAGCCAAGGGCATTTTTTACTCCATATTTTAAGCTAGCACGTTTAGCAACTCCTTCACCTCACCCTCTAATTTCTTTTGCACCTCTATTTGTTATTTCCTTATTATCAAAAATAAAATTTTCATCGCTCTTCAATCCTACATAAAGTCATGAGCATCTGGTAAGGGGTCCTATATCACCCCATATAACAAACATACCAGCCCGAGCTGAGCATTTTTTTGCCTATATACTACGATGATTACGCGTTTCTTGAGCTAAAAACATAACTCGAGCTGGGTCAAGCACTACACCCCTTTCCTTTAAAAGCTCTACATAAGCTTCTTTTAAACCCTACTCATTATATACTTCAGCCTCAAAATATAGTGCCAAGGCTACTAAAAGCTTTTGACGCCTTGGTTTATCACTCGGGTTAGTAAAAGAACTTAAGTCTTTCGATTTACATACTAATACCCCCATCTCCTCTTTTTTACGTAAAACTTCATCCCTTTCCATTTTTATCTTAGCATATCTACACTGAAGGTTATATAATTATTTAAAGTTTTTCTTCGAATTAGACTTAAACTGTCTTCTCTCATACTTAGTTTTGTTTAATACTTGTTAAATACAAGCCACCGAATCCCTTGCTCTACTTAACAATCTTTCCAGGTCAGAAACAATTTTTCTCAACCGCTCTACTTCATACACAGATTACAAATATCTTGGTTATCACGTAAACATTCCAACAAAGCACAATTAAAAACATCTATCAAACTTAATAGTTTTAGACCACAAAGAATATTATCCCATCAAAGTTAAGACAAAATAGCATAAGTTCAAAACCGAATACCATAGACTGATTAAAAATTCTTGTTAGTCTCTACTTCAGATGGAGGATCAACTTTACTATCAGCTGCTCAGACTTGTCCACTTTGGGAGCAGACACATTGGCTGGAACAACAACATCTTCCACCACTTCGTCTTCTGCATCTGAAGTAAAAACTCTCTCCTTATATTTGTCAGTTCGGCCCGACTCTCTATATCGGCACCAGCCAACCAAAAGTAGCAATAAGATTGAATCAGAAGGTTTCTTTTCATCTGTATCTCTATAAATTCTTGTGAGATAGTCTCCTCGCGTTCAAACAACTCTATATACCGTGCTTCAGCCGCCTTCAACTCTTCAGCCTTGTTATCTTTCTCTTTCTTGAGTTCCTCCTCAAGCCCTTTTATTTGAGCCATTTGAGCATCGAGCCTGTGAGTAAGCTCTCCAAACTCCTGGCCCCTCTTCTTAATAAACTTTGTAGCTCCCTTCATCAGCATCGAGAGCTGCCAATGCAACACACATGATTAGTAATACATATATTAATCACAAATGTAACAAATAGAGAATATCAGTACATACCCCCAGTGTCTGCTCTTAAAATATATCTTCGAGTTGCTGCGGCTTAGTCCCTGCCATCGTAAAGTATTTTTACTTCTATTCTATCAGCTTGGCTACAGCTTTAACACTAGTATGATCACTGCCTTCGCGCACATGCTACTTCCTCTTCAACAACCTCTTATCTGCCTCTACAGGAGTGACCTCACAAACCATCTGCTTCTCCACTACACCTTCAACAGCAAGCTCACCACCTTCTGTCCCTTGGGTCACTACCACAATAGTTGGAAAAGCTTCTGGCACTGTCTTTTTCAACCTTTGAAACGTCTGCCTTATACTCATACTCTCTGGCTCAGGCAGAGGAAGACCAGTCAAGTTACCTAAAGGAAGACAAACCTTCTTCTTTTCGGCCATAGCTCAATTCTCGAGAGCTTATTATACTTTGGGCACTCTGGTGTCTACCCTTTTATCCCTACGAATACCTAATTCACCGAGTACTTGCTTTAGCCCGACTAGCTCAATCTACGCAGTCGAACAAACTTGTGTTATCAAGCAGAGATTTGGGATCAGGACCTGATAAACAAAAGCCAGAAATGGTCAGGAATTCAAAATCAAACTGATGATTGGTCGAGTTGACAAATGTTACTTACTCGGATTATAATACTTATGGTTTAGGACGAGTACTGGTTCATCTGGAACCTGTATACAATTACCCCTACCCAATTCAAAAAACTTTGGCCTAGAAGAATTACTATATAGGTAACAACTGTTACAACCTTTGACGAACTTTAGTCTGTAAAATTGTAGTACATCATCTACTACAAACTGCTTTGCAGCCCCATTCTTTTTCCACTTATCATTCAGTGCCTCACACACCCTAATCATCTCAAATACATTGCCATTTAATTGGACAGGGTAGCACTGCAATATATTCATCGCCCCATTTTTTTTTAAAAGTCATATGAATACTAAAGCCATATTCGACCTGATTTAGATAGTATAAAAAACCATCATTCGGGACTGCCATCCCCGCCCCATTAAAGTACCAAATTTCTACATCTTCACTAATACTTTTCTCATTTTTCCACATATCCAGGCAGGAAACTTGGTAATATACCCTTTCCTCCCCTTTGCCTGGTACACAAGTCCTAAACTACCGACCTTATTCCATCACATAATTTCCCCACTATCCTTTTAACTTCTTCTTATACTTCAAATATTCTTTCCCTACATCAACTCCTTCAGGATATGTGAAGAATGATTTATCTTTAACCTTTATATCATCTTCCTCTACAACTTTATTTAATTAACTGGATTCTCCAACCTCTATAACTACAGTCACTTCAACCCTATCTACAGTCTCTTCCATTCCACTGCAATCGTTCTCCCTACTTGACGATAATGTTTCCTCTGAACTAGATGATACTAATTTATTCGTGGGCTTTATGTTTCTTGAACGTATAATGGACCTATAGGTACACACAATCTTTTATCATTTTCTATACATCTATGACATGCTATACCATACACACAGCAGAAATAACCCCACTCATACATTTTTTACCTAGTCAAGGCATTTAATTCCAAACTTTCCAAAAACAGCAGAAAATCAATTTTAACTTTCCCTCTTCTTCTTCAAAAACAATTTTCTCTTTCTAGATTTTGTTCCCATACCCATTGCTTGTGTAAAAGAGCAAACATACAGGCAAACAATCATCTCTTGACCCCTACATTCTCCAATTTGATATCCCCAAAATTATTCCCATACAAAGGAAATGAACATGCAACATCTACATAGTACTTGACAAAACAATCAAAATTGAAGAACAAGTTACTAACCTATACTAGAAGACCCACAATCTTCTGCTTTACCTACACGTTTTATAGAGATTGACCACCCCCGTTGTTTTTCTAACAATTTTCTCTTACCAGAAAAAACTTTCTCTACCAAATTAAACTCAGAACTCCAACGTTTCTTCTCTCTAAAGACACTGGTTATACCACATTTTTCTCTTTATAACTGTAGAAAATTTAAGAGGGAGAGACAAACAAGTTTTTATACTCTCCCTCAATTTATGAAATGACGACTCTTTCAAACATGTATCAGTCACCCTTACTGCCTCTATAGGCGCATCTTTTTATCTCACAACATTATCATGACTTCTATGATAAAATCTACTATCATCATGTCTGTCTCAACTTTTTACCATTAAAAAAATTTGTCCCTCTTTCCCAAACCAATATACACGATCAATCACCCTTCTTTAATACCCTACCAAGATTGTACCACAATATACGTTATTCCTAAAAATAGTAACATATTCATAATTCTAAATTATGTGCACAACTATTAAAATCTAACAACTGTAATCCATAAATTTTGCCAAATAAGTAATTCAGCAAATACATTGATCTCATTTATTTTAGTTCGCAGATTCAATCTACATTATTTTCCATTCAATAGATAACAAAATATAGAATACTGCAAATATATTACTTATTTATTTTGACCTCTCAAAGTTTGAGCTTGCAATCACATGTAGTTACATTTAAAGCAGCACGAATGATTCACTCCACCACAATGTATTATCTCTCCTCCTACTACTTTTCTGTCCTCTTCAACAAGTTTATCCCATGCGATCTCCCGAACAGCTTCTTCTCACAAAGTTGTATCCAACAATAACTCACAAAACACATCACACTAAAAAATGTTATCATACTCTGCACGTCTGCCTTCGTCATCCAGCCTGCCTAACTTCAATGGCCACTCTGGTAATACAGCATTATAAGGCAGCAGGCGAAAGTACCATTCACGGAGTTCAGCTACTTTAATATTCAACCTAACTTTCACTGCATGACGAGCACGCTGAGAACGTATCCTCACCATGGTTACCTGGAAAAAACAACAAATAAGCTTTTCCTGTAGAAGATCGAAGGCATAGCAGATAAGGATCATCACTTTATAAAGCCAGCATGAGGATCTCAAGACAACATCAAAATCGCCTACCCAACAAAATTTGAGGAAGAATATATTTTATAAAAATAAAATTTTGGAAACAAGAATATCAACAGAAATCCGAGAATATTTTGACAGCTACTACTTTCTATTTTACGAAGTATCTCCTCAGATCTTATTCACACAGATAACGTATCCGCAAAGATAGCATTCGCAAAGAATATTCAAGTACCTCCAGTAGTAGCTCAAATAAAGATAATACGGACAGATATCATCAAGACGTTCCTCAGGCAGTCTGAAACGATAGCGCATGCACATGCCAGTCTCCTCAGTACAATCATCCTAGCCACTTGTTTACTTTCATTCACCAAATGACCTCATTATATTTTCAAACTCTCCCTTATTCAACCTCACTTCCCACTACCTTTACTAATATACATACTGAGTTCACTACAGTTGAATTTGTTCAAAGATATTCCACAATAACTTGATGTCTGTCATACCAATATATTTCCAGTATTCATTTCCACTAATTTTACCTTCTCATATTTAGATTCATATGCAGTTCAAATTATTATTTCCTAGTACCCAACAAGTCAGTTCGCAAAGAATACTATACATATAAAGTTGAAGTTTGAAATACAACATAAAGTTGGCTGAACAAAGATATTTCTTTAGCTCGAATATTTCTTACATCTCAGACCATAGAATAATTTACAAATCTTCCAGACGTTCTTTACAGATTATTTTGCAGATTACATTACATTAGTTTACACTCTAAAACTCTTCCTCAAGAAATCATGAAGAAGATGAAAAATTAAAGCATGCTTTCAAACTCTGATCTTCTGCAAGAATGGCCCAGGGATTCTAGGAAGTTGAAATTATTGAGAGAGTTAAGGTGTCCGTGCTTGACCTAACCCTTCACGGAAGGACCTTCTTCACGACAAGAGACGATGATTGTACTGAAAAAAATTCCTCCACCACCGTTTCTTCCACCATAACCCCCACCACCCCAGGTAACAGAGATAAAAGCAGGGTCTTATTTCAGCGAGACTCCTTCGGATGAACGCATACCGCTTAATCTTTAATTGTAATAACATCCTCTGCCATCAGATGTAGTCCATGCATATGTTCCTCCTCCGATGTCAACAAATAGTGAAAATGTACCATATGATGATGATAATTCTCAGCCTCCACCACCTCTTCGTATGTCGTACCGTAAAAGATATGAGATACCAGAATTGGTATAGGAAGACTTAAGGACTAATTTCCAAAGTATCGGAAGCAAAATTCTTCCACTTTTGCAAGAATCCTTGCCTCCCAAGATTGCTGCCTTGTAGTTACCATTCTCTTAACAAAAGGAAGGATATAAAAAACCGTATGTAAGATTACAGAAAGTAGAAGAAAAAAATACAAAAGGCATAGTTCAAAGAAACACTTGGTTTAATCACAACTACAACAACGAGCTAGAGTATTATTTATACTGCAATCAACATTAAAGGTGACTTTCCAAATTCCTAACATCAGAAGGAATTCCTATGCAAATAATATTGACCAGAACCATTAGTTCTAGGAAACCCAACAACCACAATAGGTATTCATGAAGACGCATTGGAAATGATTCCCCGGTATTAATTACAGTATTAATAAAGCTTCTTAACCAACACTACTCGCTCGCAATGTTTCTTGTACTATTGGATGAAAGGGGGCAATTATAGTGGCTTATTCCGCATCTCAAAATCAAGCTTCATCTTTGACCATCAGACGACTACTTGACCTCGTCATCATACATGTGGCACATTTATGGCACATTACAGAACAACTAGAGTTTTATTCATCATTTTTGACCTCTACATCAACAGTTCGAGTTAACAAGCACTCTGTCATTATTGAAGACGTTATAAAATAGCAAGATCAAACCGTTACATAATAAGTTCAAAGACTATCAAATATATATTGTAACGTCCATCATTAGGAATCATAATGGTCATCAAATAGTCATATTATAAGACCAATAAATAGGACCAAAAAATTCCAGATGAAGGACAAATAAATTTTTACTCAACGCTCTATACTAAAAATACTCAGAGCTTCCTCTGTAATAGCAAGTAACCATAAATAATATCTCTCTTTCTAAATCCTCAAGAGAGGTCATAGTTTTTAACCTATTCAAAGATTTTCCACGCTAAACTTTGTACTAGAATTTGTCCATTGTTCATCTGAGCATTCTGATTATCATTGGTCTAAAGACTAAGTTCAAAATTCAAAATTAGGCTATTACAGTAACATTAATGTTGAATTAACATTTATCATATATTTTACTTGCCAATTTTATTTTTTTTGAGTTTATGGTTTACCTTAGTATGGGGGCTGGGAGCTTGGGGTCAAGACAATTTCAATGATAATATTATTCAGTGATTCAAGACCTCAAACATATTCGTGTACATATATATATGCCGAGAGCACAAAATTTGAAACTGTGATATGAGCTCCCTAGTAGCTTCCAGCAGCAGCAAGTGGCTCCACCCCATCTCAAATGTAGTTGATCATAAGTTTAGAGTAATGGTAGTGAGACTTGAGTAGATCTGCTTGCTCTCCCAAAATTGTCCACCCTGCTAGAAACTTAAGACATTGTTTCCTCAAATTAAAGTCATTCGTGTTAAAGCAAGTTATTTCCCATTGATTTTTATAGTAGCAAAGAACTGGCTAAACCAAGTCACACCATTTGCATCAGGTCTCACTTCACCAATGAGAAGAAGATTTCTCTGGACTACCTGAGAACGGGAAGAATAATACAGAGTTGATATTGTCTTTTTTTCTTCTTTTTCTTTTTTGTTATATGCAGTTTTGCGAATGTTGTTGAAAGACATCGTAAGGGAGTTATCTTGGACAAGGAACATAATAATGATCAGTACATACAAACTAGGGCTGCAACTTTTGCCTGAACTTTCGATTTTTTCTGAAAACTGCTCTGATTTTTTTGATTTTGGAACCTTATTTTATGTTTCCGAGTTCTAATTTTTTTCAAAAAATATCGGATCAAAATTGGATAGCCATTTTCTATTCTGATTGTCCGAAATTTTAGATTTGATTTTTTCGAATAAGATCTGATCTGATTCTTCCGAATAACATCCGATCCAATTTAATCCGAATAGCATCCGATCCAATTTAATCCGAGTAACATCCTATTTGATTTAATCCAAAATTCAACTTGATAAAACATTAAATCCTTAAACATAACATCAAAGATAGTTGTGCCTGCAATATAAATGATTAAATAAACTCATTCAGATCATGGTTCAAAATATTGGCTGACATGGTATGTCCAAAAATTTGGCTGACTGATGTAATATATTGGCTGGATGTTAAATAATAGAAACACATTGATATATCAATTTGATTAATGATATGAATAGATATATCCATCAACTTAAGCTACAGACTTAAATATGTACGACCTAATATAGTATTGGCATATATCTAGAATAAGCGCACACTTATGAAACACTAGTTAAAGTAAAATCATTTTGTATCAAGGTTTGATGCCTTGTAGATTATTGGATAGTATAGATGTGTTACTTATGTACAAGGAATCTATATGGAAAGACCACAGAGAAGATATTTACCATGAGAACATACAAGGAATCTAGGAATTATTGTAGTATTATATAAAATGCAATTGACAAAGATGCTTTATGATAAATTTTGTGAATTTTTTCCAAAAAATTTGGAATATCTGAAAAATATATCTTCAGAAATGTTCAAAATTTTTAATTTTTTGAATAATCTAATTTTTTTGGATTCGGATCCATTTTCATTTTTCTGGAAAAAAAATCAGATCGGAATGGATTTAACGCTTTTGAAAAAAATCAAAAAAATTATGACCACCCCCATTTCTGATCTAATCCGATCCGAAAATAGGCCTAGGTCAAACACATGCTCAGCGTCATAAAGCTTTTATATTTTTGTGCAACAACATTTTTCGCTGTCCTTGCATGCTATAATAGAACTAAATGGTTTCATTATCTTTACCAAGTTATTAGTCATGGCGGCATCGACACAAATATAAGCATTCTCTATTCTTTCCGTCGCAAAAAATCCAAATGATTCAGTTGCAAAGATCTCATCTTTGCTACAAGTGAAAGAAATTCTAGTATTGGTTGACCCCTCTTTTGCTACGGAGCTCCTCCCTTGTATAATTGAACTTTATACGATCTCTGGAGGGTCTCGTTAAAGATTCGTTGTCGAGTGAGTTCTTATGTCACGCCCCAAAATCCAGTAATCGGTAGCTTGACCACCTACTAGATTCTCTAAGTAGTGCAGGTCGGGAAATCCAAGAATTCTACCCCATAAATAGCCAAGCCGTAGACAAATTCTGGCTCGGCTATTTACATGTAGCAATAATCATCAAAGTAAAGAAATAACAACAACAACATAACACGAAAGCAAAAGATATATATATACACATCAGTCGAAAAATGTAATACAATATCTCGAATAAAACTCAATGACATATGCTGATAACACCTATAGAAATTTGGAACTAAAGGAAATCTACAGTGGCAAAATCTGTCTCTGAACTGGCTAACCACGCGGCAGTCCAGGTTATTCAACCACTGAAATGGTTATAAAATGAGAGTGAGCAAACCACGGCTCACTAAACCCAATAGAAATAAATATCCTACTAATATACCTGTACTAGAAATACAGGTAGAGATGAATGTAATAAAGAAACAAGTTTACTCAAGTCTAGCAATATATATTAAAATAACTACAATAGATAAAGAGTTGATAAAGAAAAAAGATTAGAGTTGATAAGAGGGTGGAGAATAGAGTCAAGAATATGAGAAGAGGGAGATGCGATGATAAGCGAATATGTAATACCATGAAGTGACGTGATGACTAGGATAATCCCATACTTATCCTAGATGCAGTGTGACGTGATATTATAAAATGGATACTCGAAATTCCTAAGTACTAGGGTGATCAACCGCTAACGTCTAATTTTTCTTAAAGAGATTAGTAAGGGGATACACAGGTACGATTTGGTTAAGTTCGACCAAGCTAAGGATAGGTCTCACTTGATCAAAGTGGTAATGGGAGTTTCCAACCCAACAGAGTAATAGTCCGTATCATTTCAAGGAATTTCAACCTTAATGTGGAATAAGTTGGGATCTCCATGACTCTGTCTCATGCCATTCCACACTCCAGAGTGGTTGTATTAGGTATGATAGTGTCATTCCAAATCTCACCAATTCTTTTAACCCGTTCTTAGGACTCCTTGTATCCTATTAGAGGCTAACCGAAGCAGAGTGTTTGTATATCCAATCTCAACAAGTTTTAAAAGATGTTATTATAAGTTATTAAGATGCAACAGGTACACAAGAAACAACACAATCAATCAGGATGAATAGGGACTTGGTTGCACTGACTAAGGATAGCAGACACAGTAACCTAACCGTCACAACATCCAACACATCAATCTCTTAAGCCTGGAAGGGACATTTAGGGGCAAAGCCACGAGAATGTTAGCCCAACCACTATTAATAAAGCTCAGGTCCTTTACGAACCATAAACCAAGCTCCCGAATAATTAACAAACCTAAACTACAGGTTAACAATATAAACAAAATAATTCCTAGGTTAAATTATAGTTTAATTACATAACATCTCTAAGTTCAATTTAGCACTCTAAAATAATACTCGGAAACTAGTATAGAAACTTAGTAATGAGGGAATAAAACTCGCCTGATAATAATCTTAGTCTGACAGAAAACCAACTCAGAATACTGAACCTAAGATCAACGATGAGGCAATTGGAACAACGAACAAGTTATCACAACCAATAACAGCAACAAGCAAAGAATCAATTTAAGAAAACGACAACAAAACCTCAACCCAAGAATTAACCCTACGCCGAATCGAGAGAAAAGAACGGAAAGGGAATCGAGAATAACTCAACAAGGATAGGAGTGAGGGTTACGACGAAGCTGGCAAAGAATCCGTGAGTGATGGGTAAGATTGGATCAAGAGTGTGGAGGAGAGGGGAATCGGTTAGGGAGAGGAGAGAGAGAGTGAGTTTAAGTGAAGAGAGGAAGTGAGGAAAATAGAGCATTAAACCCAACAGGTGGTCAAAACGCGCCTCTGTTCGAATAAGAAATATTCCTATTCAAACAGAGAGAATATTCCAATTCGAATAAAGAGAAGGCCTGTTCGAATAGAAAACGTCAACGAAGAAAGCTCAACTGTACAAGGAAGGACTTATTCGAATAGAGAAATATCCTATTCAAATAAAACACTTCAGGGGAAAGGCAACTGTTCTAAGAAGGATCCTATTTAAAAGAGGGAAGTCCTATTCGAACAGAGGGAAATCCTATTCGAACAAAGCAACTCAGGGAAAAATCCAACTGTACCAAGAAGGATCTTATTCGAACAGAGAAACACCTGTTCGAATTGAAAAGGTCAGTTCATAGAAAGACCCAAGAAATCCTACAAAGGATTCACCCCGAAAAACACACGCTACGCCTCCACCTCAAGCAACGTCAAAACACCCAAAGACATGATGACCCCCAAACTACACTAACAACAGCCACACAACCACAAAATACAACCCAACTAGGGGTTCCCATAAATCACAACACTGCTCTATCGCCTGAAACCACCGGAACGCTGAAAAGGAATCTAATGGACAAAACTTGCCGAAAGGAATAATGGATGCACAATGGATGAAGGAGTATATGCGGAAAATGTAAGCGGACATAACGTGGATAATTAATATGCAGGCGAGAGAATGAATAGGAATATGCAGAGTATCACAACAATGAATATAATAATAGCCATAATTAGGAAATAAAAAAAATCAGGGTCATTAAAATCTACCCCCCTAACATGAAATTTCGTCCCGAAATTTAATACATACCTCAGCCTCTAAAACAACTAGGGATAGTGCCTCTTCACATAAGTCTCAAGCTCCCAAGTCGCCTCTTCTGGTCCATGGTAACTCCACCAGACTTTTACAAACAAAATAACGTTGCTGCGAAGAACTTTCTCCTTGCGATCCAAAATGCGTATCGGATGCTCAAGATACGAGGTATCGCCCCAAACCTCTATCGGTTCCCAGTCAATCACGTGAGTAGGGTCCCACTCGTACTTCCTCAACATAGATACGTGGAAGACGCTGTGAACTCTGCTCAGTTACGGTGACAACGCCAAACGGTATGCTAACTCTCCAGCTCTGTCCAGAATCTCAAACGGGCCAATATATCTCAGAGCTAGCTTCCCTTTCTTACTGAAACACATCACTCCCCTCATCGGTGAAACCTTCAGCAAAACATGATCCCCAATCCGAAACTCTAGCGGTCTTCTGCGGATGTCGGCGTAACTCTTCTGTCGGCTGAGTTGTATGTAACTGATCCCTGATGGTAGTAACTGCCTCAGTAGTCTCCCAAACCAAGTCTAGTCCCAGTAAGCTCTGCTCACCAACCTCTCCCCAACACAAAGGTGAACAACACGGTCTACCATATAAAGCCTCGTACGGTGCCATCCCGATGCTCAACTGAAAGCTGTTGTATGCGAACTCAGCCAAATGCAAATACTCATCCTAGCTGCCCTTGAACTTTAAAATACAAGCTCGAAGCATATCCTCAAGAATCTGGTTCACTCGCTCTGTCTGGCCGTCGATCTGAGGGTGAAATTTTGTACTGAAATCCAGTCTAGTTTCCATAGCTCGCTGAAAACTCTGCCAAAATTTGCTAGTAAATCTGGCATCTCTATCTAACACTATCGACCCTGGAACCCCGGGTAACCGAAAAATCTCCTTCACGTAGATTCTGCTCAACTCATCGACCGTGAACGTCGTGCGAACTAGAATAAAATGTGCCGATTTGGTTAGCCGGTCCACAATCACCCAAATAGAATCATGCTGCTTCTTCATTCGCGGTAATCTCGAAATGAAATCCATCGTGACGTGCTCCCATTTCCACTCTGGAATAGATAAAGGTTTGAGCTGTCCTACCGATTTCTAATGCTCGGCCTTCACCTGTTGGCAAGTTAGTCATTTGGAAACAAATGCAGCAATCTCGCGCTTTATATTGTCCCACCAAAAATGTTTCTTCAGGTCTTGGTACATCTTCGTACTGCCTGGATGAATAGTGTATCTCTAACCATGAGCCGCACTCAAAACCTCACATTTTAGTACCTCAGAATCTGTCATGCATAATCTGCCCTTGTATCTGATGCTGCCATCTGAACTAACTGTCCAATCAGGTCTGGTGTCGTCTGAAGCCTAAGACAGTAATCTGTCGTCCTGCTGCTGCACCTCTATAATCCGTGAAATCAAAGATGGCTAAACTCTCATATTTTCAATAAGACCACCCGTAGTCTGTGTACTCAAAATCAAGCCGAACTTCGCAATGTCGCTTAGCATCGTCAACTCACAAATCATTAGACGTGCAAGTAATCCTCTAGGCAAACGGCTCAAAGCGTCGGCCACCACGTTCGCCTTCCCTGGGTGATACTGCTAATCCACATCGTAGTCCTTCAAAAATTCCATCCACCTGCGTTGTCTCATGTTCAGCTCCTTCTGAGAGAAAAGATACCGTAAACTCTTGTGATCAAAAAAGAGCTCGAACCTCTCCTCGTATAAGTAGTGTCTCCAGATCTTCAGCGCATAAACCACTGCTGCCAACTCGAGGTCATGAGTAGGATAATTCCTTACGTGTACCTTAAGCTGCCTCGAAGCGTAAGCCACCACCTTGCCCTCCTGCATTAAAACGCAACCAAGTCCACTAAGCGAAGCGACGCTGTATACTATGTATCTCTGCCCATTGGACGGAATAATCAAAACTGGCGAGGTAGTCAATCTGCTTTTCAACTTGGCAAAAGCTGAAGTGCATCTGTCGTCCCAAACAAATCGTACGTCCTTCTGTGTCAAACGGGTCGAAGGAGCTATAATCTACGAAAACCCCTCAATAAATCTACGATAGTAACCTGCTAAACCTAGAAAACTATGAATCTCTGTAACACTCGTCAACTGTGCCCAATCTGCTACAGTTGTAACCTTGGAAGGATCCACTGCAATCCCATAATTAGGCACCACGTGTCCTAGGAATTTCACTTCCTGCTGCCAAAACTCACACTTTTCAAACTTCGCAAATAATGCGTTCTCCCGTAAAGTCTGTAAAGCAATCCTCAAATGTCCCTCGTGCTCTGCCTCAGTCCTCGAATATATCAAAATGTTATCGATGAACACAATGACGAACCGATCAAGAAAAGGGCTGAAAACACGGATCATTAAATCCATAAAAGCTGCGGGCGCGTTCGTCAGACCGAACGACATCAGCCGAAACTCATAATGTCCATAACGAGTCCGAAAGGTTGTCTTTGAAATATCAGCTGCCCTGATACTCAGCTGGTGGTAACCCGATCAGAGATCAATCTTCAAAAAGAACTGCGCTCCTCAAAGCTGGTCAAACAAGTCCTTGATCGTGACTTTGTTCAACTCGCGGTAGTAATACACAAACGCATCGAACCGTCTTTCTTCTCTGCGAACAAAACTGGAGCTCCCCACGGTGATGTACTCAGTCGAACAAATCCCAGATCCATCAACTCATAAATCTAATCCTTCAGCTCTTTCACCTCAACAGGCGCCATACGGTATGGTTCCTTTGAAATCAGTGCTGTACCAGGAACAAGATCTATGCTAAAATCAATCGCTCTTGTCGGCGATAAACCAGGAATCTGATGGAAAACGTTAAAATAATCGCAAACCACCAGAATCGAGCTAACATCCACGCCTGAGGACTCTAACTCTAAGAAAGCTAATAAGCCGACCCCGGACTGTAGAAGTTTCGAACTAGCAAACAGGAATTGCCTCTCACCTGGAATACTAAAGGTAGCCGTCTTCTCGAACCAGTTTAAGGTGACTCGATGCATCGATAGCTAAGCCATGCCTAGGATGACGTCAAACTTTTGGATCTGCAATACCAATAGGTCTGCTGATAGGACTCGACCACAAACAACTATCGGGCAATCTTTACATGTATGTGAGATAGTCACCGAGGAATCTAAAGGAGTACCCACGCAAACCTCACCAATCAATAAAGAAGAACCAAAGCCCACAATACAGAGAAATACAGATGCGATGAATGAATGTTATACACCAGAATTGAAAAGGACATGAGCGGGCGAATAAGAAATAGGGATCGTACCTTCTATCACAGGTGGAGCGGAGCGAGCGTCGCGCCTCCCTACTTCAAATACTCTACCCTGTCCACGGCCCTGGACCTGATCCTACTGCTGTACTGGATGATGTGGCCTCTGAACACCCTGAGGTCCTAGAACTATTTTTCAGCCTTGTAGGCCCTGAAACTGCCTCTATGGAAACTGCTAAACCTGAGGAACCTGCTGTGGTCATGGCTGGTAACCAACTGAACCCTGAAACTGTCGTAGTGACTGCTGGCCTCTGTCTGGTTTAGGACAAAACTTCCTAACAAGCCCATTTCCCCCGTAGTTCCAACAAGTGGGAGAAGAAAGCTGTGTTCTCTCTAAATACTGTCCGCCTGTAGCTCTCGCTGGTGTGCTCTCGAATCTCTGTCTCTTCAAGCCCAAACTGTCGTACTGAGTCTGAATTGCCTTAACCTTATCGGGTCTTGTATCCTGTCTCGCTGGGTTCCTCGCTTCCCTGGACCTGTGATCCTCGGTCACGTTTTGTTCAAAACCTAACGCTTTAGACAAAACCTCCCTGTAAGTACTGGCACCGGAGGAGATCAAGAACCTCCTGAAGAATGGAAACTTCATCTTCTTCTGTTCCTCGTCCTGAACAATAAAGGGTACGTAACGAGCGAGCTCGTTAAACCTTTGATCATATCGAGCAATACTCATATCACCCTGCTTAAGTAAGTATAACTCGGAAATACAGGTGTCTCTGTAGCTCTACGGAAAGTACTGATCGAAAGAAATGCTCCTGGAATGATGACCAAAGAATAAGAGACACTAAAACCGTCCTTTTAGCCATATCCAACTAATAATCTGCCTCGCCCTGAAGTAGGTAAGCTGTAAGTATCACTCGCTGATCGTCAGGACACTTTATCGCGTCCAAAGTCTTCTCTATAGACCTGAACCATGTCTCGGCCTCTGAAGGAATCAACGTGCCAGAAAATGTAGGGTGCTTGTATCTCTGAAGCTGCTCTAAGTAACTGTGTTCCCTGTGTACTGGGTTCCAAGCCTGCTGAAAGGAAGCTGTAAAACATTCCATAAACTACTTCATCTCTGCTGAAATGCCTGAAGCTGCTGGAACTGGTAAATTACCTGGCTGCCCTAGAAGCACTGGAGTAAGTGGTGTACCCTGATGTATCTGAACCCCTGGTATTACTTCCACACTAACCCCAGCCTCAAAAACTATCGGCTCTGTCTGCGGGATCGAAACAGACACCGAACTCTCCTGACTAATCACTGGCTCATCAGCCATTACTCCAACACCTCTTCGGATACCCCTACGAGTTCTAGTACGGCCTCTGCCTCTGTCACCTCTAGCCATCTATTACGAATAAGGAAACACAACTCATGAACAGATAGGAAATGATTAGGAATAGGAAAGGAACTCGGTAAAATATGAAAATCCAAAAGGAATCGATCATAACTCCATCTAAAGAGTAACTAGTCATATGATCTGCAATAACAGAGATAAAGATTAACCTTAGGCTCTGATACCAAGTCTGTCACGCCCCAAAATCTAGTAATCGGTAGCTTGACCAACTACTAGATTCTAGGTAGCGCAGGTCAGGGAATCAAAGGATTCTACCCCATAAATGGCTAAGCCGTAGGTAAATTCTGGCTCGGTTATTCACATGTAGCAATAATCATCAGAGTAAAGAAATAACAACAACAACATAACACGGAAGCAAAAGATATAAATATACATATCAGTCAAAAATATAATATAATATCTTGAATAAAACTCAGCGACATATGCTGAGGACACCTATAAAAATCTGGAACTAAAAGATATCTGCAGCGGCAAAATCTGTCTCTGAACTGGCTAACCACGCAGCAGTCCAAGCTACTCAACGTCAGAAATGGTTATAAAATGAGAGTGAGCAAACCACGGCTCACTAAATCAAATAGAACTAATTATCCTACTAATAAACCTATACTAGAAATTGAGGTAGAGATGAATGGAATAAAGAAACAAGTTTACACAAGTCTAGTAATATATATTAAAATGACTACAATGGATAAAGAGTTGATAAGGAGAGGAGATTAGAGTTGATAAGAGGGTAGAGAATAGTGTCAAGAATATGAGAGGAGGGAGATGTGATGATAAGAGAATATGTAATACCATGACGTGACGTGATGACTAGGATAATCTCATACTTATCCTAGACGCAGTGTGACGTGATGCTATAAAATTGATACTCGTAATTCCTAAGTAGTAGGTTGATCAACCGCTAACGACTAATTTTTCTTAAAGAGATCAGTAAGGGGACACACAAGTACGATTTGGTTAAGCTCGACCAAGCTAAGGATAGGTCTCACTTGATCAAAGTGGTAATGGGAGTTTCCAACCCAACGGAGTAATAGTCCGCATCATTTCAAGGAATTTCAACCTCAACGTGGAATAAGTTGGGATCTCTATGACTCTGTCTTATACCATTCCACACTCCTGAGTGGATGTATTAGGTATGGTAGTACCATTCCAAATCTCACCCAATCTTTTAACCCGTTCATAAGACTCCTTGGATCCTATTGGAGGTTAACCGAAGCAGAGTGTTCATCTTTCCAATCTCAACAAGTTTTGAAAGATTTTATTATAAGTTATTAAGAGGCAATAGGTGCACAAGAAACAACACAGCTGCCGCTCACACATCAACACAATCTGGATGAATAGGGGCTCAGTTGTACCGACTAAGCATAGGCGACACAGTAACCTAACCGTCACTACATCCAACGTATTAACCTCTTAAGGCTGGAAGGGACATTCAGGGGCAAAGACACGAGAATATTAACCCAGCCACTACTAAATTAGCACAGGTCCTGTACGAACCATAAACCAAGCTCCCGAATAATTAACAGGCCTAAACTACAGGTTAACAATATAAACAGAATAATTCCTAGGTTAAATTATAGTTTAATTACATAGCATCTCTAAGTTTAATTTAACACTCCAAAATAATACTCGGAAACTAGTATAGGAACAAAGTAATGAGGAAATAAAACTTGTCTGATAATAATCCAAATCCGGCAGAAAACCAACTCGAAATACTGAACCTATGATCGACGGCGAGGCAATCGGAACAACGAAGAAGCTATCACCACCAATAATAATAACAACAAACAATCAATTTAAGAAAATGACAACAAAACCCAAACTCTATAATTAACCCTACACCGAATCGAGAGAAAAGAATAGAAAGGGAATCGGGAATAACTCACCAAGGATAGGTGTGAAGGTTGTGACAAAGCTGGCAAAGAATCCGCGAGTGATGGGAATGATTGGATCAAGACTGTGGAGGTGAAGGAATTGGTTAGGGAGAGGAGAGAGAGTGTGAGTTTGAGTCAAAAGAGGAAGTGAGGAAAAGAGAACATTAAACCCAACAGGTGGTCAAAATGCGTCTCTGTTCGAATAAGAAATATTCCTATTTGAATAAAGAGAATATTCTTATTCGAAAAGAGAGAAGGCTTGATTGAATTGAAAAGGTCAGCGAAGAAAGCTCAACTGTACAAGGAAGGACTTATTTGAATAGAGAAAGATCTTATTCGAATAAAGCAGTTCAGGGGAAAAACAACTGTCCTAAGAAGGATCCTATTTGAACAGAGGGAAGTCCTATTCGAACAGAGGGAAATCCTATTCGAACAAAGCAGCTCAGGGAAAAATCCAACTATAACAAGAAGGATCCTATTCAAATAAAGAAAGTCTTGATCGAATAAAAAAGGTCAGCTCAGAAAAAGACCCCAGAAATCATACAAAGGATTCACCCCGGAAAATACCCGCTACGCCTCCACCTCAAGCAACGCCAAAACACCCAAAAACATCACGACCCCCTAACCACACTAACAATAGCCACACAACCGCCAAATACAACCTAACTAGGGGTTCCCATAAATCACAACACAACCCTATCGCCTTAAGACACCGGAACGCCAAAAAGGAATCTAATGGACAAAGCCTGTCGAAAGGAATAATGGATGCACAATGGATGAAGGAGTATATGCGGAAAATGTAAGCGGACTTAACGTGGATAATTAATATGCAGGCAAGAGAATGAATAGGAATATGCGGAGTATCACAACAATGAATATAATAATAACTATAATTAGGAAATACAAAAAATCAGGGTCATTACATCTTAGTTTAAATTTACGCATTTTCTTGTATTCAGAATATTGTTGTTATGAAATTTGTGTATCTAATAGATGATATTTACTGGAATTTCTATATGAAAATATGGGTTTTGGTAATTATTGATATTTTGAATAGCTCTAGTTATGCGATTTTATTTGTATTTTTTTTTGGGTTTAGTGTTTGAGATGGTTTGTGCATTGCAGAAACAGAAATTATGAGAATAAATACTAGTTTTTGCCATCTTTGCAAAATCGATACTTTGGCAAGCCTCTTCCTAAATCGATACCAAAATTAACAAATCGATAATGGTCCTGCCTACTACCCCCTAGCTGCCACCCTATTCTCAAACATTAAATGTTGATGGGTAGTCTAATCTGCTACAGTAATAAAACTACATACTCACAAAGATTACTCAACAAATGACAAAGTTATACCAAAACAATTACAAAGATATATACAACAAGTGACAAAGTTTTCGCATAACAAATGATAAATAATGTAGGAAAAAATGAGAAACTATCCCACTAGAGTTGTTGAGTAGTCTAATCTGCTACAATAATCAAAATAGTAATAAGAGAGAAGATTCCCCTTATAATACACTACAAACCATAAAAATCAAAGATTCTTCTTCTAATTCTTCTTCTTCAACAACAAAGCTTCTACAAAAATCAAAGCAGATTTTTCTTGATGCATTGTTTGACTTCTTCATGTGCCAAGTCTTTCAACTATCGTTCTACATTCGCTAAAGTCCTCACACAAAGGTCATTGGGAGGAAAAGATCGCTGCTATCATATGTTATTCACGTTGCAAAAGATCGTTGTTATCCTTCTCCCTGACCAATAAAATAATCGTTTCAGTAAATATCATTTCTAACTCCGTATCCATCATCTCTAACTGTGTATCCGCATCACGGTTTGTCCCATTTATCTTAAGAAAAGATGTTATGCAAGATAATACAATTCGTACATAATCATTTTTCTTCGACATTTTAATCATCTGTCTTCTGCTACTATATCACCAGAATTATTCATTGATATCATTTATTTCAGGATTCCTATCATTTGTTTGAGGGATTGCTGAAATTCAATTTTATATCATTTTTCTCATTTGTCTTTGGTACTTTATCACCGGAATTGTTTATTTATATCATTTGTTTCAGGGATGAATGAAGTGCAGCTTTATACAATTGTTCATTTTGGTGAGGATATCATACGTCCAAAGATCGGATCAATTGTTACATATGTTGGAGGAAGTACAAAACTTACCTCTTTAAGAGCGCACTCGTCATACGAAGATTTTGTTACACTCCTTGAAGAAATAAACGAAATCCGTCATGAGGACTATAAGCTGTACAACTTTGTCCATGGCTGTGCATCCACAATTTCATCAGTCCAGGACTTTACCATAATGATCAATATGCATGAAACTAATCCCGGCACATGCTTTTACATATGGATTGTTAATAACCTTAGGGTACCTTCCCAGAACTCTCAAAACATTATTTCTAATTTATGTTCTTCAGGTAAAGGGTTGTCCACCACTAAAGATATTGGTTCAGGTAGAGGCTTGTCCACCACTAAAGCGGGGGGACCTTTGTGGCATAACTCATTTCCTGATCCTAAACTTGAATACAGGGGTTACTCTGAAACAAACGGCAGAGGGCTTGATCCGCGCAGGTTTGGACCTTTTGTGGATGATGAAAATGATTCTTTCGAATCTATCCGTACTGATGTTCCTCCCTCAAATGAACCTAGTATTCCTCAATTAAATGTTCATCTTTCAAACGAACCTGTGTCAACTAATGTTCCTCAATCAAATGAACCTTTTCAAATTATACCTACTAATGTTCCCCTCTCAAATGAACCTTTTATTCCTCAATCACGTATTCATCTCTCAAATGAACCTGTGTTAACTAATGTTTCTCCTTCAAATGAACCTATGTTAGCTAATGTTCCTTTTTTAATTAAACCCAAAAATATTATTGGACAAACTGAACCTTCAGGTAAGCTCACAAAATTTGTCATTTGTGAGGTGTTTCTTAACATTTCCTATCAAATTAGTATCATGCTAAGAAGCATATTTCTCATTTGTTCAACTGAATTTTGGTTTGAGCCACAGCCCGAACAGGTAAAAGATCTCCTGGATTTTTAGTTCAAATCTGCTGTGTATACGGAGGATCCTTATGACTTCAGTAAAGAGTTTAAAATTGCTGATCTATATCAAGATAGGATTGAACTCAAGAATCACATAAGAGCTTATACAGTTGTAAAAAAGTTCAATCTCGAACACGTTATGAGCAACGAATATAAATCGTGGTATGTTACAAAGGTCATAAATACCCTTGGCTGATTTATGTGACAAGGTTGGCCGGTTCTACCATATTTAGAGTAAGTACATATTACTCCGTGCATACTTGCATCCGAGTAGAAACTGAAGGTGGGAACGCGTATAAGGCAGTGTCTAGTAGATGGGTTGCTTCTATAATCAAGCAAAAACTACGAAAAGGCCCAAACTACAAACCTTCCAGAATTATTGATGATATGCATATTCATCACAATATTGATGTAACATACAATCTTGCCTGGCGTGCGAAAGAAAAAGCCCACGCTAAGGTATCATCACTTTATATGTCATTTGTTCTCCCAGAAAAGTCATTTGTACAACCTTGTTTATCATTTATTCTCAAATGTACTTGCCATCCAATTCATTTGTAAGACACTCTGTCATTTGTACTTGCCATACAATTCATTTGTAAAATATTGTTTATCATTTGTCTGCTCCATAATTTCATTTGATCTATATAATTATTTCAGATGCGAGGCAGATTTTAGCATGCATACCAACTACTTATGAGCTACTTTGTGGAATTGAGGTTGGTTGACCCGGATTTTCTATTTGACATACAAACTACGAGTTGTAAGGATAAGAGATTCACAAGGTGTTTTTGGTGTTTTGGTCCCCCAAAAAAAACTTATAAACTATTGAGACCAGTTGTTATGATTGACGGAACTTTTTTAAAAGGGAGATATCGTAGAACTCTACTAACAGCCATCGCCATTGACCCAAGTAATCATATTTTTCTACTTGCATTTTTGATAATAGACTCGGAGACCACTGAAAGTTGGACATACTTCCTGGAGATGTTTGGGTATAATTTTCACGGTTATGACACGAGATTTGTCGTCATCTCTGACAGGAACCCCAGAATAATTAATGTTATACAAAGGTGTTTCAATTTGCAATAGATACGCTTTGTGCCTTCCACATATCTAACAACATTAAAACTACCCTTGAAAACACGAGGATCGCATTTAGGATGACAACAAAGGCCCTAACCAACATTAATTTTGATAAACTCTTGAATGCTATCTGGAATATAGATCCAGTGGGTCTCCAATACATACTAGGTATTCCCAAGGAAATATGACCTAATCTATACATTCCAATAAGTAGGTACGTACGTTGTCACTCTGTATTGCTCAACTAATCATTTGTTATATGAACAATAGTCATTGCAACTCCATTTATATTCTTATTTGTCATATTTTTGCCATTATTTCTCATCATTTCTTTATTATTCCTTTTACAGTTGTATGATCTCATTTGTCATCAGTATATGCTCATTTGTCATTTTTCTACTATGGTCTGTCATTTTTTCAGATACGGAGTCACTTACGCAAATCATGTCGAGAGCTGGAATAACATTATTTTGAAAGTAATAGATCTCCTTATTCATGTGTTTATTGAGGAATTTCGTAGAATTTGTTCGAAAATATCCTACACGTATTGGGAGGAAGCAGAGAAGAGTCAAGTTCGCTTAACGCCATGGGCTACGGATCACTGTGAGAGCAGAAAGTTTGTTACAGATTCACTAACATGCAGGGTTCGTACATCTCGTCACCATTTTCAGATAACTAGTTATGGCAGAACCGATTTTGTAAATATTGAAGATGGTACTTGCTCTTGTCGTTGGTGGCAAACGATGGGTATACCTTGTGAACACGGAGTACGCGCTCTGGGTCTTTCTAATATTGATCCAACTATACGTGTCTCTGAGTACTACACAAATAATACATACAAGGCTGCTTATGAACCTATATGGATTCCTATAAGAGAAATTGAGCAGTAGAAAATTTTAAAAACTGATCCACGTGTTCGTGCTCCTATTTCAATATTTCAAGCCGGTCGTCCTCGCACGCAAAGGAAGAGAAGGGAAAAAATTTCTGGTCTTGTTACCAAACTAAGATTTTGCAGCAGGTCTCGAAAAAATGGACACAATTGTCATTCTGGTAAGCTTCTGCCAATCCCATCCGATAACAATACACGTCCGACAATGCCACCATCTTTTGCGATGAGCACTGAGCCATCTATCATCCTAGATGAAGATGTTGCAATCAGTTTGTACTGATGATTTTGGGTACTCTATATATCATTTTTTAGATGATCTTTATCGTCAGTGCTAGAAAATTCTTCATTTGTCTAAATGTAACTGTTATTGTTTAAAAAAGAAATTCTCATTTGTCTTTCTCCATTATATTATTATTTAGCACCGAACTGTTATTTGTACACGTAGAATATATCATTAGTTTTTTTGTATGATCTCATTATTTACTTCTAAAGTGTCATTTGTGTATGAATGCTTTCTCATTTGTGTGTTTCCATGATATCATTATTTTATTTAAAACTTTTATTTGTTATCAAAGAATTTTTCATTGTCTGTTGAATTTTAATCTTCAGTTTTGTTAAGTTCATCATTAAATTTGACCCCCCTATATCATCATTACTTTCTTATAGAACTGTGATTGTTTTGTTTGCCACATACCAAACAGAAACCACTACTTAACAGCAAAAAGAAAATGAAATAACACCAAACAGAACATTTTTTCATTCATACAAAGCAAAGTACTAGTTACCACAAAAATTGAACAAACTAAATACCAAAAAAACAAATGTTCACAACTTCTCCTGATCACGTTCCGCGCATTCCAGATCGCCCTCCAAAGCCTGGATCTTCTGCTTGAGACAACTAATCTTAGAAGCCGACTCTTCACACAGTTTCTTATGCTCATCCCGGTCCAACTTTACGACGCAGAGTTGATCTTCCAAGAAGTGCATATGGAACTTGAACTCTTCAAAACACTAATTTCTCTTTGCTATAGTTTGATGCAGTTCATCCTGGATATGATCAAACGCTTCTAATTTCTTTCTGAAGTCTTCATAATACTCTTTCAGCATTTGTGCTTTCTCACCGGAGACATCTTTTTCCATTAAGCATAATCTATTCAGTTTGTAGAAACGTTGGTCACGCTAATCTTCTTGCATCCCTACCAACTCAAACCAATCGTATGGAGTGTTCAAAAAGATATGGCTAACTCGAGTAGAGTGTGACATTTTTCTTCTGAAGTTGAAAAAAATTTAGGGTTTAGGGTTTGAATAGTTGAAGAGTTGAGAATAGTTTATTCATTTGAACTTAAAACTTTTATAAGGGGAGTTGAATACATTGGGAAGAGTAGAGAATATGGTAAAAGTTATTATTACTTGGTCGACGCCATCGTTTCTTGTTCTACACGTAAGTAATATGAGTATTTAAACTGAGTTGTTTAATCAATTATCATTACTAGTCAATTTAGAGTTTAGGGTTTGAATAGTTGAAGAGTTGAGAATAGTTTATTCATTTGAACTTAAAACTTTTATAAGGGGAGTTGAATACATTGGGAAGAGTAGAGAATAGGGTAAAAGTTATTATTACTTGGTCGACGCCATCGTTTCTTGTTTTACGCGTAAGTAATATGAGTATTTAAACTGAGTTGTTTAATCAATTATCATTACTAGTCACATCGATTTATCATATGTTGAACATAATTTTGCATTTTTTGTTAAGCTATATAACATTATATCTTTCCAGACCTCTCATTGTTTAACCATAATATATCATTTCTTTGTTCAAATGTTATCACCAGTTTTGTTAAGTTCAACATTTATCTACCATTGTTGAAGGAGTCTTTATCATTGGTTTGGTTTCCTTATATCATTTATATCTGATGGATCTTCCCTAGTGAAAAGCCGAAACGACAAAAAAAAATGTTCATACAAGGGAAATATCCGAACAATAATAGCAACAACAAAAAAACTGGAAACAATCCAAATGTTCACAAGTCCTCACTTGAGGTATTTTGATCACGTTCCATAGCCATGATCTTCTGCTCGAGACAACTAATTTTACAGGCCGACTCCTCCCACAATTTCTTGTACTCATCTCAGTCTAACTTTAGTTCTCAAATTCTTTTATGATGTCTAACAAATGACAAATTTTTGATAACTAATTTTTTTAACATCAAATGAAGTCCACTATCATACTAATGTTTAAGGAAGCAAATCGACTATTCACTTACATAAAAGGCTATATATCTATAAAACAAATAATATATAACGAATTATTGTTTTTAAGATAACAAATGACAAATAATATATAACCAAATCTCTAATAACAAATGCTTAATCTTATATAACGAAGATATATCATGGATAACAAATGACAAATCTCACATTACAAATGCCAAATAAAATATAACAAATGGTATTTCATAGATAACAAATGACAAATCTCTTATAACAAATGCCTAATCATATATAGCGAATGATATATCATTTTTAACAAATGAAAAATCTATTATTACAAATGTCAAATCATACATAAGAAATAAAAAATCAATAATTATCCAACTATGCAGACTATCCACTCTAAAAAATATGTAACATTTGAATGACAAAAAAGATATAATCAATGAGAAATATTTTATAAATGAATGATATTACTTGTTATATCATTGGAAAGATAACTTTACAAAATTACAGAAATTATACATACAACAAAATGGATGTTAAAGTTTCAAAATCAAATCTCCCCCGGCTGAACTCCTAGCCTTAATATATCATAAGCAACTGTGTAACGACATTCATTACCATCTATCAGATCTAGAAATTTTACTCCCCTTAGGAGATTGTCCATAAAGACAAGCATATAGACCCCGCAGTCATTACCATTTGGCTGTATTGGACATTTTCCAAAATGAGTTATCCATTTGTAGTTTAGACCATAATTCTTTACCTCTGAACCAGTAGGTGACCTACTACTATCAGAAAAATCTCTCCATATCAACATTTTTGGAAGGATCGTTGATATCTGATCTTCAATAAGCTGGTGTCCAGGAGATAATTTCTTCTTCTTCCGTGCATTTGTAATTTTTGAATCCACCATTGAATCGTAGATGCATATTTTTTTTGTCTTAAAGGTCACAACACAAAGGACCCAGTGGCTGTCATTGATATTCCATGGAATGAGTATTAATTTAGAATTGACCATTTTTATATCTCCTCGATGGATCCAACTAGAAAATATACCTTCCCATTGCATAGATGTAATTTGTTCCCAAATTAATTTATTCTTCAGTTCTACACCATCTGGAGAGGAAATATTATGAGTTCAGCCACTGAAAACCTTTCCAATATATTGACATGCAAAGATATCTTCCAGCACAATCCTTTCTTTATCCACAACAATCTCGCATAACATCTCTTCATATATACGATGTTCATACTCACGTTCACTCCCAATCCCATCAAAGCCTTCTAATTAAACCTCCGTCACTGGGAGCTCAGCATCATAATCCAACACTCCAAAAATTTATTCCCACACTTCAGTAATCTTTATCGCCAACCGCCCTTCAGCGGCATACCGAATTCTCTCAAATCGAATTCACACCATTCTTATTTCCTTCCCAAAATTTTGAAATCCTTTCCCCCTTATTTATATATTTTTGCTACCAATTACCCACAAGTCGTGATATTATCATATTATCTCGTAAGAAAAACCTAATATCTTGAGAGAAATTATTTGAACATATCTCTACCTATCGATCTCAGTCATTCAATACTATTCCAGATCGAGCTTATTCTTTCCAAGTCTAATATTCTAGAACGACCTCCGTAAGATCGATTCTTTATGCCAAACCTTTTATAATTTCTTTCACCCCCACATTTCCAGTACATAGATCGGATAATATTTTTTACTTAAACACATATTTTAACAGATAAATTTCTAACAACTCGATTATTACAAATATTTTAACTTTTTGCCTTCATACATTTTATTTCATTTCATAAAATATTTAAAGCTCTTCAAATCATTTAGCTCGACTTCTAGAATTATTCTATTTTATATCAAACACAGAGCTTGGATAGCAAATTTTATTCATCTCGAAACAAATTACAAGTACTTTTACAGATAATAAGACTTTCAAGTACTCAACATCAGATCTTTTACAGATAATAAGTCTTTCAAGAACTCAACATCAAGTTCTTTATAGTTACATGCTTTTCAAGTATTTTTAAAGCTAACAAGTCTTTCAGGCACTCTGAAGCATTAAATCCTTCAGTTCGTTCTACTTCAGTGATCTTTCACCATGATGCAAAATAGACATTGGAAACAACGAGTACCTTCCTTCCCATGAGTTTGGTCGAAGCCTAGATGAACTTTAAATAGAAACTATAGAAGCAGCAGACACAGTACTTGAACCAACTCTTCAAGCTGAAGGTCTTCTCAGTACAGAGTGGCGATGGAAGTGCAAAAGCAGACTTCCATTCTCTATCTTCCTCCTCTACTACCACCACCGTCTCTCCTATAACCCCCCCCCCCTCAGAGTTGGTAGATATGAAGAAGGCCAGACCTTAGAATCTATTCGAGAGCAAGACTTTAGCATAACTGCCTCGCAGTCACACCTATTCTTGCATCTGCTCCCCAACCTTGTCTTCCACAAGAATACCGAGACAAGCCCAACGCTGCTTGCCTGTCAAGACATGGTGAAACCTCAATCTACAGTAAAAATCCTCCTCCGCTTCAGCCGCTTTATTTACTGATATTCCTTGATACGTCAGAGGAACAGGAACAGAAGTCAGATTCTCCAAGGACTGATCTCTGAAATACTTCAACTTTAACCTATACATTTCATAAGCAATTTTCTTTTCAAGAGCCATCCTACAGGTCTTCACCATCTTCACAATTTTAGAGAATAAATTAGCAAAACAAATGTACTTGGCTACTAACCTCAGTACAGGAACTATTTATATAACCCTACATTTATTGTGCAGGTACATTTTCCCAAGCGTCATCATTCAATGCAGACGAAACTCTTCAAACCCTAACCGTCACAGACATCAATATTCCCATCAACATTCAATGCACGTAATTCCCCCTTAACACACGTATTTTTCATGTAGTCTAACACCATCATTATTTCCTTCCCCATTTAAATTTCAAGCCCATACACCCAAATATTCTTTGTGAACCCAAGCCACTCGTGACTTCGGTTGCTAGGGGGCGATTGTAGGGGCATACCCCTCGATCTTACCTAAATTGAGTTGTCTCCAGTTCGTACTACCTCCATGTCAAGCCCATGGCTTCTCCTGTTAAAATTGCCACCTACTCTACGAACTGAAAAAAAAATGTGGGTCGGGCCCAAATAGAAAAACCTGAACAACTTAAAATTCTAGTCTCTCATGAGCATAGCAGTTACTCAGTCAACCGCTAATAACTACATTATTCAGAGAACATGCTTCAGCATGATGAAGAACTGTAGAAAAGGCTTATATAAAGATAAAGTTCCAGAAGATAGAAGGACCAGAAAATTACACGAGAAATCACCAAAAAAACTATATTTCCTAGATTCTCAAAACTTCAAACTTCTTATTCACAAAATCAAACATTTCTAAGTCTAGAGATCACTTGTAATAAGATATCAACTTCAAGTAATAAATGTCACTATTACAAAAATCCTCAACCCGAGGTCATGGTTTTTTACCAATTCATAGGCTTTCTACGCTAAATACCTGTGTTATTTCTTGCATTCCATTGGATTTAGTCATATGTGCATTGGTGTAAGAACAATTCCAGGCCATTTTGAGCTTAGGGAATTAGGCCATTCCAATATTGGTGGATGATAGCAGTAGTGCATGGGAATTGTGGATCATATGTGACATTAGACCAGAGATTAAAAGAAAAACCTTCAAACTACTCAAGTAGTGACCAAAGTATAAACAAAAAACCATCAAGCTAATCAAGCAATGACCAAACAAAAAAGTCATCAAATAACCCCTCCAAACATTTAGTTCTTAACACATGCATAACTCAATGAGTTTATGGGTTTGGGTGGTTATTTCTAAACTACATAGGGTAGTTTATGACAAAGAGTTGTGCTTAGAATCTATGGCTCCTATTGGTACACATAAAATATTAATGGATCCCAATATTTTTAGTGCTTCCACAATTACTAACCATTATATTCATGTACGATAGAAATTTTAATTCAAAGGTTAGAATTTACCAAATCACCAAAAATATTTATGAACTATGTATCTAATTTCTTAACCAGTTTTACCAAGGATAAATATGTACCATAGTTATGATTGTTGGGCTTTACCAAGGATAGATATATACTATAGTAATGAATGCAGATGTGCACGATTTTATCCTAAGATTGCCTTGATGTTAATAGGTAATAGAGACCTCAAGAGCTTAGCTTCCAAATAATATGCTAATTAATATTTCATTGGTAATATTCATGTACATAAGCTAAAATAGTTGCTTGTTATTCATATTAGGTTGCTTGCAATGCACCACTGCTGGGAGATGAATGCAAAAAGATGTTGGGGAAAAGGTCATTATTTGGTGGGTCAAAGCTATGCTACAAATAGTCTATTACCATTTGGAAGAGTCTAAGCAACATTATTCCTACTACATTTAGTTACTTATTAAAAAAATAAAAATAATGGTGTATTTTGCTGATCTAAAATGTACACCATTACTGTAATACGAGGTTGTGTTATCAAGTCTTTTTGTGAAGATATTCGTTTTGTTGTGGGAATTTGCAACAGCCTTAACTTCATCGATGAAATGTATTTATGCTGTATGAGGTGATAAACATTTCCTATTTGGAAATATTTCAAGGGAACTTTTATATAATGCTTTTAATAATTCAATAGGAAGACGACAAGAAAGGATTTACACTTAGTATTGCATAAAATGTTAAATGCATATATTAACTACCGTTTAACTAGATTATCAGGTAAACATTCAAAAGTATATGTTTGTTATAGATCGTTTCCTTCAAGTTTGGTTAAAGTGCGCTTGAGAATTATAATTAGCCTTATTTGTGAATTTAAAACATTTGTGCGTAGTACGGGCTCATAACCTAGCTACTAGGTTTACAAGAGGGGGAGGGAAAGGACATGGGAAAAACATAATCATCTTTAATTTCCATATCTGCAGCAATATAATCTGTTGGTTTTGTTCCCTTCTCTAAATTTGGAGATGATGAGGCAAGAAACATAATTATTATGCATTTCTTCTCTAACAAGTAATCACATATACTAATAGTTTGGGACAAAAATTTATATGAACCCAGTGAACAATTCCCCAACACTTTAAGTTTTACCACGACATTTTTGAAAACAAAATGGAGGGATACATTTATCCTATCATACATATAAAAGTCTTGCCCTTATTAATAGAGATCCATACTTGGTGACACGACCACCATATAAAATTTAAGGAACTATATATGTTTTCATTGGTTTTATCCTACTAGCCGCCAACTTTTAAGGATTAAAACGTCTTAATCATAAGATTATGACTTTAAGGATGGCATAAATTTAGGTCTAATTTGAATGATGTCTAATCACAATATTGATCCAAATATAAATTCGGTAGACAAAATTAAGTGGGGGAGCTCTATAAGCAAGGAGATGTTTTTGTAAGAACAATGAGATTTAAATCTAGATTATAATTTGGCAGTCCTAAGGATCTAGCCCATCAACCAACTAATTATCCAAATCCCCCAAAATCCTATAAAATAGAAAAGGGAATTCTCTCTCCCAAAATAAAATCTCTCTTAAAATATCTTTCTCTTTATCAAAGCTTAATCGATTGGGTTGCTGTAAGATCATTTCTCCTTAAAATCGACAAGATCAATATTAGTTGTTGAATTATTTAAGCCAATAAGACTATATCCCTCAATAGTTGAACAATTTGAAAATTCTAAAACGCTTTCATCCTTTTTGGTGGGCAAATTTAAATTGGGTAATTCCATATATTGCTTTTACTTTTGGTAAAATTTTAATGAATTTTTCTATGAAGTTTTAATTAGGTTTTTATGAAGTCATGGTGTTTTAACTAAAGGGGCCTAGAAGAAAGAAAGATAAAGAATCGAAAAAATGTGGGAGTTATTTTTGTTTCAAAGATCTCTCTTTTTTGGGAAACTATTAATCTCCCTATTATTTTAGAGTTGTTGGTTGGTGGGCGTTATACTTGCCAATACAAATAAAAATTAATCCAAAAAGTTAGTTTAAATTCTCCTTGTAGTTAAAAAAACATCTCCTTGTTTATAAAGCTCCTCAATAAAGTGTTATTTGATTTTCATTTTATTTGTTGAAAATGGATTTGGTGGGGTTAACTAAAAGTTTTGAATTTTTAAATGGGAGAAACAACCCATAATTATCCGCAACCTTGCTTAACAAATAGATCTTGTTAGTAGATGAGAGTGGGGTCTGTCTCAACTTTGATAGCCTAAAACTTATACCATAGACCTCACTCTTCAAACACTTGAAATCAAAGTTGTTTAAATGCATTTAAACTTGAATGAAGGTAAGCTTGTAAGACTTTTATATAAAGGAAGAGAAAGGCCCCTTAAAAAATGCCAAACTTGAATGAATGTAAGAAAATAATGATGACAAATCTATTATTGCAAATGCCAAATTATACATAAGAAATAAAAAATCAATAATAATCCAACTATAGAGACTATCGACTCTAACAAATATGTAACATTCGAATGACAAAGAAGATATAACCAATGAGAAATATTTTATAAATGAATGATATTACTTGTTATAACTTTGTACATATAACTTTACAAAATTACATAAATTATACATACAACAAAATGGATGTTAAAGTTTCAAAATCAAATCTCCTTCGGCTGAACTCCCAGCCTTAATATATCATAAGCAACTGTTTAACGACTTTCATTACCGTCTGTTAGATCTTGAAATTTTACTCCCCTTAGGAGATTGTCCATAAAGACAAGCATATAGACCCCGCAGTCATTACCATTTGGCTGTATTGGACATTTTTTAAAACGAGTTATCCATTTGAAGCTTAGACCATAATATTTTACCTCTGAACCAGTAGGTGACCTACTACTATCGGAAAAATCTTTCCATATCAACATTTTTGGGAGGATCGCTGATATCTGTTCTTCAATAGGCTGGTGTCCAGGAGATAATTTCTTCTTCTTCCGTGCATTTACAATTTTCGAATCTTCCATTGAATCGTAGATGCATATTTTTCTGGTCTTAAAGGACATAGCACAAAGGACCCTGTGGCTGTCATTGATATTCCAGGGAATGAGTATTAATTTAGAATTTACCACTTTTAAATCTCCTCGATGGATGCAATTAGAAAATGTACGTTCCCATTGCATAGATGTAATTTGTTCCCAAATTAATTTCTTCTTCAGTTCTACACCATCTGGAGAGGGCATATTACGAGTCCAGCCACTGAAAGCCTTTCCAATATATTGACAGGCAAATATATCTGTCAGCACACTCCTTTCTTTATCTAGGCCGGCACGATGTTGTGTGTTAAAAGATTGAATTAGGGTTTAATGTACACATCAACGACCTGAATAGGAACAAAAAATGACAAATTAGATAACAAAAATGACAAAGTTTAATATTACAAATGACAACAAAGGGAAAGAAAATGATAATGTGCAAACAAATAAATGACAGACAATGTAAAAACAAATCGTAGAGACTTGTACAAATGACAAAGAAAAAGAAATAAATGATATAAATACCTTATTGTCCAACCATTGATTTGGATATAAGGTGTAGAGAGTGTTAAGGAAAATAGGTTCATCACCTATCATCATATAGGTACTCATGTTACCCTTCTTAACTTTAGGAGTTGATTCATCTTTCCTCAGTGACCTGACTTGGTCCACCTGGCTTTTTTCATCCTGGGAGATAGGTCTTTGAATAAAAGATTCTAATAATACTCCCAGAAGAAGCTCGTCAAGGTGAGCATGCAATTGGTTTATTCGACAAGCCATTTTGAAGGCACTTTCATTATTTTCTTCCTCAGTTAGTGCATGCCTCTTCTTTGAGGTGACATACACTTCTGACTCCATTAAATAAGCTGTAACAGATATGTCGAAATAAGAAAAAAAAGTATAAATGTGCTTATTACATGAGAATGAGTAATAAACCAGTTGTTTGGTTTAAAATTACTTCATACATTGGTCTGGTCAACAGCCATTTGTTTTATTACTTGCTAGGGGTATGATTTATTCTGTAAATTTCCATCATTATCATCCTTGCCTTCAAACACCTCCTCTTTATTCTGTTCTACCTTCTCTTTACTCTCTTTAGTCTGTAAATAAACAGACTACAAATGATAAGATTCATACAAGATATAGAAAAAAAACCAAAAAAATGAGAAGTTAGCAGCAATCAAATGATAAGTTACCTGACTAGCTTCATCTTCAATTTTTTCAACCTCTAGAGTTTGTTCCTCGACAGATACAACAGTTGTTTGGTCTGCACTAGCCTGTAAATAAACATACCACAAATAATTAGAGTGATACAAGATATGGTAAAACAAAAGAAGAAAATGATAAGTTACCTGATAAGTTTCACTAACAACTTCCTCCTGGTTGAAGAATACTATATTAGTTTTTGCTACCTCTGCAACCACCATAGTCTATACAATAAAGGTTAAGGAAGAAACAAATTAAAAAAAATGGTATGGATAGGTGATGTAAATATTATTATGGATATCTCAATATAAACAAATATTAGTTGTAGTTAGATAACTTAACATTATGAGTCATCTTGTTCAGCAAATTTCTCATTGTCAGGTTGCACATCTTTTTTTTTAGTATAATACACCACTACAGTTGGTTGTTCTGAATCCTCTTCTTCCGCAACATCATCAATTTTCTCATCACCATCAACTTTCTCATCACCATTCTTTGATTCTTCCATCTGTAAAATAGGATATACATACTACGAATGGCAAAATTAAATGAACAAACAATAGGGTAGCAACAAATATGGTAGATAGCTCTAAACAAATGTTAGATAAATAAATACCTCTTGAACTTCCTCTTCTTCAGATTTAACTTTCTCCTCTTTAACTTTTTCTTCACCCTTCTTCCATTTCACATACAATAAATAAAATGAACAAAGACATCAGAAGAAGTGAAAGTTCTGGAAAAGAGAATGACAAAGATAATTTTACAAATGCCAAAATATATTGAACCAATGACAGACATCTGGGGAAATAGCAAATTGCATAAAGTAAATGCCAATATGTAATAGACAAATGTCAAATAAAATCATATAAATGATAAGTAGTAGTAAATGGATGATACCTTTAGAGGATAACCACCATATTCAGATGATATCGCATTGAAATTTACTTCCCTCCCAACTTCAACATCATCATCTACCATTAAAGCATTTTCTACCTCCAATATCTCTCCAGGCACAACTTACTGAAGCAAATTTTTAGTAGTTGATTGAATATTCTAAAGTTCTAGGAATTGTACCCGTCTCTTCCTTGGCACTCTATTAGCTAAGCCCTGGGGATCTTAGGGATTAAGGCTTTCAATTGAATCAGTGGGACATGATCAAATTGTTCATCATTCAAAGCTTCTTTCTTCGGACCTTCGACCTTTTTCTTCTTGTTAGGCACATCAGCTTCTTCTGCCTTATTCTGCCATTCTCCCTTACCTTTTTTTATTCTCAGCTCCGCCTTCATCCTTTTCCCATCTTCTTCCTTTTTTTTCTCGCTTGCATTTTGCGGTTTTCTCAAGAGTAGAGAACTGGTAATGCCCAAAGAGTAGAGCATCTCCAAGTGGTAGAGTACTATCTCCCGCAGTAAATATTGAAATTCGTTCTAACATTTTACCATGAGTATACAACATTTTGCCATGCTCCTCCAACTGGGAGCATACCCTAACCACTATAGCTCTAATGTCAGTGGCAAAAGAACTGCTAACTATTGTAGGTACAACGACTGCTGGTGCACCGATTGCAGGTGCAGTACCGATTGCAGATACTTCGATTTGATTTCTCTGAAATATTCAAACAGATGACGATGACAAAGGGAAACTTAGAAATGGCAGGAAATACTCTAACAATGATAATAAGCATACAACAAATGACAAAAAAATACTTCATAATGACAGAAAAATCTAACAAATGCCAAGAAGGGAATACAAAATGCCAAAACTAACAAATAAAATAATAAGAAACCTAAATCAAATGACAAAGAAGCAATAAAATGAATCAAGATCATACAAAGAATGGAAGATTACGATGGCCTCTTGCATAAGATTTTGCTGCATGTCAGTCTCAGAGGGCATCATAGCTATTATCAGCAAATTGGGGTTAGCAAAAAACTTTTTAAATGTCATAATTTGGCGGCGCTTAAAGGATGTCATCCTCCATCCCTATAGCTTAGGGAACAAATGTATGCATTCGTGCATTCTTGGATACTTTAGGCTTGGAATAGAGAGAAAAGTCCATATCATCAACACCCAGGTACATCCGTGCAGTGATAAAGTTTTATCTGATTTTTTATCAGCGCCCGATCGATATTTGACAAACTCTACTATTTGCCTCCTCAAGAAATTATAGACTTGCTCACCCCAAGAGAATTTGTGGAACTGATCAAGATCATCTACCAGATCAACATACCTCACCTCTCCTCTTGTTCGGGGGGAGAAATAATAGTATAGTTTTTAACAAATTTAATCGAAGAACATCTTGTACAAAATGAAATAACACAATGTAATGATAAGAACCTTGAAATATAATGAGCCAAAAATGACAAATACAATACAAATATTGGAGGGGTGAGAAATAATATGACGGACGATGATAAAGCATACAACACAAATGATAAATTAGAGCCTTAACCTGATGTCTTTCTAATTTTGCCTGCTTTAAAGCATCAACAATTTCCTTCAACCGATATGTATTCTTCTTCTTCGAGAATCGCCTCATTCTGAAATTTGTCATATGCTCTGGATCAACAAATAAAAACTCGTTTGTAATAGGCGAGACACGTGGCCCCAAAATCAGGCAAACATGAATGGGCTTCATCTTAATTATTGTCTCCCCAAATTAGAATTTCATATCACCGAGATGACAATCGAATATTTCTACAACCAACGTCGACATCGTCGCTATTGGATCAATCAGTAGTAAGGGTGTAAAGCAGGTGACACGAAGAACACCCTTCTTATCTTCATGCAGAGCTATAAATATTTTGTAAAGTCCCAAGCCTATACACCGAGAGGTGTAATTTTTAGCATTGGAGGTGCCCTTCTTGGCTCTACCCTCCTGTGTTTGGTTCTCCTCGTCAACTTGTTCATTCACTTCTTTATCAGACTTCATTATGGAAGAAGAAAAAGAAAAAACAAACTTTGATCAAACACCTGGTAGGCAGTAGTGACACAAATGATTTACCACTTATATAACACTGAAATTACACAATCACACAGATGATTTGCCAATGATTTTTAAGAAAACGATTTGTGCGACAATGACGGCTTTTACGCTGGTCACTCGCACACACGATTTGTAGAAATGGGATATTTTTGCAGTTTTACAGTGGTCGTGCAGGGAAGAGAGTGTTTGAGGAATAGGAATGGTTTTTGGCACCAAAAGCTAAACTAACTTGTGTGAATCGTACTCTTTACCTAACCCTGGAGAACAATAAACAAATGCCAAATAATAAAACTGATGGTGACAAAATCTGCATTAACCAATATAGCTGATGGTTTAACTCATGAGAAATCGGTATCAACGAATGACAAGAAATGCATGTAATGGTGACAGGGTGTGCCTTACACGTCTCAAAATAGTAAGGACACGTATAGATCGAGGAACGTTGAAAATTGGACACGTGGCGTGATAATAATATTTTTAAATGATTTGAATTTTTTTATTATTATTTATGAAGTGACATTCGAATTAGTGGAGCCCACGACCTTACCTGCTGCCTTACCTGTAAAGCCCACGGCCTTGAAACCTATTTTAATATTTAAGCAGTTGACATTTTCAGAACAAATGGCAAAAATGTATAAAACAAATAACTAATAAGTCTAAACAAATGGGAAAGTTATATTACAAATATGACAACAGTCTGTTAAAAATGACATAGATGTCTAGAAGAATGCTAGAGTTGAACTAAATAAATGACATATTTTGGTTTGCAACAGCCGTGCAAACAATTTGCCATCGTTTATTCTACGAGTTGAGTTGAGTAGAGTACCATAATTTCCTCCATGCCCAAGGAGTACAGTACTAGTCTTTAATCAAATACTTACCAGGCAACAGTCACGCAGAGGGTTTGTGATAAATAATCGAGACGGTTTTTGCGGTTGAGTAAGAAGAAGAAATTGTTCGATGAATCGGGATTGCTTTTAGCTCCAAAAACCAGACAAACTCCTGTGAACCGCAGGTGATACGTAACCTTAAACGATGAGAAATAGTAACAGATTTGGTGAAAGAGTCTGCCTTCTTATAAATAATAAATATGTTCAAAGGTAGGACCAAATGTACTACAACAAATGACAAATAGTTTATGTGATGGTGATAATGTCAGCCTTCCTCGTACACGTGGCTTGATATAATAGTTTTAAATAAGTTAAAAAAAATTATAACTTTTTATTAGGCCGAATATGGCATTTGTACTTGTGGAGCCCAAAAAGAGGTGGTTGTTTGCTGTAATATTAGAACTTTAGTAGGGGCAAATATGGTTTTTCCTCTTGCCATTATTAATTTTGCAATTTATTGTTCCCTGGGTCTGTTTTTGCAAAGATGACAAAAACTAGTATTTATTCTCATAATTTCCGTTGCAGAAATTTAGAGTTAAAACAGCTTTAAAGTAGTAAAAAATTGTAATCTCCAAGAATATGATTATTAAGAGTCAGATTTGTGTAGTAAGTAATATCCATCTAACTACATTTAACAATAACTAACTATAGTTAACTAACTGTGATAGTTGTCTTAACTAACTATTATAATTGATAATAGTAGTTTGTTATTAGCATCTAACCAATAGATTATAGTAATGAAATCATTTGTTTCAATCTTCTTTCTTAAATCTATCATGGTATTAGAGCAGAAACCTTGCAAAACCCTAGTTTTTTTTCTTTTCCCAAATCTTCCTCTCTAATTCAATGATCATGGCAAATCAAGCTTCTTCAATGGTGATAAGCAACAATACAAATCTTGTCCCAATCAAGCTAAAAAGAGACAATTACACTCTTTGTAAGTCGTTGTGGCTCCCAATTCTGCGAAGTTTTGACCATCTCGGCTATGTTGATGGATCGAATACAACTCTTGAAGAATTCAATACTTTAATCGACGAATCTGGTAAACAAATCCTCTCCTCAAACCCTAGTTTTTTCATTTGGATGAAACAAGATCAAACATTGTTAATTTGGTTCAATGGAACGTTGGTTGAGGATCTCCTGCCCTATGTGGTTGGATTACCCACATCAGAGTTACTATGGCGCACATTGGAATGCACAATTCTCATCGGTTTCTCGTTCTCATGTCATACAACCCAAAACTAAACTACAAACAATCAAGAAGAATAGCGGCTTGATCTCAAACATAAAGATCATCATTGACAACCTTGCTGCTCAGGATGTTTAATTGAAGATGAAGATATAGTGTTTGACATTATTCAGGGTCTCCCTTATGAATTTGATGCATTCATGACTTCAATTCGAGTTTGTTCTTCATCAATTAATGACGATGAACTTTATGGATTGTTGTTAAGTGAAGAAATCTCGATTGAAATAGCAACAAGAGACTAATTCAACCAGATTTAACATCATAAGCTTTTACAGCAAATAGAGCTCCAACTATTCAACAAAATACCTCAACAAGAAATTTTCATGGTTATCGAGGGAGAGGTGGTAGAAATGGTAGAGGACCCCCAAGAAACAATAGCTATCAAGGATATCAGTCCAATTATAACAACCACAGTGGAAATTACAACTCAGACAAGCCTTAATTTCCCTCCAATGGTGATACTGTGAAAAATTACAGCAGCTTTAGGCCTCAAACAGAGTCTTATAATGGTGAGTCTAACAACACCTTCTCAAATAGACCAATATGCCAAATCTGCAACAAAATGGACATTGGGCCATAGATTGTCATTATAGGATGAACTATGCTTATCAAGGAAGAATTACTTCATCAAGATTTACTGCAATGGTTGCAAACATGGGTGCATTCAACAACATACCTTCATCATCAACTTTGAATGCATATACAGGAGGTAACAATTACATCACATCTGATTTAGGAAACCTAGTGGAGCATACAAAATATGATGGTTCAGATAGAGTTACAGTGGGCAGTGGACAAGGTTTGAACATTTTACGCACTGATCTTCATACTTACACACTCCACACTCTAGTTTTCACCTAAACAATATCTTATATGTTCCAACCATTACATAAAATTTACTTTCTGCTTACAAATTCATTAATGACTACAATTGCTCACTTACTTTTGTCTATGATTCCTTTTTTATAAAGGACAATATCTCAGGGAGGACTCTTTTCCAAGGGCATCATAGGCATGGCTTATACTCTCTTCCTCTACACTCACAATCATTTAAGACCAAAGCTCTACAATGATCAACTGCCTTCATTGGAGTCATCAGTTCTTCTACTAGGCACAAAAGACTAGGTCATTCTTTTTACTCTATTCTTCAAAAGGTTATTACTTTAAATAAACTACCTGTAACTGGCTCAATAAAAACCATGTCATTTTGTAATGCATGTCAATGTTGGAAAAGAACAAAGTTGCCTTTTAATCTTTCATTGTCTAAATCTAGTTACAGACTTACTATGTTAGTTTTGAAGATGATTGGTCTAAATACTATTGGATATATCCCATGTACACCAAGTCAGAGTTCTATACCATATTTGTTCAGCTCAAATCCTAAGTGGAAAAGTTACTTGACAAAAATATAAATATCCTTAGATCTGATGGAGGGGGTGAATTCACAAACCTAGTTCTTCAAAATTTCTTATCCAAACATGGTATTTCACATCAATTTTCATGTCCCCTCACTCCATAGAAAAAAGGCATAGTATAAAGGAAGCATAGATATATTGATGACTAAAGTGCAAACTTTTTATCTCAAAAGTCACCTACCCCTTCAATATTGGGTTGAAGTTTTTCATACTTCTGTTTTCCTTATCAATAGACTACCTTCCAAATCTCTAAAATACATATCTCTATGGGAAAATCTTTTTCACACCCCACAAGGCTACTCCTTTCTCAAAGTTTATGGATGTGCTTGTTTTCCATGGAGAAAACCCTATACAACTCATAAACTTCATCCTAGAAGTAACCAATGTGTCTTTATTGGTTATAGTTTATCTCACAAAGGTGATAAATGTCTTGATACTTCAACTAATAGAGTCTTCATCTCTAGACATGTTGTCTTTAATGAAGATTTTTCCCCTTCCAACTTAATAAATCATCTAACACTCTAATTACAACCACTGTTGCAGGCAACTCTGTCCCTTTATCCTTATCTCATTTTTCTAAAAATCCTATATCTATTGAACATAGTACAACTACAATGCCAACAAATCATCATATGTTAGAGCACCCACAGCAGCTAGGTACACCCTGACGTAGCGGGTGGATTTTCAAATCTACCCTCTTTTCCACCCAAATCATCTCCCAGCAGCTAGGTGAATCGGTGACGTGGCAGGAGAAAAATCCATCCAAGGGTGGATTTGGGTGGAAAATTCACCCTGAGGGTGAATTCACGCCGTGCGGTTCTGAAGTGCGCATAGCCATAGCGCGCGGTTCAGAAGTGCGCGGCAGCACATAACCTTTAAGATTAAAACACGTGGCTCCCATCTAACGGCTCCCATTAAGCGCACTTCAGAACTGCGCGTATATATATAAACTAAGCTTGCCGTGCTGTTTAGAAGTGCGCTGGGATTTTAATGGCTCAGAATGAAACACATGGATGCATCTGGGACGTTCATTTCAAGTGCGCGGTTCAAAACTACGCTGGGGTGAATTCACCGTGGGGTGGATTTCAAACTGCTGTGGGGTGGATTGGATTCACCTTCAAATTCATCCAATCCACTCTCTTGACTGTTGTGGATGCTCTTAACATCATTACCCAATACTATTCTCAATCCATTAGTTAATACCTATACTATATCTCCGGCACCCCAAATCTCAAATTACACCTCACAGGTGACTGTACCATTTTCACCTAGGACAACTAATACAATTGTATATGTACCAGTACCTGTACCTACTTCTCCTATTATACCTATACCTGTACCACTCCAATCCACTCCTCCTATTATACCTATACCTGTACCTGTACCTGTACCTGTACCTACTTCCTAAGATATTACAAATATCCACACTTTACCTGATACTATTTCACCAACTAATATCACTATACTTGATTCAACCAATGTAATTGCACATGTTCGACCACTTGTACCTCCTTCACTTGCTAGTACATGTAGAAGTTCAAAAAGGATTCAGCAATCAACATAACCTACTTATCATATGTCCACAAGATCCGAACATGGTATTTACAAACCAAAGATATTATTAGCCACAAATCACCCTCTTCCTCATGGGTTAATATCCATCACTAAAACACTTCCTATTGTTCCCTCATGTTACTTTCAAGCTGTTAAACTTGAAAATTGGAGATCTAGCATGACAACTGAGTACAATGTACTCCTAAGTACATGAACATGGTCCCTTGTACCACCAGACCCCCATCATCACATTATTGGATGTAAATAGATCTTCAAAATCAAACAAAACTCTGATGGTTTTATAGAAAGATATAAAGCTAGACTAGTAGCTAAAGGCTATCACTAAATACAAGGTATTGACTTCACAGAAACCTTCAGTCTTATTGCTAAACCTTGTACCATCAGATTGGTCCTTTCCATAGCCCATCAATTTGATTGGGAAGAGAAGCAACTAGATGTCACTAATACTTTTCTATATGGTCATCTCAAAGAGGATGTTTACATGTCTCGACTACCAGGATTTATTAGTCAAGATCATCCTTCTTATGTTTGCAAGTTACATAAGTCACTCTATGGACTTAAATATGCCCCTAGAGCTTGGTATGAAGAACTCATTTATGGTCTTCTTAGTTATGGCTTCAACACATATACATCTGATCCTTCACTATTTACCAAACATCAAGAAAATACCTACCTATATCTTAGTATATGTTGGTGACATCATAGTTACAGGAAATTCTACTTCATACTGCAATCTTCTTATTCAACAATTAAGTAAGAAGCTTGCAATGAATGATCGTGGTCAGTTGCATTATTTACTTGGCTTGGAAGTCTAAAGAACAGCCACAAGTTTCTGTATAACCCAACCAAAATTTGTTCTTAACATTTTACAAAAAGCATCCATGCATGGAAGGAGCTAAACTGTACATAACACCAGTGAGCTCTAGATCAAAACTGGATTCAATAAGTAAAGAACTACTACATGATGTAATAGAATGCAGATCAATTGTAGGAGCCTTACTGTATCTCACATGGACTAGACCAGACTTGTCCTTTGTTGTTAATTAAGTCTTTCAGCCTATGCATGCCCCTAGAACACCTTACATGGTTGTAGTCAAAAGAATTCTCAGGTTCCTCAAGCATACTCCCACACATGGTATGTTGTTTACAAATGGCTTTTTATCCCTCACTACTTACTCTAATACTAACTGGGCTGGCTTTCTTATTGACCGAAGATCAACAGGTACATATTGCATCTTCTTTGGCAACAATCCTATTTCTTGGAGTGCAAAGAAAGAATAAACAGTTGCAAGGTCAACCACTGAGTCTGAATATAGATCACTTGCCAATACTGCAGCAGAATTAACTTTGATATGCTCTCTAATGAATGATTTCCAGTTTCCCCTATCCACTGCACCATTGTAATGGTGTGATAATATAAGTTCCATTACTCTTGCATCTAATCCATTATTCCATGGCAGGACCAAACATATAGAAGTAAATTACCGATACATCAGGGGACTGGTTCTTCTCAAGTTATTAGTTGTCAAATACGTGTATACTCAAGATCAATTGGCAGATATCTTCACCAAAGGATTGTCCAGTTACAGATTCCAGATACTTCAATTTAAGTTGTCAGTCCAAGGCTCCGTCAGCTTGAGGGGGTGTAATAACCATCTAACTAGAGTTAACAATAACTAACTATAGTTAACTAACTGTTATAACTGTCTTAACTAATTGTTGTAACTGATAATAGAAGTCTGTTATTAGCACCTAACCAACTGTATATACAGAACATTTGTTCTTAGATTACAGTAATAAAATCATTTGTTTCAATCTTCTCTCTTAAATCTATCAGTAAGTAAGCCCCAAAGAAGATGAATTACTAAGTGATACAGATGCCCAATGTTAGACATAATAAGTCTCTTGTAGAGATCGAAAAATTAATCAAACTCTGACGTTGTTGTTTTCTCTAAGTTATGAATCCCCTAAGGTATTTAGTAGCGTTTGAGTTGTTATAAATTCAAATAAATGCCTCTAACTTAGAGGGATTATGTATAAATTATGAGTTTTGTGATTGTTAAAGGTTGCTTCTTTGTCCATGGTATGGTGTATAATAACTGTAATGTGCAAACTTCAGTAATTATTGCATAGAGGGTTGTTATGGAAGTTGCCTTTCTATGTTCTTATATAAGTTACTTTGTCAATGTGACATGACTTAGCAAGGAGTAAGATTGATGCAAATTATGAGGATTTAGTTCTTTACGTTAGATTGGGTTATGGTGATAAGATTTTAAGAATATCCTTTTTTCGGACGCCTTTAAAATTTGCATGACCAACAAGCCTATAATTCATGCGGTGTCCCATTTACTAATAAGCCTTAAAGTTCGTGTGGAATCCTATCCCCACTCCACACCATCTACTGATGTAAATATTTGATTATCAGGAAAGGGGTGCTTTAGAACCAATGACAGTTTCAAAACACAATAGGTGTACATGATGTGCCTCATATTCTGCATTGGCATCTTAAGAAGTAATGCCGCATATTCATGACATTAAACATTGGAAAGGGAAGGACACACCGCGGGGTTCCACCATAGATCCTAAAATTTAGATGAAGAAAATGTTTAGTATAAGTTTTATTTTAGAGGAACAACAAATTTTAGATTATTTTGAAAGCTGATAAAGGAATATTACCATTAAAAATACATTAGAGGTTGCAGTGAAATTCAATCCTACACCTCCAACCTTCCATGACATTAACAACACCAAAATAGAGAAATGCAAGCATTAGTGTTAACTGTTATACTATTTATAGCTTAAGAAACTAAGCGAAAAAATAGCTGATTAAGAGTTACCTTTCCTCATTGGACTCGTTGAACATTTTAGTACTATCTCTCCATTTTTCTGTGATAATTTTCCATCAAACCTCAAGAACCTTCCTCTTTTTCTCAAAGAGATTCCAATAGATCGATAAATGATGTCCATTGGCTAAAAACAATACTCTTTTTACTATAGCCAAATCGATGGAGAGTAACTTGTTAGGATTGGTTGTTCACAGTTAGCCCCACATTGGTTAAAGATGTGGTCCAACACAAGGATATAAGGAGATATAATATTATAAATTGTACTGAGGCCTTTTTAAATAAAACCCCACACCTATCCCATACTAGGTGGTCAATGTAGGAACAATATCGGTACAATGGGGGCTCAGGGCCCCAACAATTGGTATCAGAGTAAGGTTAAGATTTTGGGATTATGGTTCTTGAAGATTCATGGTTCAATGGTTAAGTCGGATAGTTGATTTTTCAAGATGGATTTGGTTTCAAAATTATTTTGGGCTACATGGTTTTCTTAAACGATGGAGTTTGAGAGGAAGAGATTTAGATGAAAACAATATTATACATAAGCATGACAATATGGTTTATGTTATGACAAAGGCTTGAATAAGGTACTTTATTATTCAAGGTGGAGCGGTTCCGGCAAAAGCTTCAAAATTTTAGTAAAGATATGGTTTTTTCTCTAAGGCTGATGTTCGTTAAATTTTGAAATCTTGGTGGCACATCAAGTTATTCACCATGGTTGATTACTAAAATGTGGGTAACAATTTTCATGGATTATGGTCGCATGTTATGGTTCGTGTGGTGATAAAATGTGTCGATGTGCGAATACTCTAGGTTTGCGATAAAGAGTCAGATTTTGCTGGTTTGTTCGACATGGTTGGGTTATTGTGTAGTATTTAATTTTTTTTCTTTTCTAGGTGAAACACACACCAGTTTTGCTGGTGGAATAGGCAATATTGTATGATTTTATTGGTATAGATGAAATTATTGTTTTAGAGAGTTTTTTTTTTTTTTTTTGTGATGGAGTTCAGAGGTGAACTTGGTGGTGCTAAAGTTATGTTTAATGCGAAAGTTGGAATAGTATAGTTTCATGGTTGCAGGTGGAGCAAGCTTGGAAGCATGGTTTATCACGAAGAGAAAAAAAACTAATAGATGTTTGTTAGTTTTGACAGGGGTATACAGTTTGGGTACGAAAAAGATTTGATCGTGGTTAAAGGATACAAAGTAAATAGGTTTAACGATTTCGTTGATGGGTTTATTCGTGACTATGGATGATCAATAAAGATATGAAGTGAGGTTTTTCGCCGAGATGGAGATTGTTAGTCATTGCGGATCAAAGAAGAAGAAAACAAAGTAAAAATGGTAGGGGGATGTATTATGCTGGGAACATAGTCTATTGTGATTGGTGAGTTCTCTGGGTGAAACATAGATGTGCTGAGAAAACGTGATGCTTGGGTAGAACAGACAAGTCGTTACACATGGATCGATCCCCTATTGCAAACTGTAAACTTTTAGTAGTTCACCAAAAAACAATTGTCACTTTGTTCAATAGCATTAATCATAAACGCACCTTTGAGTTCCTTTTTGCATAATGGAGATGGAGAATGTTGACACAAAAAATTAAAGAATGTTGAGAAGTAGAGAAAAAAAAGATAGTGCTATCAAAATCTCAGGAGTCATAACCAATTGGAGTACCTCCATTTCCATAGATGATGAATAAATCTCAGGAGAGCAGGCTCTCTGTATCCATTCAAACATCCTGCAATCAAAATCATCCAGAACTTTGGGCACTTTATCCTTTACAAAACATCAAATATATAAGAACACAATAGGAAACAGGCTATTCACAATGCCAACAATCGTTTGAGATCAAAGACTTGGTAATGTAATATTGACTCAATCATCTTTTAAGTTTTAACCAAAAAGAAAACACTCAAATGAAATAGTCTAACAGTAAGATCAATACCGTTTTGCAACTCTGCCCCCCCCCTAAAAAAAACACTTCGACTATTGTTACAGATGGTTGTAGTTTCTTTGCCAAAGATACAACCTTGATGGTCTACATTAACAATGTAAGTAATTAGATATGTGCTATTTATAAGTAGTTAGACAATGAGATATGTGCTAAGGATACAACCTTCTTCGCAGTCACGCATTCTTTTACCAGCATCACTTTAGTTTCTATAAACTGAAGTTGCATCTCTTCAAGAGCGGATTGCAGCTTTGTATTTTCTTGTGTATTGGTTTCCTCTGCGTCAGACTAAAAATATAGTGGACCACGTGAACGAAGTTATGAGATCTCACACAATTAAAAATATTCATTCATGCTTTAGATATTTTTCCTGATAAAAAGTGATTTGCAAGTTCTAATAATATATTTTTTGTTTATTACATATACACTAAAGGAGGTCAAACATAAGAAGTCAGAGTCTTCCTTTCTCTTCTCCAATCCCCTAGTTTTCTCATGTTATGCATTAGAAATCCATTTTAAAAAGCTATCCCAATAGATCAAATAAAGTAGGCAGTTTGTATCTTATAATGCAAAAGCTATCTCATAAATTAAGTATTAACACCTTTATAAAAAAAAAAACGTATTAGCAAAGATAACATCACAACAAGCAAGAGTACTAACAAACATATTATAAGATTTGTATACTACACGTGTATAGTCAATGTAAATGTAAGGAAGATATATAATGCACAACGAACTAAACAAAATTGGTGCTGCACTAGTCTACTTTGACAAAGCTGTCATGACATGCGAAACTACGGCGTAAATAGTACATCAAAAGATAAGTATCAGATTTATCCATACCTCAATTTCTAAAGACGTAAACCATTGCTTAAGAAGATTTATCCATATCTTGTCAAATGTTCGTCAACAATAGCGAGATGTGGTGAGAACAACTGAAAAACATTCTCAATCACCACAGCCTTTGACGGAAATACAACGACATTCTAGAGCACCAGTTAAAAATATGTGAGATAAATAGTACTTGGAATGCTAGCTTATAATAAATAGTACGGAAACCATATTTGCTCTTGATGAACATTTGAATTCCAAGCTTCACATCGGTTTCAGATTCGATCATGTTTTTTCTAGCAAAACTCTCAAAGATGGCAGCCTTGACTGGGGCAGGCACCGGAATAAAACTTTGATCAACATCCATGTGAATCAATGAAGAGTTATCTGTATCACTGGCAGAAATGTCGGCGCCGTTAAGGACTGAAATTGCAAAGCTTGGGAACCCAATCATCTCAGTAGATTTAGCATTTGCGCATTCTCTCTGTGCAGGTGGGATGGCGGTTAGCAAGCTGAAAGGCTAGAAGCTCATGGAAAAGGCTGCCATAATAATATTGGTAAAACAAAGCAATATTTCCCTCTAATAGATCAAGTACCTCTGTGATGCACGGGAACTCTCTAACTTATTACTTGCATACACTTCAGTTAGCTTCAAGGTTTCCCTGCCATATGTCACACCAATAAAATATCACTCAGTAACAGGTCTAATATATTAATCTGGGAGTTTTGAGAAAATATCAAGCCTAAAGAAACCAAGAGGTTAAAGAAGCTTACACATGTTTTATCTTGTTAGTTCCTCCTATCTCCAAGAAGTAACCAGAAGCCCCATAATTGTCTTGCATCTGCATGTTTGAAGCTTATAATTTACCAAAGATTACATGTGAAGTAACTATGCACTTAAATGTTTGAAGCATATAATCTCACCTCTTTCCCTCCTCCTTTACCCGGGCTTGGAACCGGCTATGCAAAAAACTATAGCAACTTTGCATAGGCGGAGTTTAAAAAGGTTTACCTCATTGCGTAAAATAGGTAATTTTATATATGTTAATACTTGACATTCATATTTTTCAATAGAAAAGAAACTAAAAAACATGATTATAAGCATCAAAAGCTAGTTACGTCTATACAAAAGTAACTAACACTATCCCATGTTTACAAAAAAGAAAACTAACAAGATCTAATTAAATAAAAAAATTCTTATTATAAAAAGAAATCATGCTTTTGGGCCATGCAACAAAGCTTCTGATGCCCACATCTAAGAGTCGTTTAATATTACTGTTGGGCCTGAAAAACAAAACATTACCATCAACAATATCATGGATTGCGACTTTATAAAAGTCGTGGCCCAAGGCAACTGAATGACACATGTCAGTTGGATTAACACCAACGATGACACCATGCGCAACTATCCTCCAAGGACAACCCACCAACCTACATTCTTTGTCAATATGTTGGTGTTTTTCCTGCCGTTTAAAAGTTTCATAAAGTGAGCTTTAAGTCCCAATTTACTAATACTCTATATCAGCTAAAACTAATTTAATACCTGTTCACGTTGCGATGATGAAGTTGCTTGTTGAGAAGGCAAGTTATCCGTCGATAATATAACCTTAGTACAAAAATATTAGAAAGTTAGTATAAAGTGGCATACTATAAAGTGGCACTATTCATAGATTTATATGAAGTATTGCATCTCTTAGGCTGGTGTATTCTAACCTTGTACTTACTAAAACACAGAGGATGAACGTGAAGAAGAAAATAAAAAAAATGGTACGTATGGAAAGACAAAGAGCAAGTAGCAGGCTAATTGATAAATAGTTGACTACAAGGCTATATCGAAAGGTGGAGAGGGGCAGCATAGAACAACCATTCATCATGTCTAAAATAATGGTTTGAAATTTTAGAGGCCTCCACAATTCTGGTGAGGGTCTGCTAAAACCCTAGCTTCCTCTATTAAGAAAAAAAAAACTCAAAAAAATCTAGAACTTAGAGGGATGTTTCCAATATATTTGGCCAGTGCATCCAAATCTTTTCTTAACTTCTCAGTGGCAAACTTCAATTTTTTGTTCGTAGATCGCAGCTCTTCATTCTCATTGACAATGTAACAAACTTTTTCTACCAATGATATGCTCATGCCCGCACCCATACCCCGAGTTCCACCTTTCTTCTCTTTGACAAATTTATACGTAGATATGAATATATTTATAAATTGACAAATAGTAGTACATTTTTATAATTAATTCAATCATATTAAAAACCTGAGCAATGACATCATTGGGTCCCGTTCGAATGCTTTTAGGGTCTTTTCACATAGTATTTTGCAGTTCTGCTTATAAATGTTTTTGTTCGTTAGATAATAACAAAGTTAACAATACATGTATTTCTTATTAAGCTATATTTTAAGAGTATTTAAGAGTTAAAAAGAGATATACTTACAATAACATCAGGACATTGAATGGTCTTATCTTTTTTGGTATGGGATGGTATGTACACTTCAACCCTACCAATCTCCTCATCTGTAATACCTCTTTCCTCAGCCGATCCATTTAAAGCGTATTTAATTATTACTTTAAAAAAAGAGTAGAAAGCGTAAATACATAAACATATGTGTGTCTTACCAATTTATGACGAATAATTGGCATACTAGTTCTACCAAGAGTGCACGGTGCTATTAGTTTTGCCTGATTTTCTTTGTTCCTTTTACTTTTAGCTTGAAATTAGTTAAATATAACTGAAGTATAAATATCACGATAATCGCTCAAATGAGAAAAAAAATACTCTTACGCAAGGATAAGTACATATAACATAAACATATACCAGAAACTTCTCTGAATTGCAGTAATCAACAAACTTCACCCAATCCTCCCTTGGAACAAATTCAGAGGCCGGAGAAGTTTTCACATCTCCTGGATTATTTCCTACGATCAATGTGGTATTTAAATGACACTTATATCTTTCCCAAGCATCTCTAATTTTTTCTTTTAAATCAAACCAGGCAATATGAGAGATATCGTAACATTCCTATAGATACATGAAAAACAAACAATCAAGTTAACTAAAAGGTGAAGATCTTGGTAACCATTTCGAAAATTATAACATTGAACTTTTAAAAGTTTACCTTCAGCCCCTTTACTACTACTACTAATGCAATACGATCATTAGGGACATCCTTAAAGCTTTCGTAAATATTAGGGAGGTGCGTGCGAACTTGGAATCCTATATCTGAAGAATAGGTATTCGTTTCCGGATTTGCTTGATTTCGTTGACCCCATGAATTTACGCCAATCTTTCTCTTTTTTCCATTTGGAAGGGGTTTTGAACCTCTGGATAATCCTTTTTTCTTTTTGGAAGATGCATTAGATGAAGAATTATTTCCTGAAAGATTAAATAAATCTCAACATTGAGTAATATTATTAACGAAATACGAATTGATTTTAAAATGATAATAAATAATAAATCTAACATGTATCTACAGTATTTGAGTCATCACCCGATAATTGCAAGTTATCAAAAGGATTGTAATGAGCCATGTATTTAACTATTCTATTAAGAACTGCAAAATATCATAAGCATTTACAAAATGGATATGACAAAATTATATGGCATATTACTTCATTCGAAAAAAATTAATAAACATGAACAATTAGAACGCTTTATAATGATTAAAGTTTCATTGCTATAACAATTGGCGACTACTTACAATAATGAAAATCAAAATATTTAAATAACGATTTCTACAAAAGAATAAATACTAAAAGACTTTATTAGGGCATGGCAACTTCTTCTTTTTTTGATACGTAAACTCTTTATTTCTGATGCAACTGTGTAAAACAAGTAAAAATATACCAGCAGTTGCTACTTATACATTCTGATATTTAGAATGTCAGACCGATAGTTTTAATCAATGGAAGATGGAATACATTATAAATCACATTCTTGCTAGAGCCGATGCAAATTCTAAATAACACCTCACCAGTAACCGTATAATGGAGTTCGTCGCGCCAGAAACACAACAGGATCAATTGAGGCAACTTAAGAGGTTTAATGTTGGTGAAGATTGTCCTGTATTTGATGGACTATACAATTTCTGTCAGACTTATGCTGTTGGGTCAGTTGGTGGTGCTGTGAAGTTAAATCATGGGCTTTTTTATATTGCAATCAATTGGGCTGGTGGTCTTTATCATGCTAAGAAGTGCGAGGCATCTGGATTTTGTTACGTGAATGATATCGCGCTCGCAATTTTGGAACTTCTCAAATAACATGACAGAGTTCTATGCATCGGCATTGATATCCACCATGGAGATGGTGTAGAGGAGGCTTTCTACACAATTGATAGAGTAATGACCGTTTCATTTCACAAATTTGGCGATTACTTTCCAGTTTCATCGTCTGAAATTCATGCCGCTCTCATGAGACTTATTTCTGCACTGTGTTCCCTGATTCCATACTTCATTTAGTTCATCGTGATCATCATTAGAGCTGGAAGTACTCCGCAGAAAACTACTGTCCCTGTCAACACTCTCCATAAGATTCCCCGCGTCTGACTTTTAAACACCTAGAAAAAGATTGTGCTGCCCTCCAATAACTGAATCATTCAGAACACCTCTGCTAAAATTAGTAGAAATGGCATTATTAAATAATGGACCCTGAGAACCGATAAAATTTGGTAGAGCTCCAAAAATATTTCGATTCTCTATGTAATCAAGTAGTTGAGAGTTACTTTGGTTTGCTCTATTATTTGCATTATAACCCAAAATGTTAGACGAGCTATCTGCACAATCGTCCATAAATCTGGATCTTTGAGTAAATGATTGGTATTTTGATCCATTTAGTTGTGATTGGTGAAAATGATTCCTTGTCCTTAGAGAATTGGAAGCGACATCCCCAATCCCAGGAATTGATCCGCTTCGGTAGTTTTGATCCAATCCTTTATGAAACCTTGGAAGCTGTTGATTTATAATTTTGTGACATGGATATATAGAGACTGAGAGTGGATTTGGATAAACAAAAGAATTTGTAATTGTAGTGGGGTTCTGAGCATGATGATTGAATGGAATCATTCCAGGAGTAGGATAGCCACTAAAAGCATTTACAAAATTTAACCCATTTCGACCTTGTCCTCCAAAAGATATAAGGGGAGTACTTGATGTATATCCCTTTACTCCATTAGAAACACTGCTCATGTTGCTCTGGTCACCATCCGTCTTCTTGATAGCACTTCTAAATTTCTGAAGATGACAAGCAATATTTTCACGCGTAATTCCAAGGACATTCATATATTTTAATATCTTTAAAGGAATTGCCTCTGTTCCTCACTTTTTGATGGCCTCGAGAAACTTGTCGTGTAGCGGCTGAGACCAAGGGACCCTTGCTTTTTTTAGATGTATAATGTTCTTCAGAGTTATCTTCTGACTCATCTCCTCTCTCAGTACTATACCTTTTCTGCCCTTTCTTTGATTTTTCTATCAGGTTTGCTTCAGACTTTGCAACATTGAGATCATTTGAATTAAGCCGATTTTTGCTAATAACGTGTTGCCATATATTTTTTAACTCCTTCAACATAACCGACTTCACTAGGTAGTCACATGCCCCATAATTAACGCCCTTCATTATTCTGTTCTTGTTATCACTAGAGAAGATCATAATTACAGGAATGTCCATTTCGAGGCCAATGATCTCCATGAGCTTTAAACCATCCATATAGGGCATTGAAAATCGGTAATCACAATATCGTAGTTCATATTGTTATTTCTCAAAAACTCGAGTACAGAATATGGATCTCTGGTTGTTGTAACATTATATCCAAACTTCTTAAGTCCCATTTTAGCTATAAGCAAGCAAGTAGGATTGTCGTCGATAACAAGAACCTACAATCCTTCTGGAAACCTGTCATCCGAGCTTCCCGCTACCACAATCTGACCCCCATTATCCTTCATTTCTAATTATCTGATGCCCAATAATACTTTACGATAAAAAGATCAATGGAACACCCTTTGGTTATAGTCCCCCAAAACTCCAAATCCTCTCATAAACCCAGATTGATTGACTTCAATCATTCAATTAAACACAGATTGGATAAACCCCACCAAAAGAGGGCTTACCTTGAGAAATATGGTAAGGACACAAACTCTCTTCAGGGGGCCTTTTCCAACTTAAATGATGCTCAGCTAAAGTCTCTAGTAACTCTCTCCGAGCCAAAAATCCGACATATTTAACTCGACTTGGTGGCAATAATTTGAAAGACGAAGGTCTTATATCATTTAACACAATTTGTTGAGAGTGGGCATGATTCACTACCTCCAGAATCTGCCTAAATATATACGAAGGTTTCATAAAATGCCTCAAACACAATCGAATAAGAATAGAATGCCGATCACAACCTAAACTGGCATTCGACAACAGCATTCTCCGACCTATCAAAATCCATAATACCACCTTTCACTAAATGTAACTTATTATATATACATAATTACACCAAACCCATTATCCAGATCTCAAATCCCATTATTTTCTTCTCTTCAAAATCCCAAATCTAGAAATAAATAAAAAGGGTGCCTAAATGCCAAACCCCATTACAAGGGTACATGATGAAAGATCAAAAGGTACTACACAAAGGGGATCAAATAAGGTTTATATGATCTTTGTTTTAATTTTTCACTCAAAATTGGATAAATCAACCGAAGTAAAAATCAAATAAAACCACCAAGATAGATGAAAATTATCATTAAAGACTTGAATCAATCAAATACGAGAATTACCAGAGCTTCAATAGATTTTGTACAAAACCTAGTCTTTCAAAAAAAGATTTGAACTCCAATTACACTGTCAAAAGACCAACTAAAAATAAATTAAAGTCCTAATTGCATCACAAAACTTCAATAAATTTATCATCAAACACATTGGGTCTGAAGAAAATTTATCATCAAACCTAATCCCCACCCCTTTCTCTGCCACCAGAGAGGGAAAAAAAAGAGAGAGAAGTGTAACTGAGAATCACCTAGAGCAAAGAATTGGTAAATGAGAACTTGAATTGGTTGATTGGAATTGGTAACCTAAATAATAACCAAATCATAATTACTGAAATCATACACACCAGTTTCTAAATACCCAAATTAACTGAAACAAATAATAACCAAATCATAAATACTTCGATTTTGAAGTTTCAATTCCGATAAGCATGCCCTGACGTCAATGGAGTTCGTGGTTCATAATTGATGAAGTAAACTCAGAATTTTAGTGGAGAGAAGAGGTGATGAAGTAAACTCAGAGTGAAGTTTACTCAGAATTAGGTGATGAAGTTTCAATTTCTCCAAATCATAAAATCGATTTAGAGAAATCAATTTTAGTGAAGGAGAACTCAGAATTGATGAAGTAAACACAGAATTGGTAAAGTAAAATCAATTTTAGTGATGAAGTAAAATTAATCAAACTCAGAGTGAAGTTTCAATGTCCTGACGTCAAAGGAGAACTCGAGATTTAATGAAGAAAATCGGTGAAGGAGAGAAGAGGTGAAGGAGAGAAGGATGAGCAGAGAGAGCAGAGGATAAATTGATTTCAGATTAGCGGGAAACAAAGGCGGGAGAAAAAACATTAGATTTTAGTTTTCCCCAAACTTTTTGCCACTACTAAGGATTATTAGCCACAATAAATATTGTGGCTTGTCTGTCACTGATAAAAAAGTGGCAAAAACTAAAAGCCATCAGTGGAAACTGCCCATTTTTCTTGTAGTGGTCTCTTGTGGGATGGTGTACTACGAAAGCTTAAACCAAGGTAGAGATTATTACTGAGCACATCTAATCGTATCGGTGGCGGCAGATGGTTGAGGACTAACGGAGTTTGATCCAAGGTGGAGATTGTTAAGATTGGTGGATCAAAGTGATTCCTACATTAGCTAAAAATCTAACACAAGGATATAAGAAGATATAATGTTCTAAATTACACTGAGGTTATTTCAAATAAAATCCCATACCTTGCCCATACTAGGTGGTCAAGGAGGGGATAATATTGGTGCAATGGGGGATCAAGGCCCCAACATAACTAATGAAACTTTGAAAGACTCTTTCCAATTGGTATCGATATCAACAAAAAATCGATTATCTGCTGGGCATATAATAAGGTCATTTTCCCTCAACTCCAGCCTACATATTTGGTAGATTCCACTTGACAGTACTGTCCTTCCCTTGTAAGGGAAGAGATGGTTGAATTTTCTAAGGAGCCCGAGGCGAGGCGAAAGTTATGACTGATGCTACTCCTATTGATTGAGAAACCTTGTACTATTCCAGTCAAATAGAGATGAGAACTTAGAGGAGAGTGGAGATATGAGAAGGAGTAGAGAGAGTAGGCCCTAATAATTCTGAAATGTTTTGCTGTTGTAAATTTATGGGCTATAATAATTCTTTATCTTGCATTATTCAATGGACAAGATATAATTACCTAATATAATCTAGACTATAGAAAAGTTTATCGAGTTCCACATCGCGTAATGGACATTTAAAGCTCAACCATTAAGTTGAGTTTTTTTTTTCTTCTTAATATAGATAAATAATAACATTTAAACATTAAAATCACCGACTCCCTTATAACTGTAATATAAGTTGATTATAGATCAAACATATATATTAGAATCTGTAACACAAACTATCTTACTTTAATGGCTTCTTTGTTTCTTCAAATACATTTTTCATATGCACTCCTAAATTCTGCTCGATCTTCCAAATTATCTCGGCTGTCGACTTATAATCTCGCAATGAGAGGTTTTACAAAAAAAGAAGGAAATTTTTATGCCAAGATGATCAATTAAAACGTTTGGAACTATAATCAAAACGTAAAACAATTATTTGGGGAAGATGGCATTCAGAAAGTAAAGAGTGAGAGAAAGAGGTACCTGATCAATGTATTATCCGATTCTTATATATAAATCATTTTCCAACGTTTCCGCAAATCTAATAAAATCCCATTTCTTGTTAAAATTCCTAAGAGAAAAGCTTATGTATAGAACGGCTAGGATTCAAAGGTGGTTAGAAATCATATTGGAGAGGGAAGAACCATTAAGGTTATTTGGCGGGAGACTGTTCGCTGAAAATGATCAATATAAGAACATTCCATCATGAATAGGCACGAATCATTGGGATTAGGGAATCAGGGGTAGTGAAATGACTTCTATAGTTTTATGCCCATGATTTTGAGACCTAATTAAACAAAAATGACACATGTCACTTTTAGATTGGTTGGAGGGTCCACCAAAAAATGACCGCAAACCACAAACAGTCTAGGATAACATAGCTCTCTAGAGTGAATTGAAATATCATAGTCTCTTCAGCTGGGGGCTATCCCTAAAGCACACTGTATCTTGGTCAGCAGAGATCCTAATGTATAGTTGCGACGTAAATGGCCCACTTTTCTTCAACATATAAGGGATTCCCATACTAGTATTATTACCCTAAAATGAGAGAAGCTTCTTAAGATGACTTTTACTTAACAACATCATACTATTACGTGAGGATGCATGCAAAACCCCTTCTACCTAATGTCCAACCTGTCCACAACTTCCCCATAGTTATTACGGGCCACCATGATGACACGGAAGCACACCGGACATGTCATCACTCCTTACAATTCTGCGAGAACTCCATGGCAATCTCTGACATAGAAAACTCTCATACAAACCATTTTTGTAATCTTTAGATGACAAACTACTATTATGTGTTCACCCTACATTACTTTTAAAATCCAAATGCTTAGATATATAACTGAAATCATTACCGCTGTAACTACTGCTCCACCGTCTTTGTACAGTAGAATTGACCTCTAGAAACTCCAGATACAGATTAAAGATCTACAATACTCCCAACATAGTTTGGATAGAAATGTTGAGTATCGATAGCTGCAGGTTTGTTTAGAAAAGAGAATGGATGAATGGGCTTGGATTTGAAGGAACATTGGCTCGAGAAAATATGATTTGTGGGGAAATTTGCCATTGATGGTTCATACTCACTACCATCTTAAAAGGGAAATATCCATATTTGGTATTGGCTTCATTTCGTGTCTAGATTAAATGTCAGCACTATCTCGGGGTTATTCATCATCAGAGAGTACACGTAGAGCGACTGTAGTTGTACTAACACTGAATAGGTATATTGGCTTTGTACCTCTTTACTCAAATACTTTAGCCCATTAGTGTTTTACTAAATTACAAAAGATTTGTATTTTGTTGAAAAAAATATTTTTTGTTTGAATAGACTTTGCTCCTGTTCGATTTCATAAGGGCATGAGCCTCTCTATTCGAATAGATTTTTGCTTTGTTCAAATAAACCTTGTTATTTTCGAATAGACTTTTGTTCTATACAAATATATAAGGGCACGAGCCTCTCTGCTTGAATAAACTTTATTTTTATTCGATGAGAGTATGAGATTTTTAGTTTTGCTATTAAAGGTTCCTTTTCTAGTTTTCAAAAACTATTTTTTAAAGCTTGAGATATTTTGAGAGAAGAGATAATTTAATGAGAGATTCAATAAGAATTAACCCTCAAGTTAAATCGATCTTGAATTAAAAAAACCTAATTTCAATTTGTGATTTGAGAGATTGAGGGATTCGAACTTGAAAAAGAATTGTGCGTAATCCGAGGCGAGACGTTGCGAGAACGAAGGGCATTGCAGGAGGATTGATTACGAGAATAGTGATTGAGAATAGTTAGGTAACCACAGGTTTTTCTCCTGAGAAAAGTTTCCCATAGGGTTAATATCGTATGTTCATGTGCTATTTGATTAATTACTTGTTGACACTAGATTATAGAATTGAATTGAATTAGGTTAGGGTTTCATTAGTAGAAAATTGATTTCAAGAATTATCAACTTAACCAATTTGGCATAATTGTTTATTATCTATAAATCTCAAGTACCTTAGAAATTTCAATTGGTATCAAAGCGGTCACGCTCGAAGTCTTAACAACATGAGTATGGATCATAACTCATGTATTTGAGATTAATAGATTCTAAAAAAATTTAAGGTTCCATAAATCATCTACCCCACTTCGATGGCAAAGACTATCCTTATTAGAAAGTCTGAATGGTTGTATTCTTGCAATCACTCGAAGGAGATGTCTGGAATATAATCGAGGATGGATGGACCCACCCTACCATAATAAAAGGAATCGGTAATAAATCTGAAGATGTCCTTAAACCAAGAAATCAATGGTCCAAGGACAAAAAAGAAAATGTTGGTTATAACAATAAGAGTCATAATGTAATTTTAAAGGCTATTAGTCCTAGTGAGTTCCATCACATCTCTACGTGTACCACTTGGAAAGAATCATAAGACTTATTACTTCGAACTCACGAAGGTGATGATACAGTCAAAGAAATCAAGTTGCAAATACTTACTTCCCAATTCGAGAAAATTCGAATGAGTGATAATGAAAATTTTGATGAGTTCTATATGAGACTAAGTTGTATATGAGACAAAGTAATATTGTCAACACTAGTGCCGCATTGGGCATAACTTATTTCAACGTTCAAATCGTTTCGAAAATCTTGAGGTCTCTTTCCAAAAACTTTATATCTAGGCGTGATGATATAGAAGAAGCTCAACAGTGATGAAGGGTCAGACATTGATTTAAATATTGCTCACCTTGGCCAACAATTACAAAAAATTATGAAGCAACGTCAAGTGGAAAAATAAGGACAATTTTTTATAAATCATAATTTGTAATCTCATGATAATGTGAAAGTAAATAACCGGCAGACCAATCCTAGCATTGACCTAAGTTAAGTTGAATGCAATAAATGTCACAAGTTTGGTCACTATGCACATAGTTTATCCTAATAAAAAAATCTGGTAATAATAATAAAGCCATGCATATTGTTGTTACTTGGGATTATAATAATGATGAAATTGATGCTAATAATGATCATTCCCAAGAAAATAAAAATGCAAACTATTATGAGTATCTTACTAGAATAAACCCTAATAATAATTATTCTAACCCTTTTACGCTAAAAAGTGATCCTGGAAGTCAGAGTGATCACAAAGATGGTGAATGTGATAATTTTAATCTTGAAGATTTGTGTACTCAGTCAATTAAGCAGTCTGCTAAACTTGTGAAAATTAATAAAAGTTTAAAAGAACAAGTTAGTACACTTACTCAGAAATTGAAAACAAAATACTAAGAATACAAATCTTCAGCTTTAAAGACTTGAATGTGAGAAGCATAAGTTTTTTGATAACGTAAATAGTTTTGAAAATAAAATTTATACTGCTCAGGAGAGGATTAAATCAACCATGGATGAACTTGATATAATCAAGCTTGATTTAGCCCCATCTGAACAAAATCTTTAAATATTCTCTCATTGAGCGATTAATATTGATAAAGTATGGGCAAATCTGAAAGTGACAAAAGGGGGCTTGGATATGAAAATGTTGATTCAAATAAAAGAACCCCTTTAGTTTCAAAATTTGTTAAAGCCACAGTATTGCCCAAAGCTAGTGCAGTATCAAATACTCGCACTCAAACTAGTAAGCCACACTATCAAAAAGTAATTTATTGTCATGCTTATGGTAAAAGGGGATATTATGCATCATATTGTAGATTTGTTACATATAATAGACAGGTTAAATGGCTCCCTTTCAAGGAAAAGAATGACATGTTCAAGAAATCTTCAATGCCTACTAGAAAAGCTCAATCTCCAAAAATTATTCGAGCTATTTTGGTGTATAAGGATGAGTTAACACCTCAACTAAGATGTAATATTGCACTGACAGCTATTCAGACTATCGGTGTCTACTCTATTGATTAGGTACATGTTTTACCCTTTGTTCTGCTATGCTATTCTCTTCATCTTTTTAGAATAGTAGGCATATAATTTGTGTTTGTATTGTATTAAGTATCTTAGAATTATTAATGTAAAATATTCTTGCAAGACTAGGATTGTGCTTTTGTGGTATAATTATTCACTAAATATTTACTTGGTAATACTCTCAATTCACAATAGTTAGTTGTATCCTTGTCTAAACTAAAAGTCAATCGTGATTAAGAACAATTGAGAATAATTGTGCAGACTTCGTTACCCAATGTTATGTGAGGATCTAGCCTTTTGACAAGCTTCAAGTATTATTTCATAAATTCCATCTAGTTTTAGAAAAATTTTCTTTTATGATCTCATTTTTTTGTTTGCATTTATCAATTGTTGAAGGTAACATAAAAATTCAAGTTAACATACTAGAACACTTCTGACCCTTGATTCATGGTAAAAAAGTGATCGTACAAAATCGAGGACATGATTTTAGGCATTTTATTGATAAACCCTTTTTGGCCTTTGATGACTATCCTATGTTTACCATTTGTCGCCCCTTGAGCCTAAAAGAAGCTATCCTTTTTTAGCCAATCTTCTTTACCCCATTCATTTAGAGGAAAGTTAGGGTAAAATTTTCAAATGAGTACTATATCTGATTGTATATGTGAAGAATTTTTCAAAGATTGGTGAAAAGACAATTATGAGGATAATCATAAAGTTTTGTAATAGTCTTTCAATATTAAATTCAAAAATTCAAAAGAACTTTCATGTATTTGGTTTTCAAAGGTAAAAAGAAGGATGTTGATGAAAAGTGAATTTGAAAAGTTAAAATGTAATGAGTGATCGATGGAATATGAAGACACCATAATTTACAGAATTCCAGCAAACCAGTCTGTCCTTCCTACATTGCAACCCTTACAAGACCTATTTGATCCTGAGTCTTGTTCGGTAAATTTAGTTGAGATGAGATATTGGAAATCTATGGTAGTTTACTTGACACTTTCATCACCAATTTCTGTGTTTGCCCCACATTACTTTTAGAAGTCAAATGCTCATAAACATTACTGAAATTAATGTTGCTGCTACTACTAATCCACTGTCTTTGTATAGTAGAATCAACCTCTGAAACTCCAGATACATATTGAAGATCTGCAATAGTCCCAACATAATTTGGATGGAAATGTTGAGTATCAATAGCTGCAGGTTTATTTAGAAAATAGATAAGATAAATGGGTTTGTATTTAAAGGAACATCGGCTCGAGAAACTATGATTTGCGGGGAAATTTTCCATGGATGTTCTGCCCAGCAACCAATTCTTTTATAGTTTTTTCGGGGTCTTATTTTTTTAGTACATCTTCAATCCATCATCATCCTTGTCTTCAACCACAAATACTTCTTAATTTTTTCCTCAACTGCTACTTTATTTGTTTGGTCTGCACCTATCTGTAAATAAACAGACTACAAATGATAAGAAAGATAGAATAAATGGTAAAATATTTAGAAGCAAATGATAAGTTAACACAAAACATATGAATCATTGAACCAATGTTAGTTAAGTCCTCCTTAGCTTCATGAACATCTTCTTGGACCACTACTTCAGTTATTTGTTCGACACCTACCTGTAAATACAAATAATAAGATAGAGGCATCAAATGGTAAAATAATAGGAAACAAATGAAAGGGCTTCATGAACCCGCCTGAATCAATGTTAGTTTAATACCCCATGGGCTTCATGAACATCTTCTTTTTCTACCTAGACCACTACAGTTGTTTGTTCTACATCCATCTGAAAAATATGATAGATACAGCAAATGGTAAGATAGATGTAATAAATGGTTAAGTAATAAGAAACAAATGATAACTTAAATCAGACAAATAGTAGAATTATATAAAACAAGTGACTAGGTAGCACAAAACAAATGCTAAATTGAACAAATGGCAAATACCTCATTGGCTTCATGAACATCGTCTTTTTTTAGCATTTACCTATACCCCTACAGTTGTTTGTTCTACATCCATCTATAAAATAAAATAGATACAACAAATGGTAAGATAGATATAACAAATGGTAAAGTAATTAGAAACAAATGATAGGATAAATCCAACAAATGGTAAAAGTATATGAAACAAATGACAAGGTATCACAAAACAAATGGTAAATTGAACAAATTTTAAATACCTCCATGGCTTCTTGAGCATCTTCTTTTTCTTCAACATCTACCTGTACCCCTACAGTTGTTTGTTCTGTATCCATCTATAAAATAAGATAGATACAACAAATGGTAAGACAAATAGAACAAATGGTAAAGTAATTAGAAACAAATGATAAGATAAAACCCAACAAATGGAAAAATTATATGCAAATAATGACAAGGTAGCACGAAACAAATGGTAAATTGAAAAAATGGTAAATACCTCCTTGGCTTCATTAACATCTTTAGCTTTCTTAAAATAATCTTTTTCTCTAGGTTCTTCAAGAATCTCTACAAAAATTGCTTGGTCTCTACCCTCCTTAGTCTGTTCAACAAATGGTAAAGATATAAATAAATTAAAAATGGCAAGGATAGGTCAAAAAATGTTATGGATAGCTCTAAACAAATCTTAATTAAATACCTCCTTAGTTTTCTCTTCATGAATAGCTTCAGGTTCCTCTTCTTGAACAGATTTAGCTTTTTCATCAACAACCTTCCTATGCACCCTTCTGTAAATTCACATACTACAAATGAAATGGCAAACAAACTGCAAACAAATAGCAATAAAACTATAAGCAAATGATAAGATAAGAGAAAAAATAAAGGTTGATTATTAATACCTCTTCAAGGTCACCACCATATTCTGAAGATATAACATTCATATTCACCTCCATCTCAACTTCTTCCTCTACCTCTACTCTCTCTCCTACCTGACCTTCCATATTAGTTTGGTCTCCGGAGGTAACTTTTATCTGATAATTAATAAATAAATGATAAGTGATTAGTACCATGCAAACAAATGATAAAACCAACTGAATTAGATGATAAAAGGTCCGTGAAGAAATGATTAAAGATATGTTGATAAAAGAATATTGGAGCATGCTCAATCAAATTTTCTTGAGTATCCCTTGATGGGATTTGGCTTTGGCTTTGCCTCCGGTCTCCCCATCGGCCCTCTATTACGCTTGTTTTCCTTGGGGATTAAGGATTTCAAAATGATCAGTGGGACATTATCGATTTGTTCATCAGTGATAGTTTTTTCCATGATGCCTTTAACCTGAACATTTTTTTTCTTCCAGCCTTCTTGTTCTTCTTATTGCTATTGGTCTTTTTAAAGCTTTTTTTTCATCAACATTATCCCTCAACTTTTCAACTTCTTCCCTTTCTCTCTTACTTTTTTACTTCTCTTCAAGTTTGAGATTCATTTATTGTATCTTTTTTGCCATGATCTTAGCCCGCCTTCTTTCTTTTCCCATCTTTTTTCTTTTAACTTACTTCTTCTTCTTGCTTTCATTTCGAGATTTGTTTAGGTGTAGACTACCTTCCAGAATTAGGCAAATGAGGACTAGCTCTAGGCTTACTACCTTCAACTATACTATCTCTAGGTACAGATATTGATATACATTGCAAAAGTTTCCTTTGATTCTGTAACTGATGGTGTAGCTGAAATAGAGGGTTTTTAAAATAAGAGATACATTCATTCAAAGTACAAATAAACTATGCCAAGAAACACACCTCAGCCACTCCTTCACATAAAGCAACTCCGATATCAACTTTGATAGAACTGCTACCAATATCAACTTTGATCCCATGCTCAGGTGATTCAAGTTCATTTTTCTAATAGCTATCATAAAAATGATAAAATTAATTTATACAATTGACACAAATTGATTTAGAAATGACAGACAGATAAGCAATTTACAAATGACAAGAAGCAACAAACAAATGACAAGAAGAAACTTAAAAATGACAGAAATCATTAATACAAATGACAAAAATTGCTTTGACAAATGACAAAATCATTCATAAAATTGACAAAAATTTATTTAGAAATGACTGACGTAATCTACAAATGATAAGAAACGACAAACAAATGATAAGAAGAAACTTAAATTGACAGAAATCATTTATACAAATGATAAAAATCCCTTTGAGAAATGACAAAATGATGAAATAATCTACAAATGATAATGAATTATGCATACAAATGATAAGAGTAAGAAGGGAAATTTACTATGGCCTCTTGCACAAGTTCTTACTACATGTTAGTCTCAGATGACTCCAAAACTAATACCACCAATTTGGGATTAGCAAAAAAAAAAAACTTCACAATTTGATGCCTCTTAAAGGATGTCATCCTTTATCCCAGAAGCTTAGGGAACAAATGTTTAGTTACCTCAATTCTAGGGAACTGTAGGTAAAAAATATAGAGGAAATTACATATCATCATAACCCAGGTATATTCGTGCAGTGATAGTATTTTATCTCATTTTTTATGATCGGCCGATCTATAATCACCAAACTCCATTATTTGACTCAACAAAAAAGTATAGATTTGTTGACCCTAGAGGAATCTGTTAAACTTCTCGAGATCATCTACCAAATCAACATACTTCAGCTCTAAGTTTTTCCCATTTTCTGGGAGGATAAAAAATAGTAAAATATTTAACAAATTTAATCGAATAACATCGCCTGCAAAACAAAACCCCAAAATCATCAAATGTCAAAAAATAGAAAACTACTTACAAAGAATGGGGAAACAAATTACAAAATAATGGGAGACCAATGACTAGGCCAAAGTAATGATAATACCTTAGATAACAATGATAAAATGACCCCAGCAAATGAAAAATAATGCTAAAAATGTGACTTATAATTAGTAAATAAAAACCAAGTGATAAAAATAATGCAAACAAATAATAGAAAATGATCCAACAAATGACAAATTAGAATCTTACCATGATGATTTTCCGATTTCGCCTGTTTTTGCGCCACCTCGATTTCCTTAAACCCATAAGTTTTCTTCTTCATGGGGAAGCACCTATTGCTAAACTCTGTGACATATTTAGGATCAACAAATGTGAAATCATTGTGAATATGAGAAACACGTAGCCCCAAAATTAGACAAACATGAATGGGTTTTATCTGAACTATCGTCCCCCCAAATTTGAACTTCATATCGCCGAGATGATGATATAATATTTCCACAATCAACATAGACATCGTCCTTATTGGATCAATTAACATTAATAGTACAAAACAGGTGGTATGAAAAGTACCCTTCTCCACCTTAGGTATAGCCCTGAACATTTTGTTCAACCCAAAATTTGTACACGGAGATGTATAATTCTTAGCAATGGTTTTCTTCTTCTTTTCTTCACCCTCTTTATGAGATTGTTGATCCTCTTATTAAGACTGGTCATCCTCTTCTTGATATTGTTCATTACCTACTTCTTTATCAACCTTCTTCTTCATTGCGAATAAAGTGATTAAAATGAAAATAAAAAACAAAATAACATTTCATTAAACATTTGATAGGCAGCAATGAGACACAATTTCCATTATCACGAAAGAGAGAGAGAGAGAGAGAGCCAGAAACCTACCAGAATTGGCGATTGGGAAAAAAATGGTTATTGGCGTTGTTGACTGAGAATCGAGGAGGTTTTCTCAATCGTGTGTATGTTATTAGAAGAAATTGCAAGTTAAGCCCCTTTTGGCGTTAAAACCTATCTTTGAGTGTGAATCACACATGATTGAGAAACTCAACCGTCTAACCCTGCCATGTCCCCGAAATAAATGACAAATAATACCATAAATTGTGACATAGTTTTGGCTTACAAATTGTTATTTTACATGAAGGCGTGACACTTGACAAAAATTGGTTATGACACGTGTATATTAACAAATTAAATATGTACACGTGTCGTGATATATTAATTTAAAATGAGATGTATTATTCTTTTTAATTTTTGAAGTGACATTCGTATTTGTGGAGCCCACGCGCCTGGAAAAAGTAGCTGGTTAACTGCTGTAATATAAGAACTTGAGTAGGGGCAAAATTGGAATTTCATCTTGCCAGTATAAGTTATAGAATTTATTGTTCCCTGGGTCCGATTTTAGAAAGTGTGCATCTTGATATAATTAAATGAGTAATTGCCATTCTCTTAACTTGGTTCAATAAAAACACGGGCAAATCACAACAGACTATAACTTAAATATATAATATTTTTTGTTTAAAGTTTTCTTGGTAAATCAAATAGGTCAAACTGGTTTTTTAAACAAAATAACAAATAAATCTTCATAAAATTCAAATAAAATACAAAATATTTAAACCTAATATTCAAACTCCGCAAATTGAAGTTTTTGATTCCAAAATATCTAAAGCCAAAACTTAAACTTTACTAGATGATTTACGAGCATGATTCGGCAACCAATTCTTCTGCATATTTAGCTGCATGGAGAGAAATTCTCGTGCAATAATTGGGTTTGCACAAAGATGCATATAGGCTATAGCATCACTCAAGAAACAACCTCCAAAAATAGCATATCTGAGAAAACTTTTCATAAACTGTAGGTACTGGTGACAGTTCGGGTGTAGGTTTTTTTTTTAGGAAGATGTTTAAAGAATGCTTTTACTGCTCCTGCCACTCCACCCTTTGATTCCATAACCTTAAGAAATTCAATAGCTGCTCTTTAACCTTTGGATCTAGCATTAATTTTATTACATCAACCAACTTTTGCAGTAAGAACACATCAGCTGGGAAAGGGGCTGGACCTGCTCCCCTGGTGTGAGCACGCTCTCCCCTGAAAGGTTGGTCTCCAAAGAAAGATACAATGACACATAACTTTAAGGCCAGCAGCTATTGTTCCAGAGCACCACGATGGTGCACCACAGCATTGTATTGTAAAAATAACTAGTCATGAGGGCAGTTGTCAAGTAGATATACAGAATCTTTAGGTTCTGCCAAGTTTCCAAGACCACCTCACCCTTTATTAATAATACCTCGTTGTCTAGTGATTTTCAACGCTTCCACAATGATTTAGGTCATCTTCTCAGGATCTTGAACTGAAGGCTACCAAATCTAATATAGACAGGCCTTTGACCTGCTTTTAACCATTTTACAAGAGGTTCTGGTAGTTTATATATAATTTGAAGCATATCAAGAAAGCAGAACCCAACGACATCAATCTTCAGTCCCCAGTCTCTAGACTTTGGAACAAGATGAGAGCATCTCTTGCAGTGAGTGTGGGTTTTGGTGTGTGCTCTGACAAGTTGGCCCACCAAAAACCCAAACCCAACCCTTTCTAGCAGTGAGTTTGAGCTGAGTTTGAGTTTTTTTTTTTTTTTTTTTTTAATTTATTTTGCGCGGTATTCCTTTGTCCGTATAACTATTCATCTCTCTCACACATCAATAAAAAATAATAAAAAAATCAAACAAAAAAAATTAAACGTAGCGGTAATCAAAACACCGCCAAACTCATTTTTTTTTGTGAGCTCCTCACACTCGGTTGTGTTCTGACACAGCCATGTAGGCAAACTCATACCCATTTTTTCGCTGCTAGGAGGGTCAAAGTATGAGTTTGAGTTTGCAAACCCAGCTCAAATTCCCACCCTGATGGTAGGGATGGCAATGGGGCAGATTTGGGGCGGGGGAGCCAATACTATCCTCATCCCCGCTTAAGTTCCCACCCCCCATCCCCGCCTCGATCCCCATTTAAATTAAGCGGGGATCCCCAAATCTGTCCCACATAAATAGGTTCAATACCATACCCGCCCCATTTAACTTACAAAATAAATAAATAAAACAGTTTACAACATTTCATATTATACTTTCCCCAATCCATAGTGTACCATGTCCACCGCTGTTACTCTGTCTACATATTGCCATCTCCATTTCCTCAAATTTCAAATCCAAACTTACAACAATACTGATTGATTGTAGTGAGCTGAAACTGTTCAATGGGGATAATAAAATTGATTGTAGCGCCGAATATAAACATAAGAATTCACATTGCCATCTCCATTTCCTGGTAACAAACATAAACATAAATATAAACAAGTGGTAACAAATACCTCAAATATAAACACAAGTGGTAACAAATACGCAATACTGAACTCTATGAGTGCCTTTTTGTTCTTGCAAATTGTTTGTTTTCGGTTCCCTTAATTTCCTCTTTTGGTAACTTTGTTGTTGGTGAAGCTTATAGCAAAAATCACATTGGTTTGGAGTAAGCTGAAACTGTTTGATTAAAATATTCTTAGACAAAACACCTTTGACAGATTCATACTCTTGTTCTCACTTCTCACCAAATCAACTTGAAATGCTGTGTTTTGAGCTTCGAAACAGCTGATCAATCAAGATTGAAATCCCCAAATTTCAACCAAAACATACAACCAAACAACAAAAGTATCACTCTGCCATTTTTGCTATGTGACCTTGCTAGTGAAGTGGCGATGACTCTCTACGAAGAAGAGAGAGAAATGTGATTGAACCCCACAGCAATGAAAATCAAGGTCGTAAACAAGAACCCCATTATGATTCAACCTCAGATCTACAAATGTAAAGATGGGGTTTTATTGAAATTTGAGAGAGAGAGATCTATAAAGTAGATACAGAAAGAGAAGAGGATTTGAGAGTTTGTTGTTGTCAATATAGTATGAATGTAAGATAGGACATAAGGTTTAAGTTTTTAATAATCTAAGGGGTATAATAGCCAAAATAATAATTAATATTTAGTGGAGCAGATGCGAGGCGGATATCGGATTTTATGTTGGCAGTCCCAAATCCGCCCCGATTCCAGATGGATTTTGGGTAGCTTATACCATCCCAACCCCCATACCCGGTTAGCTCATACCAAATCTGCCCCGTTCGGGGTGCGGTGGGGCGGATCTCCAGCGGGGCGGGGCAAATTGCCATCCCTACCTGTTGGACATGCTCTGAGGGATCCAAATAAATTCATAAGGAATATTTGTGGAAGATCCTTGGGTACCACTTAAATATGTAACTGGTCGCAACTTTAGCTTTTTCTTACTTAAATCATTTATCATGTCCCATATTCCAAGCCAAATCATGGAGTCAACAATTTGATATGATAGTCTATATCTATCCGGTTGCTCGACACGGGACAGAGGATATGAAAATTTACTAGTGGCATCCAAGACATTGTGAAGAATATATGAATTGGTATTTTAATAGTCTCTGCTACATGTGCATGTCCGTATGCAGAGGGATTGGCAATAATGGTTTCGGCTTTAAAAAGAATGTCATAATCAAAATTAGGGTCTTTGCATGGTGCAAGTAATGAAAATATTATTTCTTTTATTTGTTTTCGTTGAATAGGTATTTCTAAAGTACGTGATGGTAAAAAAACCTTTATTCTTGACCATGTTTTCAGCAAGAACTTTTGGATCCCCGCCTTAAAGAAAAAACTCCAACCCAGTTGTTGTTAGGATTACGGCACAAAATAGGGGAAAGTCGTTCGAACGGCAGAGTTTCTGTTAAAATCGTTCGAACGAGTCATGAGGTCGTTCAAACGAAAAAGGCTCTGTTTGTTTGTTTCTAAGTTTATTTTGAAGGGGATTTAATCTAATGTGATAGTTTATCTCATGATACCTACTTCGGAGATGACCTAATAGAGAGTCTATAAATATAGAGTGTGAGTTCAAAGCCTCCAAACACAGTGTGTGAGTTAAAAAGCCTTTGTGTGAGAAACTTAAAATCTAGTAGAGATGTAGCCTCTGTGGTAGACCTTGTAACGAGTTGAACTTTACGAAAAAGAAGGTAGAGGGTGTTTTTCTCTTGGGATTTGATGGTGAGAGGGAAAGTACCTCTTGGTTGCTAAGAAGAGAATTTAAGGTAGAAAGAAGATTGAAGGGTTTCAAGAAGAAGGTATGCAACATGGTCTTTGTTGAGGTAATCTTCAATGTTCTTAATAGATCTCTTATGTTTCTTATATCTCTTGTAAATTTATGTGAAGATTATTACGAGATTAGGTATTTCCATATTTGTTGGAATCCCTTGAGTGCTTGTAATTGAACTTGTATACATAGTAGATTTCTAGCTTGGTAGGGGGAGTAGCCTTGTGGTGAACCTCTGGTAAATATTATGCTTTGTGTGCATGTTAATTTTGTTTTAAGTTTGTTGGTAGATTATAAGTATGCCATGAGGATAACGGATAAAACCAAATTGCACGAGGGTGATGTATTCCACACGTTCACTCCCAATAGTTGTTAGCACAAATTCCTTGAAGTTTGCATGAGTTGCTAGTCTGACTCGATGTCCATAGCCTTGCAAGTGTTTACCAATAGCGATTAACGGTTGAACATCTCCCCGATTGTCAATAATAAGAACTACTATTTATAGAGAAGGTATATACTAAAAATCAGCAGAATCAAGTGGCTCTTCATCAACAGCTTCATTATTAACATCCCTAATTCCAAAATATAGCCCTTCTGGTTAAATATCCCCTGGAACTTCAAATTCTGCAGTTCCATTTATTTTCACGGTGGTTATTCATCTTAACATTCTTAGCCTCTTACGATTGAAACCTTGTCATAAAAAAATTGTGCTGCACTTTCATCATCATCGCCACTACCGACAACAATCTCCTCCTCATCGTTAGAGTTATGACAAGAAGAAGAGGTCTCACTCTTCATTACTACCAATTCTGGAGAACTAATGCCTCAATCAGATTGCTTTGGGGACGGATCGATGCCGGATGAGGTTCCTTCTTCCTTCTTGGAAGCCATGAGAGATGTTGAGCCACAAAGTGAAAACCAAACACCAATTCGATCAGATTATTGATGAACAAACTAAAAATAATAAACCCAATCAAATGAGAACACACATTATCGTGGTTCGGCAATTTACTTACGTCCATACCAATAGAGAAAAAGTTTATTAGTTGATTCGTGGTTACAATCACTCACCAAAAATTGAGGTCTCAATGGTTTTACTAGAAAAGAACTCACCAAAGGATACCTTACCAGAGGTGGCTACCAAATACCTTAGGTCTCCGTATATACTTGGGAGACTATTACATCACATGGATCACGAGGAAAACCAACGTCATCAATTTAATACTCTAAAACTAAGCTTACGATGTCTGTTTGAGCAGACTCCAAACTCTATTTGAATAAAGGTGTTCTGCTCCTTCTATTCGAATGACATTGTGTTATTCAAACATACACTTTGATCTTCTACATTTCTCCCCCTTGATGAAGATTTCTTCAAATCTAAGCCAAACTTTACCAACCAACCAAATCCTCTCTACCACAACAAATGTTCCTAAAGACCAAATTGACTGCACCAAAAAAATGGTTGTTAGTGTACTATGGATCAAGTCGCTTGTAGTTCCCAATATCCCCGTTAGGGCCAAATCATCCATATGAAGGATTTGGACAAGTCCAATAATAATTGAACTTAATCCAAAAAAAAAAATTCAAAGCATATCAGCCATCTTTCATGTCGACTTCTTAAACTCAATTTCCATCTTTAGTTTTCGAAAAAATGGTAATACACATCAATGTGCTATGTGTTGATGATGAACTTGATCTTACAAAAAATTAGCACCCTGACTATCACAAAAGATTCAAGATGCTTCATCTTGATGCATAAATCATGGAAAATACCCTTCATCCAATAACTTTAATCGCTTTAGTAACCGCTATATAACTGCTTCAATAGAGATAAGGTCACCGTTGATTGCAGCATAGATCTCGAACTAACCAGTCCTCCACCTAATGTAAAAACATACCCTGTAGTAGACCGCCGTTATACAAATCACCCATATAGTCAAAACTACATAACCCACACAACACTGATGAATCAAATCCTACTTATGAAATTCCAAACCAATATCCACAATACCTTTGACATACTGTAGAATCTATTTCATAGCTCACCAATGACCTTTTCCAGAATTATGCATATCTGTTAACCATCTCAGCTACCTGTGAAACATCTAACCGAGTATATACCATTGAATACATCAAACTACCAACTGTTTCTAGCATAAGGAACCTTAACTTATATAATCACGTTCCTCATCAATTTTGGAGACATAGTAGCTTCAAGCTTAAAAGAGAAGCAAGGGGCGTACTTACTGGTTTTTGTTCCCAACAATACTAAATCTGTTAAGCACCTTCCCCATGTACATCATCTGAGAAAGACACACCGTTCCCTTCTCTCTATCTATGAATCTTTATACCAAGAATCTTCTTCACGTCACCCGATCCTTCATTTTAAATTATTTACCTATTGCTTTTCAACTTGTCGATCTCGTTTAAATGCTTACATGCATAAATCAATCATCCACATACAATAGCAAGTAATAATGGACCTATCACGTAACTTGCATAAGTTAGCACAATGGTTATAATGACTTAGTTTATACATCTGCCCATCATAAACTGATCAAAGCATTATTACATGTCTTTAATCAGCTTCAAACCGTACAACGATCTTTCCAGTTTACACACATAATCTTCTTTCCCTCATCTTTAAAGTACGTCTTAATATGAGCTATTGTATCTCCAAATCAAATTGAGTTACCAAGGCCAAAAGGATACCAATGGAAGAGTGCTTACCACATGAGAAAAAAAAACTTCATTATATAAATCCCTCGCCGTTGAGATATAGTCTCTGGCTACGAGTCTTTCCTTGAATCGTATATCAATTTGAAATCGTGATTCTTTTTTGTAGATCCACTTACAACCAACGCCTTTCTTTCCCTTAGGCAACTTTGAAGTTCCCAAGTTTCGCTATAAGAGAGAATATATATCTCCTTCATCGCTCTCTCTCATTGGTTAGCTTTAGAACTGCAAATAACTTCTTTGTAAGTGAAAGGAAACTCTTTTAATGACCGACAGTGCGTAGGCTACACCTTTGAAGTACTATGTCTTTGTCAAGCCATCCTGGCATATTGCATTCCTTTTTGGTTGTAGTTGTAATTGAGTCCACAACTGGAGTCTCCTTATTGTACTACCAATGCTCACATTG
>JACGCM010000996.1:0-37835 GCA_014058105.1 Kingdonia uniflora | reverse complement strand
CTTCACCCTCAATATTTCAGATAGTTCATCTTCTCTTATTTACCTTTCCTGTGACCTCACCACTTCATGTGGTTCCAGAGGTCAACCATGCTTCAAATCTACTTTAGGAAACGCTGAGCTAGCTTGCTTGACGCAGTAGACTCTGTATCCCCGCGTAGCCACTCTAGATGCCTTGGGCAAGTTCACTCGGCTTTCCTCATCAGTTCCCTTATTCTTACCATCAGAGCCCGTCATTAGCCTTATCGATTGAGATTTTGAACTTTCTCGGATTGGTTGTTAGCACATTTCTTTATGCTCATGTCGAGTTCTTTCAACAAACCTCGATCCCTATCCCATCCTGAGAACTGTACCACAAAGACTCTTTACTAGTCACCTTGATCTAGGACCTGTTATCACAACATTATCATCAGTAGAGCAATATATAATTTTAACATATCAATCTTATACATTATACATTGTTATACTCACTTTGTTTTACAGTTCTAAACAGAAGTCTATGGGTCTCATCATCTCTCTGGAGGTATTCACCCTTCACCATATCACATTATCATTCCATGGTCAACCTACTGAGTTCAGATCAAAGAAACGATGTCGAGTCGAGCTCGCAAAAAATATGACCCTCCACTTGTAGAATAGTTTTTTACCCTATAAAACTGCAAAACATTCTCCGGAGATATCCTCCTCACAATCCTATCCTCTTCCCATAACTTATTCAAAAATTCACAAGCGGCTATCACCTCCCACATGTTCCCGTTTAACTAAACAGGACATGCCCCAATGATGTTCATAATCCCTTTCACCAGATTGCTAAGGGGAAGACTCAGCCCGTACTCCAACTGAGATAGGTAAAAATAAAAACCCTCTGCCAGGTCACTCTAGACATTCCATGAATGTACTCCAAAGAGATCAATTCGTCTATACCCCTATCTCATTTCTCCTTCTCCAAATCAGCCAATAGATAAAAGTATTCCTCTCCAGTTGCTATAGTGTAACTCCTAAAATACCTACCGGCATGTTCTACAAACTACCTCGTCTACCCCTATAGAAGCTTTGGCTTTGCAAAACTCTTTAAACACATCAGAGCGAGGAGGTAGGTTACCAATCTTTCAGGGAAATTTGGAAATTGATCAAACCTACTTCTCCTCACTATCAGGTATTACAATCTCAAACTCTGCCGATTGACCAGAGGCCGATGCCTCATTAATAGGTGAAGTCTCTATATCAGCTGCAATCACTAACGAGGTTTGATCCTAACACTTCACACGATCAACCTACATACAAGACCAGGTATCTATCATTATCTTTTACACGTACATCACTCACATACATATATCTTTCATATATCATATATCAAACAGATTTTAATAGATTACTATAAATGGTAATTTTTAGATTTCCCTAACACAAAAAATGATTTTTACAAACAACACACTCATATATCACAAATCCTCTACTAACCTTCTATGTCAGAATGAGAATATGACGCAGCGCAAAACCTTCTTTCACAACGCTGCTGTATAACCACCTTGTGACTCAGTCACTGCAACCCTCTCTCGCTTTGAGTGGTGGTTGCACTCGATTAAATCCTTACGAGATTATCTGCTACTTTTGTTTTTCTTCTTCCTTCCTCTCTCACTGCTCTTCAAGTTTTCAGAAGTTGAGAAATATTTGAATGATGAACCTGAAGCATTATTTATATTTTTTCTCTCTAACTGCTGGCAGTTATTGAGCATCACATGAGCCATCCTCGATATTTGAACTGCGACATCCCTTCCACTGTTAATATCAGTCGTCTTGTACCTATTCGGTGAAAATGTTTTCCCCTTCATTACCCTTTGTCTTATATTTTAATCTATTTTCATCTCCTTTTTCCAAACCTCTCTCTGCCCTTCCCAAACTCATGATGACTCACACTTACACGTAATTAGGTTATCACAGTTTTTATACATGAGACAAAATCATAATTTTAATCTTATTATAAAAGTACTGACGTTATTTCTAAAGTACTCAAAATTTCAAAACTTTTCAAATTAGATTTTTCACAACAATCACAAATAACATTCACAACAATAAATGATCAATTCATCCTTTATTCTCATTCCATTTCTTTTCCAATTATTCAAACTCATATAATTACATACACTCATGCCACCCATATTTACATTCATTTTATTACCCTCACATATAATTACACATAAAATATCCCTGATGTCCTGGGGAACCACATCCGATCAGTTATCCTCCAGCCATCCTCACATCTTCCAATTCGATCTCTTTTTCAGCAATTAGTATCACCGTATCTTTTTGAGCTACAGGATTCCCCATAATTTCTCAAAATAGCTCCTCGCAGAAATGACATTCATACTCAAGTTCTCTCCCCATCCAATCTAAACCTTCCAGTTAAAGCTCCCTTACGGGCAGTTCAGCATCATAATCCAACTGTCCAAAAATTCGCTTCAGTACTTCTGCTATCTTTATCGCCAACTGCCCCTCAGAGGTATAATAAATTCTCTCAAATCGAGTCCATAAAATTCTTATCCTCTTCTAACTATCTAAAGCTTACCCCACCCCCATTTATATTTTTGCTACAAATTCCCCAAAGCACGTGATATTATTCTATTATCTAGTAACAGAAACCCTAGTATCTTGAGAAAAGTTATTTAAACGTATCTCTTACTATCGAACTCTATCATTTCGTCCTATTCCTTATCGAGCTTATTCTTTCGAAATCTAGTATTCTAGAATGACCTCCCTGAGATTGAATTTTCATTCTAACACTTCTACAATTTTCTCTCTCCCCCAATAAAATCTCAGTCACTCAGTTCGATCATTCCTTACACATATTTCATATTACAAACATATTTTTAACAGCTCTATTATTACAAAAGTTGTAAGTTCTAATCTCATATATTTCATTTCATCCTATATTCGAAAGTCTTCAAATTATTTATAGCTCGAGTTCTAGAGATGATCTATTCTATATCAATACAGAGTTTGGATAATAAATTGTATTCATCTTGAATGAAATTACAGGTACTTTACAGATAACAAATCTTTTAGGTACTTTACAGATAATAAGTCTTTCAAGTACTCCGAAATTAGGTACTTTACAGATAACAAGTTTTTCAAGTGCATTACAGATAACAGATCTTTTAGGCACTCCGAAACATCAAATCCGTCAGTTTATTCAACTTTAGTGATATTTCACTTCAAATATCCTCTAATACAAAATAGGCATTGGAAAATAAAGAAAATCCTCCCTCATATGAGTTTGGTCGAAGTCTAGTCAAGCTTCAAATAAAAACTATGGAAGAAAAGATGTTTGTGCTTGAACCAACTCTTCAAACAGAAGGCCTTCTCAGCGTCAGGGAATGATAAAAGTGCAGAAGAAGATTTCCATTCTCTGTCTTCCTCCTTCACTACCATCGCTGCCTCTTCTATATCCACCACCCCCGTAGAGTTGGTAGAGATGAAGAAATCCCGGCCTTAGAATCCAATCCTATGAAAAACATCAGCGCAACTGCCCCACAGTTGAGCCCATCCCCGCATCTATCTCCCCAACCTTGTCTTTCGCAAGGATACGAAGACAAACCCAACGTTGCTCACCTGTTAAGACAACGTGATGTAATCTCCTCATACAAAAAAAATCTTCCTCAGCTTTAGCTGCTTCTTCTTCCGATATACCTTGATACATCAGATAAACGGGAACGGGAGTAGGCATCTCCAAGGACTTATCACCGAAATGTTTCAAATTCAACTTTTGTATCTCAATAGAAATTCTCTCTTCAAACACCATTATCCGAGTTTTCACCATCGTAAGAAACTTTTAGAGAATTTGGCAACAAACAAGCGTACTTTGCCACAAACATCGAAACAGGTACTATTTATATAACCCTATATTTAATGTACAGGTACGTTTTCCCAAGAGTCAATCATTCAATACAGAAAAAACTGTCCAAACCCTAACAGTTGCATACATCAGTATTCCCATCATCATTCAATGTGTGTATGTCCCCCCATACACGCGCATTTTCCATGCAGTCAAAATTCCATCATTATTTCATTCATTTTCAAACTTCCAACCCGAATACTCATATACCCATAAACTCTTTCTCAACTAAAGCCAGTCGTGACTTCAGTTGTAAGGGGCCAATTGTAGGGGACTACCCCTCAATCTTACCAAAATCAAGCTATTTCTAGTTCAAACTACCTCTATGTCAGACTCGTGTATTCTACACATGATTTAAACAGTCAACATTGCCACATACTCCACGAACTAGTGAAAAACATGGGTCGAGCTTAAACAGAAAAACTTGAACAAGTTAAAGATACCTGTCTCTCGCGAACTCAATATTTACTCAGTCAACCGCCACTAACCATATTATTCGGAGAACGTGCTTCAGCACGATGAAGAACTACGAAGAATGCCTATATAAGGAAAAATTACCAAAAGCGACAAGGACCAGAAAAATATACGAGAAATCACCAAGAAAACTACATTTTCTAGATTCTCAAAATTTTAAACTTCTTATTCATAAGATCAAGCATTTCTAAGTCGTTTGATCACTTATAATAAGATATCAGCCTCAAGTAATAAAGGTCACTATTACAAAAACCCTCAACTCGAGGTCGTAGTTTTTTTACCTATTTAAAGGATTTCCACGTTAAATTACCTGTGTCATTTCTTATTTTGTATTAGCTTTTATCACAGGTACATTGGTGTAAGAGTTAATTCCAAGCCACTTCGAGCTTATAGAATTAGGCCATTACAGAGCTGTCACTTAAACTATTACTTAAAGGATTTCCATCATTACGTAAACTCTCCCCATACAGACGAACACACATAAACTCTAGCATTCTCCCAAAAAAATTTGTCTTCCTTCCCTAATCATACTCTATTTAAGAACTCCAATTCTTAAAACCATGGGATCTAGGTACTCCAATCGAACCGGCATTATTTTGCACTGCACACCTTGGCAACTAAACTATCATATACAATTTTACTTTCTGCTTTTAATCTATTGAACTTTGATACAAAGGGATAAATAAATTTTATCATATCTTTCTCGTATACATCACCTGCCTCACTTTTCACCTTTTTAGAAAGAATAAGCTCACTAAGTTTACCTTGAATAAGCTCACTAACTTCCAAACTTTGGCACCGTTCATCTACTTTTCATTTTTTATTCAATGTCACAGCATTCTGAGATTCTAGCACTGTCATGAATTTGTCCATATGATAAACCATAGACATTGATCCCTCCACCTCAGCCTCACAATAATTCTTATTTATCTTACTTTTTTCAAGACTTATTTCAGCCCTGTAGAGATCTGCATCCAACTTAGTATTCGCATCACGCAATTTCATAATCTTCGCTTGATACTTTAAAATTATTAACTCCAGCGACTGAATGGTATGCTATAACATATATACCTTATCCCAAGTCTTGTTTAAGTTTTTGCTCTATTAACTACAGGCTTCTTCAACCTTTTTTACCATCATATTAGCAACCGACCACAGTACTTCATATTTTTAAGTACAGGCTTTTGTCTCTCTAGAAGTTACCCGCATATCAACTATCTTCGCCTCCAGCATAATTACCTGAAATTGTAAGTCTTTCACATTATTTTCTTTCTCCTCTATACCTGCCAACAGTTCTGCAATTTAAGCTCGAGCGGATATCAAATCCGCCCTTTGTTGACTTGTTTGTCCCGAAGTACCTAATAATTCAACATCTTTTTTATTTATAACTTCCATTAATCCCTCAATCTTTTTTAGTTGACTGGCTAGTTCAGCCTCTTTCTTTATAGTCTGTCAGTCAAACGTATTACTGTATTTCGCTTTTTTAATATCTTCACCTTTATTTTTTTTTTCTAATTCAGTCACACTTTTTAGTGCCCCCTGACACGAATTTAGTTTAGCATTCAATTGTTCATTTTGAACATGAAATGTGTCACATTGACTACGAACAACTACCAGTTCTACCTGTCATGACAATTCACACTTATAATAGTTCGTTTATGCAAATAGATTACATATCATAGTTAATAAGTTTAATTGGGAATATCGATACATTATTCTATTTATCATCACAGAGAGCATATTTCATTTATCATCAAAAAATAGTATACAAAGACCTAACACATATGCAAGGTCGGTAAAAAACTGGAATACCCTATTTTTGCATATTCGAGATATGAGATGACTGCCCTTTACCTCTTGAACTCTTTCTATTCGTTACTTGAACATCTATAGGAGATATAAATGTCATCACCTCCTGCTGGTGTTGTTACACCGCGATTAGGGTATCAGACTCTTGACCTCCTCCTCATACTTTTCTGACAAAAATTTACTCGATCTAGGAATGGGTTTTTCACCAGAAATTCCCTCTTCGTCTTTGGTAAACCACATATTTTCATCCTTGGCATTTTCAACATCAAAATCGTTCCCACATAAACTTCCCAAATTCATTTTCTACCCTCGTCAGTTCTCCTCCATAAATATCAATGATACTTACTATATGACGCTCATATTTTGTTTGAGCTACAAATTTTGCTCGCGATGGTTACAGATGCTCCTTTAACTATAAATGTGTCGTGTATAACTGCCTGCGTATTTGTTTTTGCAATACACCTAAAGCACCCACATCGGCTTCTACCTTTATTCGAACAGTCACTTCTTTTGACAATCACGTCATTATAGATATTTTTTGCTCAACATGTTGTGATAATACATCCTACAAATCCCTTAACTCATCCTCTAATTGATGTTGAACCTCTATTTGCTCTTTTCTTATCCTAAAAATTATAATTCTCATGGCCTTCTAATCCTATATAAAGCCAAACACATCAAATAAATGCTCTACATCACCCCATATAACAAACACACTAGCTCGAGCTAAACATTTTATTGCCTCCAAACTATGATGATTACGTGTTTCTTGAGCTAGAAACATAACTCAAACTGGGTCCGAAACCATACCTCTTTCCTTCAAAAGCTCTACATAAGCTTCTTTTAAACCCCGCTCACTATCTACTTTGACCTCGAAGTACAATGTCAAGGTAATTAGCATACTTTGACATCTAGCCTTATCACCCGGGTCATTAAAGCAGGTCAACTCTTTTGGTTTTTAAACTAATATCCCCCTTTCTTCTTCCTTGCTTAACACCTCACCCCTTTCTATTTTTAGGGAAAATTTGACTATAGTCCCACCTATAGACTGAATATTTGCCTTTAGTCCCCAAGTTGTTTAAATATATAGTTTTAGTTCCCAAATTGTCTCTGACCACAGGTTAAACTTAAATTTTGACATGAACTAACTAAACTACCCTCACACGAGTTGTACGTGATTTCCTCTAACATGTGAACAAGTTGTCTTCCGGTCATCTCTTCCCCAAAACTGTTTCAAACAAAAAATTTGTCTTGGAGAGAAAATTTTGGAACAATCATTATCTTTTGCAACTATAAAAATTTAGAAAACTAGAATGCAATAATCTAATACCTGATCTCGCTAAGCCTTTGATCACTATGTAAGTCTCTCTCTCTCCCTAACTTTTTCTTTCTTTCTTTCTTTCTTTCTGTTGATTTTATAAAATTTGTAAATCTCTCTCTAATATCTGTTGATTTGGTTTTCCCATTTTGAAAGTTAGAAGATTTGTGTTAAGAATTAGAGTTTGGATTACAAAATTGAGGCTTTTTAAAAGTGGTTTGGATTATAAAATAAGGGTTTTGGTTTTCTGTAATTAGGGTATATTAAAAAATTGGGGATTTTACAAGTGATGCTTTTAAATTAGGTGTTTTGGGTATGTTACCATAATATTTATCTTAATTATATAGTATTTGAGGGTATACTACAATAACAAGAATGACCTAAAAAATATCATTATTCATTGGAGAAGTAGATGGTCTAAACCTGGGGAGACAGGGTACACACATCGTCTATACATTGATGGGGACATGCATATATTTAAAAATATAAATGGGGATCAGTTTTACTATTAAGGTCTATTGGAGTATATTATGTCTGATGTTGTTGGGATAAATGAAGCTATCTCACCTGGTTCATGGGATAGTGGTGAAGGCACTGTGTGCATGTGAGATAGTGGATGTTTGTGATGATATAAGTTTCTATAAGATGTGGCATTGTAGTGATGTAAATAGTATATGGGATGTACATTTCTATGTATATGCAGTGCCTATAGAAGTTATGCCCCCACCTTTAATTCAAAAGCCAGATGTAGTTATGATAGAACTAGTTAAAGGACCACTAATATGTCCTACTTCTCAAGTTGAGGTTGAGGTTGAGGTTGAGGTTGAGTCTACACAGTTTGATCCACTATAACATGAGAGTACACGGTTTGATCAACTTTAACATGAGACTATTACTAGGGGTAAACAAAAGGTAGTTGTGACTCAAACAAAAAATAGACTTGTATCAAAGCTAAAGAGAAAAGGTAATAGTTTACAAAGTAGTGAAAAGAACACTAAAAGAGTTAAGAAACCAAGGGCAAGTGAAGTACTAGAGGAAGAACTTAATGATTTGTCACATATGGACTTTAGTGATGATGAACCTAATATTGAAACTGAGGGTGCAGTTGGATTGGGGGAAGATGCTCTATAAACTAAGGCTGGAGTTGGATTAGGGGGGGAGAGGCTCCAGTTAATGCTGAAACTGAGGCTGAAGTTGGATTGGGGGAAGAGGCTTCAAATGATGAAGAAGATGTTGATGAATTTGATGCTTGGAATAGATGGGCATAAACTAACCAAGATAGCCTAAATGCAGAGGAAGGGTCTTACTCAAATTACTCATCAGTTGATGGTGATGATGGTCCAACCCAAGCTAATATAGATAGATGTGATGACGAGATCAGAGATTTGGCCAAAGAATGTGATAACATTTTTATAATAGAAGAAGTTGAAGTGCATCATACTACATTACCTGTGCATAATCCTGGGTTAGAGATGGTTATTGGCATAGAGTGGCCCACAGTTGATGCTTGCAGAGCTTTTTTAAGGTAATGGGCCATTGTGAACAAGTACTAATTCTAACAAAAAAAAGAATGACTATATGAGGGTAAGATAGATTTGTACTGAGGTTAAAACATTCAACTGTCAATGGATGTTCTATGCTAGGGTTAACCCAGATGGTACCACTTTAAGTATGAGGAAAAGTAGTAATCTTATTCACACATGTCCTGGCAGGAGTGACCAATCTAACAAAAATGCAAATACTCAGTGAGTGGCAAAGGAAGTTGAAGAAATAATTAAGACTGTGAGAACCACTAGACCAGTAGGTGTGAAGGAGCTGATTTCAAGAAAGTATAGTGTTGATATTTCATATTATACTTCATAGAATTCTTGGACTATATGCATAGAGAGGATTATTGGATCATATGATAAGGGTTATATTTTACAACCTGAATTTATAAAATAAGTCTTATTGGCTAACCCTGGCAGTTTGGCCAAATGTAGTAAAAATCTTCAAAGTAACCAGTGGAAAAGTCTATTGGTGATGTTTAAGAAAAGTTTTGATAGATGGTTAAATGGGTGTAGACCTGTACTTGGTTTGGATGAATGTTTTCTAAAGGGTTAATATGGGGGGGGGGGTTGTCTATCTATGATTACCTTGGATGGCAACAATGGCCTATTCCCTATTGCAGTTTACTTATGCAAATCATAATGTAAAGAAACTTGGACCAACTTCCTTGAGGTTCTTCAACCCTATCTCATTCTGTATAATCAAACGCTAACATTCATATCAGATAGATAGAAGGGACTCATTGATGCTGTGACTATACTTTTTCCTCATGCAAATCACAGATTCTGCTTTAAACATATGTACAAGAATATGAAGAATTTTTACATGGTGACCTAAATAGAGTGATTAGTGTGGAGTGCAGCAAATGCATTTAAGCAATTTGAAAAGAACAAGCACATGAACCAACTCAAACTGGAAAACCCAGTTACTCATGACTGGTTACTTAAGGAGCCATTTAAACGCTGGGCTAGGTCCCACTTTGAATTTACTGCCAAGTGTAAACACATCACAAACAACTTCAGTGAATCTTTTAACATGTGGATTTTGAAGATTAAGGATAGGCCAATCCATAAGTTACTAGAAACTCATGTATGACAGGAAGCTCAAGGCCAAAGAGTGGGAAGAAGTAGGTAAGCTAAACAAAACCTTTTCTTATTGATTGAGATCTCTTCTTTTCATAAACTACGTACTATGTGACTATATGTTTATCTTTTTTGCAGGTTTGGTATTGGTCCCTAGAGCACAAACCCACATTGATAAGATGATCAAATGCTATGGTCAATATCAGGTGCAAGGGATCAGATCAGGATATTTTCTTGTAATTAGGATAAATGGCCAAAGATGCAGAGTGAACACCAACACACATGAATGTGACTGCCATGAATGGAAACTTTCTGGACTACCATGTGTGCATGTTGTTAGCGCTATACACCCTTATGGTTGGCCAAGGGCTAAGTAAGTAAAATATTTTTTGGTTATTAATCTAAATGTTTACAAAGTTGTGTCTTTAATTTTTTAAAAGCTAACTTTTTTTTATGGATGGCTAACAGCTATGTTTCTTATTTTCACAAAGTTGCTTCATATGTCCAAATATATAAAAATGCCATATATCCTGCAGTTGATGGATCAGGATGGGAGAAGGTTTGTATTTGAACACAAGTGTATCTGAGTTGATATTTGATATGTATGCTTATTTTTGTATTATATGCAGCCTATAAACCATTTTATACCTCCCCCATTGGTGAGAGGAGTTGGGAAACATAGAAAATAAATAATCCCTGATCCAGATGAAGAAAAGAGGTAGATAAGATGTGGAAAATGTGGTGGCTATGGTCACAACAAGAAAACTTGTAAGGGTACACCAACAACACCAAAGCTAAGAGTGGCAAGAGCACCTAAGAGGGTAGATACAAATGTTAGCATGGCATGATATATGTGCAATACTGGTTTACTACCTACAACACCAAATATGAAAGGGAGGGAAAATGGTAGTATAGGTGGTGGTGGTGGGAGATCTTTTAGGGGTGCAAGGAAAACTCAAGATACTGAAGCCCCAAGGCCAACTCAAGCAAGTGAAGCCCCAAGGAAAACTAGGGAATCAACACAATAAGTTCAATCCCCAAATAAAACACAATCAAGGCAAACTCAAAGCCAAATTCAAGCTACTGAAGGCCTAAGGCAAAGTCAATAAAGGCAAACTCAAGCTACTGATGCCCCAAGGCAAACTAGAGCAAGTCAAGCCCAATGGAAATATCAAGATACTAATGCCCCAAGGCAAACTAGAGCAAGTCAAGGTCAAAGCCAGTCTTAAGCTACTGATGCCCCAAGGCAAACTAGATCAAGTCAAGCCCAATGACAGTCTCATGCTACTACAACCCCAAGGTAAACTAGGGCAAGTCAATCTCAAGCTACTGAAGCCCCAAGGCAAACTAAAGCAAGTCAAGCACAAAGGCAGCCTTAAGCTACTCAAGGCCCAATACAAAGTTAAGCAAGTCAAGCCCAAATGCAGTCTCAAGCTAATCAAGCCCCAAGGCAGATTCAAGCAAGTCAAGCCCAAAGGCAGTCTCACCCTACTCAAGCCCCAAGGCAGAGTCAAGCAAGTCAAGCCCAAAGGCAGTCTCACCCTGCTCAAAGGAAAACTAGGGCATCAACATGGAAAGCTCAAGCCCCAAGGTAAACTAGGGCATTAACACAGCAAGCTCAAGCCCTAAGCTCAAGCCCTTAGAAGAAAAGCTATCAATCTCCTGGCAAGAATTGGAAAGTGTGACATTGTGACTTAATTTAGAAACATTTAACTGCATGTTAAAAATTATATTTGTTTAGCTATGCAGAGTAAAAATCTTTATTGTTTGTAAGAATGAAAATGTATGTTAGACTGAAAATGTTAACAGGTACTCTGTTAACTGAATGTTTCTTTCATGAATGTTAGCAGGTACTCTATGTACTCTATTTGTTTTTGCCCCAGTTTTTTTCATGAATGTTTATTGTTTATCTATTTTGTAACTTAATAGATACTCACTCTATTAGATGCATGTGCTTGTTTATTGCTATTTGTCTATTACATCTCTAAAAATTTATAGGTACTTAAAGGTAAAGTCATACTGGCCTAAAATGTGCAGAATATACTCACAGTGGTCTTCTGACTGGTCTAAAATGTGCATAAGGTATGGGGAAAGGTCTGACTGGTCTGACTGGTACTCACGCAGTCAAACTGAAAATGTGCAGAATGTCATAATAGTCTAAAATGTGTAGGTGTGCAGGTACTAGTAATTTAAAATATGGAGGTGTATAGGTACTTGTAATCTAAAATGTGCAGGTACTAGTGATCTAATATGTGCAGGTGTGTAGGTACTAGTGATCTAAAATGTACAGGTACTAGTGATCTAAAATGTGCAGGTACCCATTTTTGGTAACTGTTAACAAAAAATGGCAAGTTCATCATCTCTATGCATATATCCTGCTAACAAAAAAATGGCAGTTCTGCAACACAAAGAGATATCTAAAAAGGAAATTGCATTTTCATTGATTCACAACCACCACCACAATACAAAAACTGAAAGAGAAACTAAACAAAAAAAAATACTTTCTGGGATCCCAAACAAATACAAAAACATTTTCACATCCCAAAAAAAGAAGGGATCCCAAAAGAGAACCTAGAAAACAAGGCAATACCCACAGTCACAAACAAAATCTTCATCTTTCTCTTCTCATCCATTTTCTTCAATCTCTTCCTCTTCTTCTTCCTCGTCTGTCTCTTCTTCTTCCTCATCTGTCCCTTCATCGTCTTCCTCACCTGTCTCTTCCTTTTCCTCGTATGTTTTTTCTTCTATCTACCCATACTCACTCTCCTCCTCCTTTGTCCAGCTAGACTTAATGTTGAAGGATAAATCATAGCATTTGGCGAATCCAATGTACTCTTCTTCAGAAGAAGAGTCACTCTCAGTTACAGAGAAAAGAAGCATTTTTTTTTAGGTTTTGAAGAGAAAAAAAGATAAGAGAAGAGAAGAAATACTTGTGTTTTGAAGAAGGTATGGGGAAAAGCTTAGCTTTATAAAAAAAAAATATAGGCATTTAAGGGTTTTTATAAGATTCTGGTTTCCCAATGTTGGTAGTTGGGGGGATAATGGTTAGGGGGGAAGGTTTAGGGTTATGTTAAGTATGTGCAATGTGTAGAGTGTGCACACAGGATCACTAACTTGTATTAGAAGAACTTGTATAAGAAGAATTGTATAAGAATAATTACACATAACTTGTATTAGAATAAACTTCAAAAATAATAGAACATTTTAATTAATATGGTAAGAAAGGTACAATATCCCTAAGATTTATCTTCTTATATAATAACTATCTCTAACCACTACACTTCCAATCTCATCCCATTGAAGATTTCCCTTTAAACTCTTTACAAAATTCATCTAATCTCATAGTGACACTCACCTTCACATTTAAATTAGTCTTAAATTCTATATTCTTATTTCCTTCTTCATGCATATTGTCCTTTAGCCACATAAAGTGCTTGCATTAAACATTTTCAGAAACTAAGAATTTCTTACCCTTGCTTCTCTGAGCAGTAGATTTAAACAATTTCATGAATCCATAACCACCTTTAGGGAAAACTACAGTCCTTCAAGGACATTCTCTCTACCAGTGCCCAATTTCCTCATAACCAAAGCAACCACCTTTGAAAGATGAGCTACTTATACTTGGTAAATTTGAAGATTTCCCAATGGCCTCACTCAACCATTGGAAAGCATCACAAGTAGGGAATTGGTATTTTGAGTACTTTTTACCAGGGTTCTCTATTGATTTAGAAACATGGAATTGCATTATTCCACTGCAATTTAGCTTCTTGCACATACTATATAACCATGAACAATCCCTAATACTATGAAAAACTTGATCACATATATGGTAAAAATCATCCAACAACAAAAATCATAAATCATCACCACCACCATATAAAACACCTGATTAATTAGAGAGACAGAGAGATATAAAGTGACTTTACCCTCATATCATCACCACCACCACCACCACCTTTACTTCTACCACCTATAGACACCAAGATAAACCAACACCAAAACTAAGAAATGAGATAGAGAGAGAGTGAGGGAGAGAGAGCTTTAATGGAGGTATTTAGGAAGGAGATGAATAATACCAACACTCAGAAAAATTAAAGAGATTTGGGAATGAGATAACCGTTGGGGAATTTGGGGAAGGAGAAGACCGTTGGGGATTATTTTAGGGAATAGATGACCTAAAGACAACTTGTTTACCTGTTAGAGGAAATCACGTGCAGCTCACATGAGGGTAGTTTAGTCAGTTCATGTCAAAATTTAAGTCCAACAAAGGTTGACCTGTGGTCAGGGAAAACTTGGGGACCAAAACTACTTATTTAAACAACTTGGGGACTAAAGGTAAATATTCTGCATGTAGGTGGAACTGTAGTCAAATTTGTTCTTAATTTTATCCTAGCATATTTACACTGTAGGTCATATAACTCTTTAAAAGTTTTCTCAGAATTGAATTTAAATTACCTTCTCTCATATTTAGTTTTACTAAGTACTTGTTAAATGTGAGCCACGGAATCCCTCGCTCTACTCAATGTTCTCTCCAGTTTGGAATTAGTTTTTCTTAATCGCTCTATCTCCTGTACAAATTACAAATATCTTGTTATCATAGAAACATTCAAAGCGAGCATATTAAAAAGCATCAATTAAACTTAAATAGTTTCGGACCATACAGAGTACAATTATATCAAAATCAAGCGAACTGTATAATTCAAAACAGGATACCACAAAATAATTAGATATTCTTGCTGATTTCTACCTCAGATGGAAGGTCCAATGCTTTCTCAGCAGATTGGATTGGTTTAGTACAATCCAATAGAGGGTCCATTATTTTTTCAGGCAGAGCAGTCACATCAGCCACCACTTCGTCCGCAACCTCGGAAGGAAGGATTATTTCATCATATTTGTTAGCTCGACCTAACTCAACATCAGTAGTAGTCAATCCAAAATTATAAAAAGATTGGATAAAGTGATCTCTTTCGACCTTCAACGCCTTGCAGGATTGTGACATAACATTATTATGCTTAGCCAGCAATATATACTTCTCAGCATCTTCAGATCTCTTCTTTTTCTCTAGCTCGAGCTCAGCTTCAAGCTCCTTAATACGTGTCGGTTTGGCATCAAACTTCAAAGTTAGATCCCCAAACTTCTGGCTCATTTTATCAAAATACTTTGTTTCCCCCTTCAACAGCATCGAGAGCTGCCAGTATAAAAAATTACATATACAAGTTCAGGACAGCAACTCTTAATTCGAATACAAGACAATTAAAGATTTCAAATACACACCGTAAAAGTACGCTCTTGGTACTCGTCATTGAGATGCTTCAGATCGGTCTTAGCCATCAGGTAGTATTTATATTACAGTTTTCTCATCTTGGCTGCCGCATGAGGATTAGTAAAAGAGCTACCCTCGTCCTCATGTTGTTTTCTCTTCAACAAGTTTTTCTTAGCCTCTGCAGGAGTAACCGCAATCACTTCTTGTCTCTCCTTCATAGTTTTTATGATTTCTTATTCTATGGTTACCACCCCAGTAGCAAGCATACTCTGAAGATTTGACATCCTCGACCTCCGAGTAGTTAATTTCATGTTTTTAGGTAAAAGAGGTGGAATACTAAGAACATCATCAACAGTCAGGCGAGCTTTCTACTCAGCCATAGCTCATTTCTTGTGAGCACACTGAACTTTAGGTACTACAAAATCTACCCTCTTATCCATACGGATACCTAGCTCACCAAGTACCTTCTTTAACTCATCCTAATCTCAAGCAATATAGTTGAATAAGCTGGTATTATCAGGCGCCGATGCAGGATTGCGTTCTGCCAAAAGGAGCAGAACATTATTTAACAGCTCGACGACATAATAATGGTTAATCAAAGATTGATCAACGTTACTTACTTGGGTTATAATATTTATGGTTCAGAACAAGCGCTGGTTCATCCAGAACCAGCATACAGTTACCCCCTACCCATACAAGGTGGTCATTCCATGGCCTACCCACAGATTTAAAGTCAAAAAAATTTGGCCTAGATGAATCATTATATAGGTACTCACTACTTCGACCTTTGACATATTTCTATTTATAAAATTTTAGCACATTATTGGCTTCAAACTGCTTGGTAGTCCCTTCCTTTCTCCATTTATCATTCAGTGCCTTACATACCCTTATTATCTCATATATATTCTCATTCAGCTACGCAGGGCAGCACTGCAATACATTCATAACCCCTTTTTAAAAGAAGGTCAGAGGAATTCTAAGGCCATACACGACTTGATTCAAGTAACATAAAAAAATCATAATTCGGGCTTGCTATCCCGAGGCCATTATAGTACGAGAGATTAACATCTCTACTAATCCCTCTCTCCTTTTTCTACTTCTCCAAACAAGGGACTTGGTAGTATACCGCCTCCTCCCCTTTTCCTGGGACATAGGCCCTAAACTAGCGACCTTGGTCCTCCAGATAACTTCCCCATTCTCCCTACAATTTCTTTTTGTATTTTAAAAATTCTTTTCCTACATCTACTCCATTTGGGTATATGACAAATAATTTATCTTTCTCTTTTCTATCCTCTATCTCTATTAATTTCTCAATTTTACTGGTTTCCCCAACTTCTACAGTCACCTCTATACTATTTACAATTTCTTCCATGGCATTACTTGAAGATACTATAGATTTACTCATGGGAATTCTAGGTTTGGAACGCATACTGGACCTACAGATACAATAAATATTTTATCATTATCTCTACTTTACATATTACACCCTACGCATAGTAAAAACAACCCCAACCATATTTCTACCCAGTCAACGCGTTTACTTTATAATTTCCTAAACAAAAATCAATCATTTTAAGTTTCCCTCTTCTTCTCCAAACAAACAATTTCTCTCTCTACAATTAATTCATATAACAAAGCTTCTACACTATAGGACTTTCTCATCAATTACTAAAAAAATTTACAACCCCTACATTATCAAGATTCTGGATCCCTCAATATAAAAGGATAAACAGACAATATCATATAGGTTACTAGCAAAAAAAACAAAAAATAAATCAAACAAATAGAGACACAAATCACCAACCTATACTTGAATAAAAACAATCTTCTACTTTACCCGAACATTTTACTGAGAATGGCCTCTCCCGTCATTTTTTCAACAGTTTTATATCACCCGATGAACCTTTCCCTCTCAAATCACACTTAGAACTCAAACGTTTCCAATTTTTGGAGATAGGATTTGCACAACTTTTTTCTCTCTCTGTAACTATTGATAATTTATGAGTTAGAGAGATACGAGTTTTTATACTCTCCCTCGGTTTATGAAACGATGACTTCTTCAGACATGTGCCAGTTACCCCTATTGTCTCTACAGGTACATCTTTTCGGTTAATGGCATCATCATGACTTTTGTGATAATGTCTACTGTCATCACGTCTGTCTCTATTGTCTGCCATTATAAAATTATCCTCCTCTTCCCCAACGTAATATAGACGATCAATTATCTTACTTTTATACTCTACCAAGATCGTACGACATTCCTAAAATAGTTCAATATTTAAAATTTGAAGATATCAATACAGTTATTAATATTATATAGCTGTCATCTACAATATCCGCACACAAACAATAAAATAGAATGCTTTATTCTTATTCATTTCAGATTGACGCATCAACTATGCCCCTTCTTACATTTATTGGAATACCAACATAGAATACTAAAAATAGATTACCTTTTACGAGCTCTTACATTTCGAGCTTATAGAGCTTTATAGTTGCATTTGAAGCAGCCTGGATGGTTTACCTCCCTACATGAAATTATCTCTCATCTTGCTGCCTTGTATCCTCATTATCAAGTTTGTCACATGCGAGCTGTCAAACAATCATTTCTCATACCTGGCATCCAGTAGAGGCCTCCAAAACATATCGCACCAGAAAAAGTGATCATACTCTGCACGCCTACCTTCATCATCTAAGCCGATCAAATTCAATGGCCATTCCGATAACACAGTATCATAAGGCAGTCAACGAAAATATCATTCACGAAGTTTGACAACCTTGATATGGAACCTACCGTCTACTACATGACGAGCACGCTGAGAGCGCGTCCTCACTATGATTACTTGCACTACCTCCAGAAAAAATTATCCCTGCAGAAGATACAAGACAGAGTAGCCAGGAATCACTACTTTATAGTTACCAGGAAGATCTTTAAAAATCCATATCACCCCACAAATTTTGTTGAAGGATATATTTTTCAAGAAATTTTTTAGGACAACAGAATATCGACAGCCAATCCTAAAGATTGTACCAGGTTATTCTTTCTATATTATGAATTATCTCCTCAGATTTATACGAATAGATATGAAGATGGCAACATACAAAATCAAGTAAGTCCAGCAGTAGCACCTACTGACCAATATCAATTCCTTTTAACAGTTTGAGAAAAATTTAAGCCAGTTCGAATACATAGATTGCAGAAAACCATATACCTTTACATCTACCCTATCATCTCACAGAAATTATCTACTTCACATCATCACATTTTCGAGCCCCTATAATTTTTCAAGTCTTACGTATCACTACCATTTACCAATATCCACACTAAAATCCTTACAGTTTTCTTTTCCCCATCACATCCCATGATAAACTAATACCTGTTTACATACTTCTATTTCCTAACAGAAAGCTGCACAAATAAGTTCGAAGCACACTATCAAAATAACAAAACGATGACATTTCATTAGTTTAAAAAAATTACAGATTATTTACAGATACACTATCATTCTAGATAATATACAGATTACTTTCCAAATTACATCAAGTAACAATTCAAAATGCCTCTTAGCGGTCAATGAGGAAGAAAATGCAAAATTAAAGCAACTTCCAAACTCTAATCCAATGCTGCAAGGAACAGGAAACAGTGAAACTGGAAATCATAGATAAAGGATCTTCTTCAAGGCCAAGGCCAAGGCCAATATCTATAGTCCATGGAAGAAAACCCTTCACCATCGCCACCTCTTCCACCATAACCCCCACCTCCGCGAATGCTTGAGACAGACGGAAGGTCCTATATCTTAACAAGGACACACTCACTATAAGGATACCGGCGAGATTCCCTTGGAAAAATACCTGCCGCTTCATCTTCAGTTGTAACAACCTCCTCCACCAGCAACTGAAGCCCATTTTAGCGCTCTGCCTCAGATATCAACAGATAGTGGAAATGCATTATCTGATAATAATCATCCTCTGCCTCTATCACCTCATCATATAACATACAGTTATAGGCATGTAACACAAGAATTGGTGTCGGTAGATGCAAATGTTGGTATCTAAAATACCTGATGTGCAATTCGTCTATCTTTCTACGAATCCTAGACTCCTGAGATTGGTTCCTTATAGTCACCATACTCTCAACAGTTATAAGATTTCAAGTACAGAAACAAGAATAAAGCAGAAATGGTTTAGAGATGAAGACCTGGTTCATCACACATAAGTCAGAGTTCTCTTTATATTATGATCAACATTTAAGCCAACTCTTCAAATTCCCAACGTTAGGAAGATTTCCCATCCAACAGCATTGACTAGAACCATTGGTTCTAGAAAACCCAAAAGGCACAAACTGATATTCATGAATATACGTTAGAAATGATTCTAAGATATTAATTACAGCATTGATGACACTTCTCAACCAACACCACTTGCCCACAATGTTTCTCATACAGTTGGCTGAGAGAGGATAGTTATAGTGGCTTTTCGGCATCTCGGACTCATGCTTCACCTTCGACCAACATACAAACTTTCAATCTCATCAGCAGAGCATGTGGCATAATCAAAATCAAGACAACAACATTAGAAAACAGTTACAGCATGAGTTTCTCAACCAACACCACTCACCCATGTTGTTCCTCGTACTCTTGGATGAGAGCCGTCTTGTAATATCTTATTTTGTATCTCAGACTCATGCTTCATCCTCGACATCATTAACATATATGAAGCACTACTAAAGACATATTCCGTATCCCTAAGTTCTAGTCATAAATTTTAACCTCTACATCAACAGTTTGAGATAAGCAAATGTACAGTCATCAATAAAGCCAGTATGCAGCAACAAAGATCAGAACGTCACACAATCTGGTCAAAAAATATCTAACATATATTTTGTAATATCCATCATTAAGAATCTTAATGGTTGTCAAACGGTTATATTATAAAACCTAGAAATAGGACCAGAGAATTCTAGATGAAGGACAGTGGAATCCTCACTCTAACATTCTACATACTCAGAACACTCATTGTAATAAGCTAGCAATCTCAATAATATTATCCTTTCTTTCTCAAAATCCTCAAGAAAGGTCGTGGTTTTTAACCTATTTAAAGGTTTTCCACGCTAAATTATCTTGTTAGTTATTACTTACTGTTCTTGAGCGTTCTAAATACATATGGTGTAAAGGCTAAGTCATAATCTCAGAATTAGGCTATTATACTACCCCTTTTATGTCATGTAAAAGCAGCCTATGAGCACTCCGGAGATGCCACTTCAATCAAAATAAAAATAATGTATAGAAACCACTTCAACCAAAATAAAATTATGGAAGTATCCTAGGATAATCATACGTGAAAGAAGATACCACTTCAACCAAAATAAAAACAATGTATAGAAAGTATACACATTGCAGAAAGACAATAGTATTGACAACTATGTTCATGTATAGAAAGTATACGCATTGATAAATATGTGCATGTTTTGGAGTAAAATAAATTTAGAGAAAAATCGTCACTGAAACTTTGAAACCCCTTCTATAAGAACAAATGGGGGAAATTGAAATTACAATTGGGTACATTGAATTAGAACAATGGGGAGGAACACCTTGTAAAAACATTAATCAGATTAAACCCTAACTTATAACATTAATCATATATATATATATATATATATATATATATATATATATATATATATATATATATATATAATGCCTTGAGAGATGAATGAATTACAAACCTTAAATCGTTAAATTGATAAAGAGAGAGATGAAGATCAGTGAGTCGTAAGGGAAGGAAGGAGATTACAGGTAGTTGGGAGAGAAAAACATTGAAAAATGCCATTGAGGCCTAATCAAAGAACAAGTTTATCTTTTGTACTCTATTTCAACTCTCTATCACGCTCAAGATCAAACTGTTTAATCATCAACCCACATAGCTAAAATAGCGTCTTTTCTATGAGGATAATCTTCACCAATACTTCTAATAAGGATGATACAATAATAAGCTTAAACAAATAAGATTTTACGTGGAAACTCAGTAAAGGCTGAGAAAAACCATGACCTCGAGGAGGGTTTTGATGAAAAATTAAATAAGTTGCTAAATAATACAATTTGTTGTGTGATACGAATATAAGGATAAATGAATAGTAATGTTACAGATCTGAATAACTCATTTTCTACCTATATTTATAGTAGATACAAGCAGTTTACAAAAAGAAAAATATTTTCCTAATTCGGGGGTAGTGGGTGAATTTTGCGAATCTTCCAACGATTCTATTTGACCAAGCACAACGGCTACTTTTAGTAGATCGAGAACTGCGGTTGCAAATGTAACATCTTCTCAAATGATAGAATGTCTTCGACTCATGTCCGTTGGCCTCTCGTTGTCGAATCTTGGTCGAGAATTATTGTCGCAGGCATGACATTTTCTGGAGTGATAGAATGTCTTTGACTAAGGTCCGTTGGCTTCTCTTTGTAGAATTTGGAAATATGCTACTACAATCACCCCATTCCCAATACAAGTGCTTATTATTGTGTCGAGAAGAACATCAGAATGTGAAATGATTATCAAATGTCTGTAGAAGTCTGTGCTATCATTTTCGAAGTAGAAGTCAAATGAATCTGATCACTTTGAATTCTCGAGGAACATTTATTACAGGACATTGGTCTTTGTAATTTCTGGAAGGTTGGGTTATAAGAAGATGGAGAAAGAAAGAGTTGATGTTCGGCAGGTGAATGGTTTGGAAACCGTGATGGTAAAGATGTCGCTCCAGGTGTGGCATAGAGAGTGGCTGAAGTGTGCGGATGTGAATTTTAGCGACTACAAGAGGTAAACCATGGTGTTATGTCGTTGTTGTTGTTTAATCTTGATCCGGTGGTTATGATGATTGGGAGAACTGAGGGAGGAGGAGGTAGAGAGCGTCGAAACGCAGTTTGTCCATTAGAATCAGTATCATTCATTATTGTAGAAGGTTTTGAGCTCATCAAATGTTTTGGAGAAGTGGTCACAGCACATATTGAAGATGACGATGCGAAGGCTGGTAGGGCATCCTGTGTCTCTAGTCAACACAAAATACTTCTTACAATTTTGTGCTACTATCTTTTTGTGGCACGCACACAGGCAGCTGGTTTTAGAAGTTCCTTAACCTAAGATTCATTGAGTTTCTTAGGATATCGCTACCCCTATCATCAGAGGATATGCCAGATTCTGGTGAAAAGAAGTACGTAGTATTGAGTCCTCTATTTCAAATAATAGAACATGAAATGTAGCATGATATAATGTAATCGAAGAAGAGAATTGTCGGATGTAAAATATAACAGAGTGTAGCTTTGAAGTAAGCATTTAAGATGAATGAAAGAGGGTCATGTAATGGCTTGTGAAATTAATGAACAAATGTTATTCCCCGATGGGATATTTGGGCTTAGATTAAGATTACCAGATGTTATTCCTCGATGGGATATCTGGGTTTTGATTAAAATAAACAAAACATGACATGTTTTGTTCGATTAGTAATGAATGTAAACGAGATCATCCTGTAAATGGATAGTGTTTGTCGAAGAGATGAATGTTAGTTTGTGATGCATACTTATAAGTATGCATTGATACTAAATGAAAGTAAAGACAGAAAAGATGTTTGTTCGATAGATGTAATTGAAAGTAAAGATAGTTTTATTGGAATCAGTTGAATGTAAAGAAATTTGATCACTTCATTTTTGTCAGTGTGACATAGAGGAATTACTTTGACCCATTTGGTGAAGTAGTCTGTTACAACAAGAATGAACCATCGGTTTCCCGATGCTGGGTAGAAAGGTCCAATGATATCGATCCCCCATCTTTTGAATGGCCAGAGGATATTGCTTATGTGCAAGTCAAGTATTGATCTTTCGATGTCTTGAGCGCGGATTTGGCATTTGTAGCACTTATAAAATAAGTCATCGTAGTCTTGTCGTATCTTCAGCCAGTATATTCCTTGTGTGAATTCTCGTTGGGCTAATGATCATCCCAAAACGTAGGCTATGCAGATTCCTTTACGAAGTTCTTTGATTTTGAATTGGGCTTATTTTTGCGATATGCATTCAATAAGTGGCCTTCCCCCTGTTATTCGATATAATATTTTATTATGAACCATAAATTGAGGACATTTTGCCAAATGTGATCGAACCTCTTCTTTATTACTTGGTAGGATGTTGGAATTGAGTGATGCATGAAATGGTCTTCTTTAGTCTTCAGCATCTTCATCTTCAGTAACATTAATTTGCATCTTAGACCTAATATCGAGACTAGAATGTTCTATGACCTTGATGTCCAAAGTTCTTTTTTCGTTATCCTTGAGCATAGCATCAATATAAGCTAATACGTCAGCATAGTAGTTTTTGACTCAAGGGAGGTAAGAGATTGTTATTGTTTTGAACTTACTCATTTTCTCTTCGACCCGGGTTACAAAATCAACCATCTTTCTTGATGTCTTAAATGCTTTGTTGTAATGGTTGGTGACCAGTAAATAGTCAACGTATACAGTTATTTCTTCCGCCCCAAGTTCGATAGAAAGATCCAGTCCATGGAGGATAGCTTTATATTCGGTTTTATTATTGGTAACATAGAATTTGAGTTTAATAACTTTCTCGATTTGATGATTGGATGGGGTAACAAGGATGATGCCGATTCCTGATCCTCGTGGTCCAATAGATCCGTCCGTAAAGAGTCATCATCCTATGATGCGTGACCATGCGTCTAGTTCTGTTATTGAGTCATCAGTCAGTACTGTTTGCCCTTTGATTGGTATCTGAGGTTCAAAGGAGATGTCATATTCGTCGAGGAAAACAGACAATTGTTGAACCCTTCGAGACTTTTCTTTTTTTGAGAGTACAAGTTTGAGATGAAACTTGGTAATGATTTAGATGGGATGAGCCTGAAAATACGGTCAAAATTTTTTAGAGTTGTATACTAGGGCGAGTAATTGTTTTTCAATTGTTGTATATCTTTTTTCAGCAGGCATGAGAGTTTTGTTTATGAAATAGATTGGTTTTTCCACACCACCGTCTTCTCGAATAAGTACATAGCTAATAAATTTATCGGTGGTTGATAAGTACATTGTCAATATTTCACCATTAACAGGAGTACTCATTAGTGGAGGACGCCCCAGGTATCTTTTAAGATCTTGGAAAGCCAATTCACAGTTAGGGGTCCAAATAATTTCCTTGGGCTATTTTTTAGACAGTGGAGATGGATTTCCACGAAAAATAATGTAAAGAAGTTTATATCGATCAGATGACTTTGAGATGAACCTGTAAAGAGCTCTAAACTTACCAGTAAATTACTGTACATCCTTTTTGGTTTGAGGAGATGGCATCGCCATGAGTGCCAGATTGATTTCGATTCCCCTTTTATTAACCAGATGTTCCAGAAATTTATCCGATACGACACCAAATTGGCATTTTTCTGGGTTGAGTTTCATCTGGAAGGTACAAAGGATATCGAAGATGGTTTGGAGGTTGTTGCAATGATCTTCATGCTTTGAGCTTTTACAAATCATATCATCGATGTATACCTCCATGATTTTGCCCAAATGATCTTTGAGCATTTTGGTGACAAGTCGTTGATAAGTGGCTCATGCATTCTTTAATTTAAAAGGCATTACTGTATAACAGTAGATACCTCTTTCAGTGACAAAAGTAATTTTTTCTTGATCTTCTTCGACGAGAGGAACCTGATTGTAACCGGAGGTTGCATCCATCATAAAGATAAGTTCATGCCCTGCTACAAAGTCGAGGAGTTGTAGGATCAGTGAGAGAGGGAAGTTATCTTTTGGTGTGAATTTGTTGGGCTCTGTAAAATTAGTACTAACTCTGATTTTCCCATTCCTCTTTGGGACAACCATTATGTTAGAAACCCACTTTGGGTATTTTGCTTCTCGAATAAATCCTACACGAAGTAGTTTATCAATTTATTTATTTACGGCTCGTGAAGGAGGGGAGCAAGATTTCGACGCTTCTGCATAACTGTTTTTTTGTCTTGAAGGAGGTTTAGTTTATGGCATGCGATCGATGGATCAATGCTAGAAATTTCTTGAAAAGACCATGCAAAGATGTCGATGTTTTTATTCAGGAGTTGAATCATGGTTTCTTTTTCATCGGATGATAGTTTGGATCTAATAAAGGTATTTTTCCCTGGTCCATCGAGTTCAATGGAATCTACTACCTTAGTATCATGCTGCTCAAACGTAGGGGACATTTCCTGTTGTAATTACTATACTTTCAGAAGTTTTTCCATGTAAGAGTTGGTAGTAGTATTCTCGCACATACGTGCAACTGCTTGGCTTCCTTTGATTTCGTAGACTCTGTGATCTGCTAGAAAGCACAAAGCCAGATAATAGGTCGAAGGTACTGTTGTGATTGAATGTAACCAACTTCAGCCTAATATCCCTAAATATTTTAACTCAGTATCTATGACAATAAATTTTACGAAAGTAGTCTCTGATACTGCTTGAACCGGTAAGGTGATTTCTTCTGTGGCTGAATCTTTAGAGCCGTTAAAGCCTGTGATGGTGGTTATCGAAGCTTTTACCGAGTCTTTGAGTCCTAGAACATCAATTACTCTTTTGAATAAAACATCTGCTACACTTCATATATCGATGAGAAGTGTGCATATGTAGTCTTGTCCTACTTTGGGCATAATGACCAGAGGGCCATCATGAGGGTACTTAATATGGCTGGTGTCACAGTCCCCAAATGAAATATGGTACGGACATTTTAATTTTCTTAGAGCTGGGGAGAAGTTTTCCTGACTTGTCTGAGGATGTCATCTTGCAAAAAGATGTAATTCAATTATCTTGTTTTCTCTTTTTCCTTTCTCAATCTCGATCATGTAAAGATGGTGTGCTTCTCCTTGGTTTTACTCTTGCTCAACGCCTTCTATTTTAGTTTCTTCTTCAAGGAACTTCTGAATGTTGACTACATAATTATGAAGTCTTCCAGGTAGTGAAATACGATAAAAAATTTGAATGAGAGAGTAGCTGTTGCCAGTCTCGTGGCTAGGCACATTGTGATACTGGTACAAAGGTTTGTTGGGGATATCAGGAATTGCTTGAGCTTCCTGATATAAATTGTCTCCCTTTATCATTGGTAGGATAACGAAGAGTGTGGTTCTCATAGGAGGTAACATTGGGACGGGCTTGCCTGGTCTTCTGTTTCTTTTTTTAGTATTGTCAGTCCTTCATCCGCGCTGCTTGGGTATCCCTGTATTGGTTAATTTTTGAAGTGGTGATGAAAATGTTTTATGAGAATGGATGACAGATGAGCTCTTTATTTTACCCATTTTGGATCTTCCTAATTCGATGTAGTTATTAACAACATCGATCATTTATGTGACCGTTCTGGGTTTATGCAAGGTAAGTTCTTCTCAAACTTTGAAGTCGATTTGTAGTGCTGAGGTAAAGGATGAAGCTACAATCTTATGATCTTAATTCCCATTCTTCCGTGTTTCTTGAAAGAATTGCTTGTAAGAACTTGATAATGTTTCTTCATACCCTGCTTGAAGAAGAACAAAGAATCCACATCGCTCCTTAGCATGAGCATAATTCGACTCGAAGAGGTACTGCAAATGGCTAAATGTAGTGATAAAGCCTTCAGGGATAATATGGAACCATCGGGGAGGTTCTTCCTTTAGGCTCATATTGAATAATCTGCATAGTATGTGATCGAGTTTGGAGTATAATCCAACGGCAGCACTGAAGTATCGGACGTGGGTAAGAAGGTCAGTGAGGCCTGCATACTGATTAAATTTTGGCATGTGGAAATTCTCCAGGATGGGCATGACTTCAAGATGAGGAGAGATGGAATTTATTTCGATTCTATCCAGAGCAGACCTTCAGCCTGGGATGTCAGAGTTTATGAATTGGATCCTATTGTTTAGGTTATCCAAGGTGATTAATTGTGGCATAGAAATTGGTATGGCTGTAGTTGTCCATTAGGTCCCAATCGTTCTCTTATTAGCCATCTCTTTGGTGGTAGTAGAGTTTGATGATGTGTATGTTAACTTCAGAGAGTTGTCGATGTTGAGGACGTAAGTCCAAAATGTTGAGAAACCCTGTCTGGATTTCTTGATTTGGATCGAGAAGTACATACTCGTTCTTCTCTTGGCTGATTTTTTTCTTTGGGTTGCCCTGGAATGATGATCACTCTGGGCCTGAGGAGGTGACGTTTGACGGCCAGTAAGCTAATCTTGAGCTCTTTATAAATGCTCCATTTCTTTTTGATGTGTTCGACTCTGTTGGAATAAGGCATTTCTCCTTTCTTCTATTTCTACTTGAAGAGCTTGGGCGTGAATTCGCAGATCTTTAAGCCTCTAGACTCTATCAGATTCTATTTGTTTCTGTAGTTCGATTACTACGTTGTGCAGATCAATTGAATCTAGTATCGAGTAAATCTCATGGTTCCTCAACGTTCTAGAGGTACTTCAAAGATTTATGTTTGTTATCAAATTATTTTAAGATCAGAGGTGGTAAAGAAAAGTATGGTTTTCCCACAAACAGTACCAATTGCAATGGCGTGTTTTCCAGGAGGATAATCTTTGTCAATACTTCTAGTAAGGATGATGCAATAATAAGCTTAAACAAATAAGATTTTACTTGGAAACTCAGTAAAGGCTGAGAAAAACCACGACCTCGAGAAGGGTTTTAATGAAAAATCTAATAAGTTGTTAATTATTATAATCTATTGTGTGATACAAATGTAAGGATAAATGAATAGTAAAGTTGTGGATCTGAATAACTCATTATTTGCCTATATTTAGTAGATACATGCAGTTTACAAAAAGAAAAGCAGTTTTCTATTTTGGGGGTAGTGGGCAAACTCACATATCTTTTAACGGCTATATTTGGCCAAGTACAATGGCTAGTTTTAGCAGATCGAGAACTATAGTTGCAGACGTGACATCTTCTTGAATGATGGAATGTCTTTGACTCATGTTCGTTGGCCTCTCATTGTCGAATCTTGGTCAAGAACTATGGTCGTAGACATGACATCTTCTGGAGTGATGGAATGTCTTCGACTAAGGTCCATTGGCTTCTCTTTGTCGAATCTAGGAAATATGCTACTACAATAGTGATGAACGGGAATTTCGCCATATGATTTGGAGTAAAATTCTAAAACAATGATGTATAACTGAATTTTAGTCTTTTTCGGCAAATCATTTATCATTTTATGTGTGTTAAGTAAGTCAAAAATTTGATGTGGAATCTGATGGCTGGGACATAATTTTAAATTCTAGGATAGATTCGAGCAATCTAAATAATCATCGACTCACGAGATTTTGGAAATGAAGGGCTTGGATCGAAAGTTGGCTGATGAGTGATTCTTTTAGGTGTATATATGTCCTTCATTAAGAGGATGTAGTGGTCATCAAAATGGTCACATTAGGAAACCTATAGAGAAGAAAAAGGGAAAAATAGATAAGGGGTAGATTTTTCTATCCAAAATATTTAAGCATCACTACCCAAAATACTTATTGTAGTCACGAGATCAATATATACTATTTTTACAAATCCTATCAAGAGGTCGTGGTTTTTACTTATTTAAAGATTTCCACGCTAAATCTCACATTTTTATTGATTATTGATTATTGTCTAGTGTTCTAGACATTTTGGTGTAAGAACCAAGCTCGAGTTCTGAATTTAGGCTCTTATATTTGGCATCATCTATGGGAAACAACTGAATTAGCCACAATTCTCAATTTTAACAAATACCAATCAAATTTGTTAGAGTATGTTGAACCCTTGTCAAACAAACCCAATTTTGCAAGTGGAGGGTACGTGAGCAAATTAACTAGACAGGTGGAGGATGCACCAATGGTATGAACCTGAATTTCCGAATGGGAAAGGCTCATCGAGGGAAGTGGAGATCACAGCCCCAGGAAGAAGCACCTTCAGCATCAAGCATTCACAACTTAATAGTTCGTTACTCAGAAGCACATGGACAAGTGCATCAAAGAACTCTTAGAAGCCTAAATACGCATGAGCAAAAACATCATTAGAAGATTATAGAAAAGTCAAATTGCGCAAGAATTGTTGGACAGTAATGTACCACCAAGCTTCCATACACTGAAAATTCAAAAGTATAAAGGAATAGATCTTATTGAGAACATAAAACAATTCCAAGGTTTTTTGGGATTACATTCGACGCTGAATTGTATTTTATACAAGTTATTCCCCACTAGCCCCCAGGAAGAGCCCTTGGACTGGTTTCATTCATTAGATAAAGGATTGATTCACTCTTTTGATCAGTTATGGGAACCTTTCGTTAAGAATTATTCACACAACCAAGATAAGGAGGAGAAACTTTGAACCCTTATAAATCTCAAACAAATGCATAAAGAAAAGCTTGAAGCATTTACTAAGAAGTTTTTAATATGATCATAAGAACATGCACTCTCAATCAGAAAATTATAGTATCAGCCTTTACAAATGCTCTACTCATTGAGAGCAGAGCAAATGAGCACCTCATCTTGAATAAGCTAGCAATCCTAGAAGAAATGGTCAAGAAGGTAAACAATTACATCGACCTAGAGAGAATGATGTCAAAAATATAAAAGCCTACAAATCTATTCTCACAACCAGAAGGCAAAGCACTGAATGAGAATTTGAACGAACTACAGATACTGGAGGTGATAGAAAATGAGTTAAGTCTGAAGGAGGCCGACCTCTAAAAGGAAATAATCTTCCAAAGCCTTTTCTCTTAAAATTAACTACCAAGTTAGTTGACATTTATCCCATACTTTTGAAGAACAAGTTCTTCAAAAATGTACAACCCCTTGAGCCAATCAAAGAAAAGCCATATTATAAATATCACAAAGTTAGACATTATGATATGGAACGATGTTACGCTCTAAAGAGACTTATGGAGTATATACTCAAAGGCGGAAGAATGCACGAATACATTGCCGACGTGGAAAGTTATGAGAACATGAGTTATAAAAAAGATGATGAAGTCATCCAGATCGAAGAAAGGACTAAAGATAAGCAACTCTATCATCTTCACCTCAGTCACTTTATCAAGACACACAAGGTAAAAAGGTCGGTCATATTCAAAAGACGCAGACTCATTCAATGTCACAACCTAACAGTGGTTGAAAAGGAAGCTTGATTACTTCCAGAGTCTATAGTAGCAGAAGAATCGACACCTCCTGCAAAGATTACGACGTCACCTATGTTAAATTTCCTCACCATGATGTATTGGTTATAATGTTAAAAATGAAAAACTTTGCAATACACACAATCATGGTGGATACCAAAAATTCCATTAAAGAAATTTTTCATAGCACCATCAAACAAATGGGTCTACGAGATCGAGTTGAGATCAGTAATGTAGATATCATTGACTTCACAAGATCTAAAGAAGTTTAGATAGGAAAAAATATGCTTCCTATCACAACGGGCCTGTGACAGTCGACATGACGTTTTATGTCATGAATGGGAGGTCAAGATAGTTAGGGATAATGGGATAATGTTGGCTACATAATATGAAGATCATTCCTTCTACATATCATCTTGCGTTATGATTTGATTGGAATGGTGGGATCTACAAAGTCAAGGGTAGCCAGAAGCTAGCTCGAGCATGTGTAAATACTGTAACTGTTGTGACAGAGACTTCTGAGGAGTTTGAAGCCTAGCAATTACAGAAAGTTGGACCTATAGAGGTCTAGCCTTCCAGTACAAAAGTTACATAATACATCGAGATCGGCGAAACTGACTGAGGTACATTTGTAGGAGCAAAATGCGTTTATCAAATTTTTGAAGGGAGATAAAGATGTGTTCTCTTGGACATTTCTTGAAATAACATGTGTAGATTCCACTTTTGCCTGTCATAGACCGTGTCTAAAAGATAAGGTTGTGATGGTTAAACAAAAATAGAGTACGTTAGCACCCAAAATTTAAGATAAAGTGAACATCGAGATCGATAAGTTTATCAAAGTTAGATTTATCAGGAAAACATATTACCCTGACTGGATTTAAAACATTGTAGCCGTTCTAAAGAAAAATGGCAAGATTATAGTTTGTGTGGATTTACTAATTTGAATAAACATACTCCAAAAGATAATTTTCCCCTCTCAATAATCAATTATTTGATCGATTTAATTTGGGCACAAACTTTTATCCATGATGGATGTTGCATCAGGCTATAATCAGATTTCACTCCTGCCCGATGATCAAGAGAAAACAACATTTGTCACAGAGCAAGGATTATACTACTACAAAGTCGTGCCTTTCGGACTTAAGAATGCTGGAGTAATTTATCAAAGATTGATGACCCAAATGTTCAAAGACCACCTGGGAAAATAATGGAAGTATGCATTGATGACATGCTTTGTAAAAGTCTCAAGAAAGTAGACCACCTAATTACAAATCTTCACACAATTTTTAAAATCCTTCGTGTTACAGAATGATGGTTAACCCTAAAAAATGCCAGTTTAGGGTCAAATTAAGGAAATTCTTGGGGTACTTAATCAACAGAAAGATAATCAAAACTGACCTTGTTGTTATTACCAGTTAGCTTGGGTGAGCACATATGATATAAATTTCGAACAAAGAAGTTTTGAAAAGGGGTAGGCGGTAGCTGATTCTCTAGCAGATATCCTAGTAGAAGACCTGAATTAGGAAGAGAATGATCCTGAAATAATTGAAGAACAGTTCGAAGAAAAGGCGTACTGTATATCAAGAAAGGGATGGTTCCTTTTGACCGATGGGTTTACTGGGCTATCAAAATTAGGAATTGGAATCGTTCCCATTACACCCTGAAACGACAGGATTGAGAATCTATCTAACTTAATTTTGAGGCAACAAACAATGAAATAGAATAAAAGGTGTTAATCCACAGTTTGGACATGACATAAGAACTCGGGGTACCAAGCTTTCTATGTACACAGACTCTATGTTGATCGTAAGTCATTACATTGAACAATATCAAAAAAATGGAAAGATGGTAGAATACGCTGCCCTAGTGGCCGACAGAATGAACAAATTTCAAAAGGCCATGATTAAGTATTTACCTCAGGGAGAAAGCAGGCATGGAGACTCCCTCGCCTATCCAGTAGGAATTCTCATAACAGAAGCTCGATATTTAAAAATATAAGTCATATCTACCCCCAGTGTTAATCTTATCAGCTTGAGCGTAATTAATACTGGGGGCGATGAGTCCGAAGAAGGTGATTAGAGGTTGCCTTTTCTTAAATATGTTGGTCTCCAAACTAATTTTAAAGGTGAACTCCCAGAAGATGTCAACGTAAGAAGAAAATTAAAAGGCAACCCAAAATGATACATTATTATCAAAAGGGAACTTTATAAGAGATTAGTCACAAATTTAATTTGAAGTATCTATCCGAAAAAGACGCCAATGACATGGTGAGGGAATTATACGAAAGAGTATGTGGATCACATGTCGTAGGTTGGTCCTTGGTAAATTGATCAATCACTCAGGGAGATTTTTTTACCTAAAATGAGAGCACAGGCTGAAGAATATGCAAAAAAATACGATGCATGCCAACGACATGGACATAAAATTTAAGTTCTAGCTCTGGATCATCATGCAAGCAAAGTGTATTGGCCCTTAAAAGATGGTCCCTTGACCTAGTGGGGGAGTTACCAAAATGGGTCGAAGTAGTCCTTTTATATCAAACGCGGGAATAAGAAGTTATCAAGTTTATATAAGAAAATACATTGTCATTAGGTTTGGCTTCCCACATCTAATCAGGATCGATAATGGACCACAGTTTGTTGGCAAAAAGGTAGTTGAATTCCTTAACAAACATAACATTATCCATTCTCTTTCGAACCTTTATTACCCACTGGGTAACGGTCGGCTAGAGATTACCAAAAACAACAATCAATAGGTTAAAAAAGTGCTTGAACCAAAAGAAAGGGAATTGGATTCAAGAATTGCCACAAGTTCTTAGGGCATATCAAACAACACTACGAGTATCTACAGAGTGTGGAACTTTCTTATTAGCTTACGAAACTAAGGCTGTTATCCCAATCAAATATTATCACCCCATACGAGATCACGAAATAACGGACAAGGAAAATGAGTTTCAGTTAGCATACAATATAAATTGGATTGATAAAACAAGAGACCGAGTAATTACAAATTTTAGATGTTGTCATCAGGCACTGGTCAAGTCTTATAACAAAAGTGTACGTAATAAAGAATTTGATATCTAAGATCTTGTCCTAAGAGAAATTCCCAAACACATAATGGAATTGAATGTCAGGAAGCTTGCAAAAAACTGGGAAGGACCTATCATTGCGATTGATAAGACCAACCTTAGATCATACGACCTGATAATAGAAGAAGGAGTTTGAGTTTCAAACCCTTAGAATACACGAAGGTTGAAGACATGTTACCACTATACTTATTTTACAGTTCAATGTTTTTACATTCAAAAAGCGAATTATTCTCCATTTCTATATACGTTTCTCCCTTCATTAATGAAATACTTATGTTGTAAATTTCCTTTTATAAAATTTCCTTTACAGTTTAATGTTTAGTCACCATCAATCATTCAATTTTTGAAACCTAGTACGGGCGGTACGTTTACTGTACATTTTATAGATTATCACTTTGATGAGATAGTTTTCCCACTATTAAGGGATACTAAGACAAAAGTATGGCACGATGTTCTAGATGTTGAAATCTCATATAGTATACCACAACTCTCTCATATAGATCCATTAAACTCATAAAGTAACAAAATGTCTTCCAAGTTACTACACTTACACAAGATAGCACTTGAACTACTCGATGCATTTATGATGCATCCAAAGTAACTAAGTCATACGTACCTGCTAGGAGTGTACCAGCGCATGCTGAGATACCAGTAGCGGTATCTGCACCCATTTTATCGAATGAATCAAAAGTTAAACGTGGACGTGGTAGACCTAAAAAGACCCAGGTGAACACTGATCAAACAATGCCTTACCTAGAGAAGCGACAAAAGGCTTCTACTGGACGTTTTTCAAAACGTGTTAGAGAATCGCAGACTGATGGTGCGGTCAAAGTCAAAGAAGGTTTAAAACCATCTACTAATGGTATAGTTAGCGTTAAGAGATAATGCATAATACAACAAAAAATATCTAGGCACCTATAGTTACCAAATCAGTTGTACTTGCCGAGAATATACATAAAGAATTAGCCCAAATCAAGGCAAATATGCAAGTAGCTTGTCTCGCCAGAAGGAGAATAATTGATCGAACAAAAGCAGATATCAACAACAAATTAACATACGTAGTCACTCTCTTAATTTTGGACAAGGATTCTGATCCAAAAGCCATTACTGAATGTCAGCAACGACAAGATTGGTCATTTTGGGAATCAACAATCAAGACAGAGTTGGACGCTCTTACAAATTGGGAGGTATTTGAATAAATAGTCCAGTTGAATGATTCCACAAAGCTAGTTGGATATAAATGGGTATTCATACGGAATTGTAATGAATTTGGGGGTATAAAGAGGTACAAAGTTTGTTTAGTTGCATAAAGATTCCCCAAAGACCAAGAATTGATTACTAAGATACCTATATCCCCGTGATGGATGTGATCACGTTTTGTTACTTACTCATGTAGTAGCCTACTCACAACCTTCTAAGATGAACCAAACACTTGAAGGCTACATCGAAGCCTACAAAAAGATACAAAACTTATATGTACTAGTATACTTGAAGCCCTCCAAGGCCAGCGAATACTCGAAGCCTACCGCGATACTCAAAGCTTGATGTACTCACAAATCAGCCAAAATACACAATAAACTGACATTCAAATCCAATAAAGCTTCAACCATGTTTCGGTCTAGCTCAACATATGGTCGAAGGCAGACATTATGGCAGAGCCGACTTTCGTACAAGAAAGCTACCTAAAGAGATACACGTGTAACTTGATCCTTTCATGACAACTCACCTTTCCTATTTTATATAAATAGGAGAGGAGAGCCACCATAAGGGGTTAGAAAAACTTAGCCTAAAATCTCTTACCATAATTCAGAAGAACCTTCAAGCACCAAAGAAGTTGATATTTAAGTCCTCCTTAACTCTAAATCTGTACTCCTGTCTATATATACATAGTCCCTTTCAAATCCTCGCTAGAGGTCATGGAGAATACCAATTCATGGACTTCATGCAAGTATGTTTGCATAGTATACTTTCCTATTTGTTGTCCTAAATACTTGTGAAGATCCCTGGATGAGACTAATCTCCTTGGTATAAGAACTTGGTCTCCCTTTTACGAGATTAAGCCCCTACACTCAGTTTGTCAGTCAGAAAAGGATCAGACACAAATCTAATAGACGTGGTTATAACATACCTATGTAGTAAGTTGGATACAATATATACATGAAAATACATGAGGGATATCTTTACCAAAGCATATCAAACTAGGGGATAAGAAATATATATACTGAAAGTACATAAATCATTATGCGGACAAGTAATCCAGACTCATATAATGCAATCGGTTAACTGAGCATTTGAGAAATCATAGATTTACCAATTATCCGATATCCCCATTTGTGTTTATCAAAAAGAAAACATGAGATTTACTATAATTGCAATATATGTAGACGGCCTGACTCTCATCAGAAGTTAGAGGGAGATGAAGGACGTTGCCATCCCCTTAAAAGAAAAGTTGAGATGAAAATCTAGGTGAAACCAAGTTTGATTAGGAATAGAGATAGAGCAACTACCTAGCGGCATGCTGATTCATCAAGTAACGTACACCAAGAAACTTCTACAACGATTCTGTATGGATGAAAGTCGTCCACTACCAACACCAATGATTTGAGGTCTCTAGACATCAAGTTTGACCAAAAATGCCATACCTAGGAGCCATAAGAACTTTAATACCTGACTGGGTGTCCAAGGTTAGGCATCCTTTATAAGAAATCTATTAGCGCGGCATAGTTCTGCCCCTACATATTATAATGGTTTAAAGCATTTATTTCACTACCTACAAGGAACAATTGACATAAGACTGTTCTACTAAAAGAAGGCAAGTAACAAGTTGATCGGGTAAGCAAATGCTGACTATCTCTCAGACCCACACAAAGCCATATCACAGATAGGATACATATTCATGACGAACGGTGAGGCGATATCGTGGAGATAACATCCTCAGGATGTTTAAATATTCCCATGAAACTTGTCAAACACTTTTTCTATTCTTCTACATTCCATTAACTATCTTCTTGTTTCATTGCAGAATCTTGGAATCACAAGGGTGCCTTTTGGTTTAATTTTAACCAGTTACACTATTGAATAAAAAAATAAGGAATGAAAATCCTAGAGCAACATTTTCTTCAATGGCAATATTTATGTAAGTTACTGCTTTGAGATGTTAATCCTAGAGCCAAGTACTGAATTGGATGCGAAGCAACCAGGAAAAAAATGGCTCGCAAGCCACTTCATTTATCATATACCTTTTTCTTAGGATTTTGAAAACATTTTTCCAAATGCCACTTCTATTCTTCTATTAATCTAAGAAAGCAGAAGGCAAAATGAAATAAAACAACAAGTTTAGAGTTTTAGTAGTACTAATGATAATCTTGAGAGCTTGATTTTTTTTATAGGTAGTAGAAAAGAAGAAGAGGGAGAATGTGGAACAAGATTCAGAAGATCTCCTATATAATTTTCTCCCAAATTTCACATTTGGAAATAACTAGATTTCTCTTAGAGAAAAATAGCCATATGACACAAATTATCTCGCAGAAGTCAAAAGATTGAAAATGTAACAATTAAACTAACGAAAATCAACTACAAATTTATTAAATATATTACTAAACCAAACCTAAAACAAACTCCATCGAAACAACCTAAAAAGAAAGGGACAAAACCCTCTTATTTATCCTACTAATAACCTTAATACTAATCTCGAGAAAGAGATACATACAGATGGGTGGGTAAACAACCTGCTTCACATCAAAAAGATTTGAACATACCTGGTACAAAGGGTTTGAAATCAATCAAAGAAATTCTATAAAATATAAAGATTGCTTAGAGACACCATTATGAAAGATTTTTATTCTAGAAATTGATCTTAAAAGCCAAACCAAACCAAAAGAGAGAGATGAAATCGTTGGTAATTACGAACAAGTTATATGAAAGAGATGAGGTTTTTAAAAAGAGAGATAATTGAGAAAGACGAATAGAAGCAATAGAATTGGCGGGGTGGGATACAATAAAATTGAAATATCAAAATTGTTGATGTGTCATTCATAAAGGTATGACACGTGTCACGATAGAGTCTAATTCTATAACGACTTTTACATTATGCTTTTTACTAGCCTTTTGGCCCATGCTTAACATAGGCACTACCTAAAAGACATGATAAAATGAAAAACACTTTACCAAATTTTGATTACATGTTCATCTTGATTATTTAAGCCAAAAGAAAGAAAATAAAGATCTAAAGAGAATTCTTCGAATCAGGCG